>OX637301.1:18372709-18972709 GCA_951799385.1 Hyppa rectilinea | reverse complement strand
ACTAGATGAGGTCGGCTTCCTATCTGAACACTCAGAGGTCTCAGCCTTTTTAAAGTCCAGACAGTCTTGGACAGATCATGTGAAGACCATTTTAGAAATTGTTTTTTTTGTTATATATTTATACTTTCATATGCATTTAGGAAAAGTTGTTATTTTGTTATTTGAGCGGAGCTCGTGGCTAAGTAATAACAACCGCGCGGATCGATCCAACAGGTTAAGCTACGCTTGCCGTGGATGGGTGACCATCTTTTACATATCGAGATTCCTTTGTGCCTCAGAAAGCACGTTAAGTCGTTGGACCCGGCCGTCATTCGTGAATCTTTGACAGTCGTTGCGGGTAGTCAGAAGCCTGAAAGTCTGACAGCCAGTCTTACCAAGGAGTATCGTATTAATTAACTAGTTACTGACTGGGTTGTGGAGGTCACAACAATGTAGTTGGGAAAAGGCTAGGTAAATTGATATTGTTATTTTGTCATTACAAACATGCAATTTGATTTATTCTTTTATATCGTTTAGTGCCGACTCTACAGTTCTTAGCTCAATAATGCACCGTGACAAAAATGAAATGTATATTGCTACATCTGCATAATTTAATGTTCTATGACACGAATGAACTTAACATGCCAAGACTCCGGAACTCAACGTCAATCGTATTTAAATCCGTATAATTCTCTGTTCGCAAATCTGGGAGACGTGGAAATACTTAAATAAAGTGTCTTTGTGTACTTATGTTTTGAGGTTTAAAAAATCATTTGTAAAAGTCATGAAAAACAGATAGTATTTAATCTATTTTATACACCGGGGCTATATGAATTATTAGTACCTACAGTCGCCAGTACATCAATTTACCACAAACTGTCATTTCTCAATCGATTCTGAACTTTAAATTTAAAATCGTTTGGAGAAACTTGACAGTTTGGTATAACTTGATGCACTGGCGACCGTACAACATTATGCATACATAGTTATTAAAACATGACATGAATGGAAACTAACATTACGCCTCTAATCCCCGAAGGGTATGACAGAGGTTAACCCATAGTAACACCTTTTTTTGTGAGGGTGGGAAATCATCAAATGACCCCTCCCTCTCTGGGTAGAGCGAGGGGAATGTCAGACTCTTACTGACTAAAACCCATCCATGTTCCTTCCTTAGCCCTTTATCTTCCGGGGTAACGGTAACCCCTTCGAGCAATCCCGCTGGCCCGGCAGGATGCGACCCTAATGTGCCCCTTCCCTATTGCTGACATCTCTTTGAGGCGCGCGTAAAATACGTACGCGCCGTCCAACACAGACCCATAGTAACACTCACATTTTGATCACCCACAACAAATAATAATGATAATATCCTTGGACATTTCACACAACGCCATATAGTCCCAAGCTAAGCAACCTAATGATTGTGTCATGGTATCGAAATGGCTGATAAACTACTTATAAACATTTTTTTTGTAAGCACATACATATTATTGTAGATAGAAAAACACCCAGACCCGTAGCAAATACTTGCAGGTCGTACAAATATTTGTACCGTGCGGGAATCGAACCCGCGACATACTGCGCAACAGTCAATCGCTCAACTACTGCGCCAGCGTATCGTCAACAAATGTTATGGAAACTGACGCAAAAAATATTAAAAAGAGAATCCAAAAAACTCGGTAACACGATTCCAACTTCATAAAAAAACAAAATTATAATGAAGTAGGAACAGAGCTAAAAGTTAACATAACTTTGTTAAGTCGCCTACTTTCTATGGGATACCTTTGTAATCCTTCAAAGGGTCGCCTCATTGTATTATCTCCCGTTTGAAACATACTGATAAAGTTTACGAACCGACACGCATTTACTGATTAAACAATAATCAATTGATTAATGAGGCTTGTTGGTCGGTTTTCACAACAAATAAAACAAGATTATACAATACTATTTATGCTTTCCGAGGCATGGAGGAGTCTCGACATGTAAAGACGGTCAGCCATCCACGGACCAACCCCGGCAAGTGTAGCTTAATCTGAATTACTCTAATTAATTATTAAGAATCATTAATATATCTCTCTAACGTTGGTAAGTACCCGGCCTGCAAATTGTAAATTTCGCGGTCTGCATCTTTTTCAAAATTGCACTCAAGAACGCAGCGTCCAGGTACCAAAACTTACTCCTATGTCAACATTTTCTAGTTCCTCAATAAAATAAAATATATCCGCGGAGTGGAACGGTCGCGAATTATAAGGGTTCTGTTATGAAATAAGATTGCGCACATAAATCTGTAGAGGGCCAAGTGGCATCAAACCTTTTATAGTTCCACTCTGACACTAGCTAGAATTGTGGATTGAAAAGATAAAACAGCTTTAAAAGACAACGACAAAAAAAATCATCAGACTTTTAAAAAAAAGCAGTACAAAGTGAAAAATAATTTCAATTTTAAAATTGGTGTTTTTGGTTTTGTGTTTTCGTTTTTCGACCACCGACTTATCTTTTTTGCGACGTAGAAAAGATCATATTTTTCATACACACATCAAAAGTGTCTAGGGATCAACATATATTTTTGCAATAACTTTTCTCTTGATTGATATTAATTTAAATTTTCTTTAAGGATTCATCAAATAAAGTGTTTTCGTTTGTCACAGTAACGATAAACCAAGTCACCTTTGCATTAATAAAGAAATTTGCCATTTTCCTAATAAACGGATTTTTGACATTTGAACCACTAACATTAAAGTTCGAAAAAAAGACTGAAATAACAGTTTTCTTTAAAATTTTATTGGGTAACTTAAACAATTAATAATCCGTGTTTCTACCGCGAACACTAACAACACAAGAACATCGGTTTGGCATACTCAAAATGAGTTCATCCAAATCACGCTGTGGAATGGCCGCCCATGTTCGTTGCAACAACAAAAAAAGGTCTTCTTGCAACTGGATACCCTCCATATTCGGCAGAGCTCTTCTCTGTAGCATATCCCATGCATGCTCAATCGGGTTCAAGTCTGGCGACTGAGCAGGCCAGGGCAGGACATTGATGTTAGCTGCGGCGAGAGTCTGTCTTACAACTCTTGCGGTGTGCGGTCGTGCATTATCATGCATTAACTGAAATAAGGGACCGATTTGCACTTGTAGAGGAACGATGACGTCAGATACAATCGTCTCAGCATAAATTTGAGCGTTGAGGTTGCCTCTGATCCAAATCAACTCAGTTCTTCCGCCGATCCAAATACCCGCCCATACCATGATGGTTCCACCACTATAAGGATGGACTTCCTGGCAGGATTTTAATCGCTGTTGGCGTCCAGGGGTTCTCCAGTGTCGTATACGTCTTGTATCCGGTCTCATACCAAAACGAGACTCATCAGAAAAGCACACGAAACGCCATTGTTCTTCTGCCCAATTTCTGTGTTCAAGAGCCCATTGATATCGAATCCTACGATTGTGCATTGCTATAGGTGGTACCCGTAGCGGTCTTCGGGAATGAAGGTTCACTTCATGCAAGCGGTTTCTGACTGTTTGGTCGCTAATTAAGTTCCCTGAAGAGTGATGAAGCCTCACGGCTAACATCATGGCGGTTATTGTTGGAGCTCTTCGAGTTAAGATTTGAATGTATCGGTCTTGTCTCCGTGTGGTGCAGCGATACCGTCCTTCATGGCGCTCAGCCACGGTACCAGTGCTTCGGTAACGTGTCCAAAGTCGACTGATAACACCTTTTTTTGCTGTTGCAACGAACATGGGCGGCCATTCCACAGCGTGATTTGGATGAACTCATTTTGAGTATGCCAAACCGATGTTCTTGTGTTGTTAGTGTTCGCGGTAGAAACACGGATTATTAATTGTTTAAGTTACCCAATAAAATTTTAAAGAAAACTGTTATTTCAGTCTTTTTTTCGAACTTTAATGTTAGTGGTTCAAATGTCAAAAATCCCTTTATTAGGAAAATGGCAAATTTCTTTATTAATGCAAAGGTGACTTGGTTTATCGTTACTGTGACAAACGAAAACACTTTATTTGATGAATCCTTAAAGAAAATTTAAATTAATATCAATCAAGAGAAAAGTTATTGCAAAAATATATGTTGATCCCTAGACACTTTTGATGTGTGTATTTTAATTAAGGTACAGTCGCCAGCTCATCAACTTACCATAAACTGTCAAATTTTCTCAATCGAATTATGAACTTAACAAACAATGTTTTAAAGTGTAAAACCATTTGGGGAAATTTGACACTACCCGACAGTCCCTAAACCAATTCGTATACTACTACTTTACAACAGTGAAAGGAAGTGTTAAACCAGTATTTATTGTCTACAAGCTTTTGTCCGCGAGTTTGTCCGCGTGGAGTTTGGTTATATCGCAATATTCATCCCCTATATCTATTAGAGATATTTTTGAGACCAAAAGTAACCCTTTCCCGGAATGCAATCTATCTCTCTGCCAAATTTTATCGAAATCCGTTCTGTGGTTTAGGCGTGAAAATGTAACATACAGAATGATAGAGTTACTTTCGAATTTATAATACATATTAGTATGGATGGTGTCGGTGACCTAATGGAGCCGAATATGGGTATATGGTTCGGTGTCACCGACCCGAGCGTGATGGCTGTTTCGTTCACTGTTGAGAATGAGCGCAAAACTTCTATAGGCGCACGCGCACCTAAAAACATTACTACTGTTAAGTATACGTATTTTCGATGAAATGAAAGCCAAAAAGTTGACAACAAACCTTATTTTAAACTTTCATCTGTTATTTTTTAATACGAACTATTTTCTGGCGAATCATTAGACCAAAGTATGTGGCTATCTTCAAGCTACAAAATGTCTCGTACCTTACACTTATAATTATTCTCGAAAAAATACTAAATACATATATATTATTTTATTCTAGTCATTTGTTGCAATCCCTTTGACCTGCTAACTCATAGATGCCTCTAAATGCATATTGAAAAGGTACCTTTTACCAGTAAACATTGCAATAGAGTAGGTACGATCGTATCAAGATATATGTGTGCTGCAAACTTCAGAACACAGCTAGCCAATATCAGGATGACACGAAGCATTGACCTATATACTATGAGAACTTGCTGCTTATATTATGTCTGTTCACTTTATCTCAGGTATTGAAACATGAAATATGTTAAGCTGGTATCAGACACTTCACTCGAGTGAAGGTTCATTTTTGTTCCACGTTCAAATGACACCTATTAAATTGTATAGTGATGGACGTTCATTTTTGAATTTTGTGATTTATATTACTTAGAACATGTTTTATAGTTTAGTAATACCTACCTAATATATAAAATGTATGTTTACTTACTGTTACTAGCTTTTGCCCGCGTTATAGTATTTACATTGTGCCCCTACCAAGCTATATGGCGTCGTTAGTATAATGTATTTGGTATTTAAATTTAAATAAAAATGCTAACACATTATTAAACTGTCTATAATAGTATCATTCAATCGTGATTTGAAAAACACGTGGCGCCATCTATTATTGTAAAAACGTTATTGTTATTTTCCTTGAGAACAGTACTGTTTTTCGGGATAAAAGGTATATGCAAAATTTTAGGATGATCGGTTCAGTGGTTTACACTTGAAATGGTAATAACCAAACTAACATAGTTTCACGTTTATAATATTGGAATAAGGATTTAAATGCCCTAAACAGGCATAATATGGACTGTGCATAAACCATCAATTTTAATAACTGCTAAAACCTGCATTTCCAACAAATAAATTATACTTATTCCCCATTTCACTTCATTTGTCGATCATACGAAGTGTGAGTGAAAGATGCCGAAAGTCAAAATCCAACATCGTTTAATCGGTTCCCGAATTAGTTAATTTCTTACATTTGATTCATATTTTGGTTCGAACATTTCACTTCGAGTGGAAGATGCTTCGATTGAAAGACTACAGAAAATAGACTCGTCTGATATCAGCTTTACAGAACGACAAAATTCGACTTCTACCTTAACTTGAGAGCAACAAACTTCGTATTTTACACCGATCTAAATTTTAGATTCTGTTTGACTAAATATTGTATGGTATTGCAGGAGCCGTGGTGCCTGGAAGTGCCTCTGACTGCAGAGCACCGGCAGGTAGAACATTTCTAGAACGTGAGCAAAAGTTATTAACTCCATGTAAAGGAGTTTCTTTTGAAAAGTTTTTCAGCTATCGTTGCTACCTAGTATATAGTTGGTTGTTCCGTCCACATCGCTGTCAACAGGAAAAGTTCCCAAAAGGCTGGCAGCAGAGGCGCGTTGTATGGCAACGCTGATTCTTTTACCAAAAATAAAGGCCAGCCTGGTCACGTGAAGAGTAGGCCGACCGACCAACCATTTATCACCGAGGTTTATCCTATAACAGTACATGTAGTAGATAAATCAATTTAAAAAATATAAGTCCTGTATACTATAAAAAATATTCCAGCGCCTAATACACTAACACAACTAGATTTAAGTTATTATTGCAGACTTCACTAACGAAACCGTCGTTTTTCCCATTTCTATGTAAATTCTCGCCAATGTTACCATAATTTCCCTTTCTTTTTCAAATATTCACCCAAAAAAAGGGTCACAGCCTAACAAATACCGTATAGAAAGTACCGTAAACTTTGTCACTCCGCCATCAAAGGCGATGTTGCCATAACTATACAAGTTCAAACAAGGCTCCCTTGAAAGTCAACCCTCAGAAGGGCAGCGCTCAAACAATAACCTGACAGATTAACAGAGGGCACTCCGACCAACTTCCAAGATTACCCTCCGCACTGAAGGGTTAATTTAATAATAAACAAGCGCCCTTCACATTTTGTGGTGTTTTGCTTTGTGTAAAGAGTTTTGTGTATAGTGTGGAACTTTTTGCCAGCGTCTTCCCTTCCACGTATAACCCGTCTACCTTCGAAGCAAGAGTGAACAGGCATCTTCTGGGTTTTTTTTTGAGGGTGGGAAATCATCAGACTCTTGCTGACTAAAACCCGTCCATGTTCCTTCTTTAGCCCTTTGTGTTCCGGAGCAGTGGTAACCCTTTTGGACAATTCCGCTGAATCTTCTGGGTATGCTTGTTCCATCATAGACCTGATCCATCATTTTCCATCAGCGGTCATCGAAGTCAACAGCAACCTATTTGAAAATAAAATAAAATATTATATAAAAGAGATAGGTTACATTGTGACAATGATTCTTTTAGTATTCTGCCTAAGCATCATCATTATAATCTAGTGTTCGCAGACGCTACTGCAAGAGGACCTGGGTTCTATTTCCGGGTCGTACAAATTGTTGGTGGATGTTTTCATGTGCAATTTCTCAGTTGAAGTCTGGCTGGAGTCTGGACTTGTACCTAGTTAATGGCAATAAGGTTGCCCCCTACTGCATGGGACTATGTTGCCATGTTAACAAACCAATTGCTACTACACTAATGCGTGATCATTGTGATAAATAATATCTACTGGGCATTTTTAAAAGACATTATAATAATTCATAGTTATTTCGGATATGGGCAACTAGCTTCACCTTTCTGACTGACCGACCCCTTGACAATTCAAAAGCGCCTGTGTTATTGGTTTATTTGAAATAAATGCTTTGAGTTTGAGTTTATATTTGAACCGTTTTATAACCTGTTGTTGTTGCTGAACGGCAGTACCACTAAAATATGTTATGTTATGATTGATCAAAGTTATATAAATAAATCACTCACAACTGTAACAACTAACTTGAAGCAATTTGATTACGCTTTCAATTCGCTTTAATCCAACAGTCACACTAGTACAATAATCAGGCATTCGTCAAAGTACCATTGCTCTCATAACATTAAGCTAAATATTAAACTTAAGCACTATAACTTAAGGGGGAAGCTACATAGTAGCTCGCGATTTTCAAAATTTTCTTAAGTTCTTTGCATTTTTCCGGTCACTGTCAGGTGGTAGCTTAGGTGGTATGAAGAGCTCGTGGCTAAGTAATAACAGCCGCACAGATCGATCCATCAGGTTATGTATGGGTATGCCGGGGTTGGTGCGTGGATGGGTGACCATCTTTACATATCGAGACTCTTCCGTGCCACGAAAACAAGTTAAGACGTTGGTCCCGGCTGTCATTCGTGGATCTTTGACAGTCGTTACGGGTCGTCAGAAGCCTGACAGTTAGTCTTACCAAGTGGTATCGTATTGCCGTTACTGGGTTGTGGGGGTCAGATAGGCAGTCGCTCCATGTAAAATACTGGTATTCAGCTGCATACGGTTATAGTGGAAGCCGACCCCAACATGGTTGGGAAAATGCTAGGCAGATTTATTGTCAGGTGGTAGGTTGTTCAGTATATTATTTGCGGTCATAGCTATTATGTAATTACATAATTATAAACATTACAATCGTCAATACAACTCTTTATGTTGAATTTTTTCTTTGAATTGTCCTCAAATGTCATGATTTCTTGATCCATAGGATAATATGAACTTAGAAGGTTGTCTCGATGATGATTTCTTGATCCATAGGATAATATGAACTTAAAAGGTTGTCTCGATGATTTTAATCATTACAATTCTGTAAATACATACTTGTTACGGCTGCTTTTCATATTTTGATCAACATACAAGCTGATACTGAACTGCAAATTACAATCAAAGTGATAAAATTCGAATTTTGTGGGCCACCCTGTAGCTTTCACCTTAAGAAAGCTTACTTCAAGTCACAGCTTATTGACTTGCAACTTGAATTAGCTCTCTCGACTGTAATTATTACAAATTCCTTTAATGTTTCATGCAAGTTTAACTGCATTCTCCTAGTTTAAGTTGCAATGTTATTTCGGCATGTTTACTAAACATTATTATGACCTAAGTTTATTAAGTGAGGAAAGCCCTAAAATAACTGACAAGTCTGATACAAAAGTTAGCAGATGAACTCTTCATTAATTATTGTTTCTTTAGCGAAGGCTTAAATTATTTAGGAATCAATAATGGGTACTCAGAGTTAAAATATAATATTACTAGCTGACCCGATAGTCGTTGTCTTGTCTTAACTATGATAACCTTACCTACCTACCTACCCTACCAATCCTACCTACCTTACCTACCCTACCTAACTACTCCACCTAACTTTTCTCACCTTTTAAACCTTCCCTGGACTAAGACAAACATTTCAACACCAAAATCAGCTAAATCGGCCAAGCCGTTCTCGAGTTTTAGCGAGACTAACGAACAGCAATTGATTTTTATATATATAGATAAAGTGGTTTTCAAACATTCTGGATACGAGGTTTTTTAGCTGCTTGGCGCGGGTGTATTTAATGAATTTTAGTTTCTTTTTTTGAAATGTGCGTTATGTTTGTGCAAAATAAAAAAAAACAATCTTTCTTTTCTTTCTATTACCTGTTATGAATATAATTTATTTCATATTATGGAAAATCCACTGAAATTGACTGCTACTGCTATTTTCATTGCTGCTAGAGAGGGGAATATTAAACGTAGTAGGTACAGAGTTATATTTCATACAAAACACGTACAGAGGCCAGCACATCAAGTTACCACAATCTGTCGAATTTCTTTTATAGTATTTCAACTTTATTGCAAAGACATAAGGTTCATTTTTAATTGAGAAAATCTGGCAGTTAGGGATAGCTAGCTGGCGTCTGTACAGTGCAGTATTTAATTAGCAATGTGATGTGATGAAACCAGTAACTGAGTTGTGAGCAGATCACTCCACATAAAATATTGATATGCAGCTACATCTTGTTATACTTAATAGAAACCGACTGGACCCCATCATAGTTAGGAAAACGTTAGGCATATAATGTAGTTAATAACCACCTTGTACTAACTAACTTGCACTTCCTAGCATTTTTAATTATTTTTTAACTATCGCAGCATTATGCTGACAGCCGTTTTGGCCTCGCACAATTCTTTTTTAGGGTTCCGTACCCAAAGGGTAAAACGGGGCCCTATTACTAAGACTCCGCTGTCCATCCGTTTGTCCGTCTGTCCGTCTGTCACCAGTCTGTATCTCATGAACCGTGATAGTTAGACAGTTGAAATTCACAGATAATATATTACTGTTATAACAACCAATACTACAAAAGTAAATAAAACAAATAGTTAAGGGGCCCCCATACAACAAACGTGATTTTTTGCCGTTTAATAGATAATGGTAATGTCCCATGCACTCCCTTGTGTCTCTCGCACTTAGCCGGTTTTTTATTTTATTTTGTTTTTAATGTCAATTTTGTTAGTCCCAATTGCTCCTTTATATTTTACTGTTTGTATGTCCTGTGCGTTTCTCAAATAAATCATTGTACATTATGTTTTCTAAAGAAATTTTCTAATACCAAAGATTTTTTATTACCAAAGAGCTTGACAAAATCAATGGTAAACGAAGGTCCTGACCCTGTCAACCAATACATCAATAGACTGTAATTAAATCTTTTATGATAGGTATCCGATCCACCCTTCACCCTAAACTTGGAACATCGATCATAACGTACCCCTTTGTCTTCATGTCTGAGAAATACCGACTTGCAAGAAACGTATTTATATTCGGAACTAAGTTCGGCGACCGACTTCACTTGTTTGTTTAGGGAAATATTAGTTTGAACGGACTAGCGAACTAGCCAGAGGTTAAACAGTATTGGCTTGTAATATTGATCCGATGCAAGAGAAATGAATCTTCGCATATATGGATGTAGCAAGTATTGATAACTATTATTCTCCCTGCGATATATTATATTTACGATTTTTTGGACTATTACTAAATTATGTAAATGTAAATAAGTAGTTTATCAGCCATCTCGTTACCATAACACAAGCATTAGGATGCTTAGCTTGGGACGATATGGCGTTGTGTGAAATGTCCAAGGATATTATTATTATTATTTATTATTATGTTAAAAAAAAATTGCGATGTTTTTATTTTATTATTTTTGAATTTATAATATTAGTATGGCTATAAGCTTGTATCGAAAATCTGACAGCCAGTCTTACCAAGGAAAGTATCGTATTGCCCAGTTACTTGGTTGTGGGGATCAGATAGGCACTCGCTCCATCTAAAATACTGGTATTCTGGTGCATCGGGTTAGACTAGAAGCCGACCTCAACATAATTCGGAAAAGGCTAGGCAGATTGTTTTTTCGATAAGTGTTTTACTTGTCAGTACGACTAGCAGAACATTCTGAAACTTTCAAGTATAATAATTAGCTTCAAGCACCTATGGTACATGCTTACATTCATTTTTTCTGAAAAATACAAGAAGGAGGGTAATAAATAAACCTATTTGTGCTCTATATTTCGACAGCTCACTGACGCCATACTACTTAACCCGTCAACCGAGAGAGATGATTTATGTAGTAACTAGCTTTTGCCTTCGGCTTCACTCGCGTCGTCGTCGAAAATAATCCCAAGGGAACTTAATACCGCGATAAAAAGTATCCTATGTCCTAACCCAGGTCATGGCTTACCCATGTACCAAATTGAAGTTAACCTTTTCAACACCAGAGCTTAAAGCACTTCTTGTTATCATCAATTACCCAATATCCATGGTGTCTTTTAATTTGTTTCATGTCATTATATACGCACGAGAGCTTTAATTTTTAAGATATCTATATAAACACAGATAAAAGTAATAATTTTATTGTTGATCGTGTACCGCATTGTCACATATTTGTGTCGTTGGCGTACAGAACATGCGCTGGCTTGTCGCGTGTATGTAGGAAATTATCCCACGGGAACCGTTCATTTTTATATACATAGTACATAGCTTATATGCTATTCCAGACTATAATCTATCTTTGTGCCAAGTTTCATCCAGATCCGTTAAGTAATTTTTGAGTTTATTCGATACAAACATACAAACAAATCTTTCCTTTTTATAATATTAGTATAGATAACGGCGTTCAAAAAGTTAAATAATTATGTTGGTATGTTTATCCATGTTTGCGTGGAAACGTAACAAACTCACGTTAACATTTTTCATACTAGTTAGAATAACACATACATACCTAAATATTATTATGAAGTGAAAATTAATATAGATGTGAGTGTAAGCATGTAAGTGACACTATGTGGAGTTTGAGTGACATCACATCTGATAGGTTAAGTACGATCTTACGAGGACGGTGATAAATCATCGCTTTTGCAACATTAGCTACAGTTTACGGCTAAGCTTCTCGAATACAGACGTTTCTAGATATTTACCAGGTAGTTTATATAAGGTCCCATTAAAATATATGGACAAACTTTTAGAAATCATTCAGGCCACCAAAATAAGGACAATGGTAAAAAGTACTAAGAAAAACGCATTAGATACTTACTAGAAGTGTGCAAGTTCCTACCCATAATGCGTTTATTCTAGTGTGCCGGCAATTAATTATTTTAGGTCAAACGAATTTAATCAGTGTTTTTTTTGTTTGGGTATCTTTGGTTAGACGTACTGTACGCTGTGTTAAAATTTGTCCATCTATTTTAATGGAACCTTTTATAAGTTTATCTTCGACCCTGATTAACCCATCTACTGCCGGAACATGGATCGATAGGAGACAATATTGGCTTAATTGTTTCTGTAATTACAGATCTACGAGGTGTTAAGGATAAGGTTCCTATAAACAAAATCAAATCGTTTTGCTTACCAATGGAAGCATTTTTTATTGCCAAACTGGGCATATAAATAGATTTGTGAGCTAATTTTGCCTATGATAGATAGTTCCATAGGGAGGGTCTAATATACAAAAGCTCTTTGCTTTATTATTGATCAAGGTTCAAGAGTCTTAATTTTAAACTTTTTTTTTAATAGGCATCTCGTGTTTCAAGCAAAGAGGTTGTCGAATACTTATTCGGACTTTCTAGGGCTTAAAACGGACCTCGGTTTAGGGCGTCACTTGGGGTGGGATGCAAGGACAGCCTGGGTTGGATTGATTAATAATAACGGTCCGTAAATTATAGAATTCGGCCATTAGGCGTAAACTTAGACTCTTAAGTTGCATAAAATTCATCTTTATTATTCGTATGACCTACAGCTGGGAGCCAGAAACTTGTTTTGCAAGTATTATGTATCTTCTATAATTATTAATTTAAATCGTTTCATTTATTTTAAAAACAAATTCAAATAGGATTGAAAGAACTTGAACTGATTAACCTTTAATTTTGACTGCTTTTGGTTTCATCCAGCTCTTAATTGGAGACTTAAAAATACCGATCCAACGATTTACACGTAGCTATTCGAGGTTGGGACCAGAGTTCATAATAATCCTGGCATCATCCAAAACGATCTATTTCTTTGTAGGTGATGAGTTTACTAAGCCATATAATCTACTTATCTCACATGCTGTCCTTATACAATCCCACTTCTTTAATCATAGTTATAGCGTTTATAGAAACACACATTGTCCAACCAGACACCAATATTTACTGTAGAAATATACAGACGCCAGCACATCAAGCTATCCCTAACTGTCAAATTTTCTCAATTAAAAATGAACCTTATTGTCTTTGCAATAAAGTTGAAATACTATCAAAGAAATTTGACAGATTGTGGTAACTTGATGTGCTGGCCTTTGTACTATCCTATTGGTCGACCCACCAGATATTCCCAAACCAGTTCGTACACAAACCGGCAGGCAGAATACGGAATATCGTCCCAGAGACGGTCTGGCCGCTTTCATTGAATCCGACTCAACCCAATGGCAAACAAGATGTATCTTGTTCTGTTCTATGGTTACTGTAATTTCGTATCAAAGCAAACGTAGTCGATGTCCCTGGCTACTACAAAATTACCGCTGCCCCGGAACATAAAGGGCTAAGAAAGGAACATGGATGGGTTTTAGTCATAAAAAGGTTTTCATAAAAATATCTCATGTTAATAAAAAGGTGTAGATATCATAAAACATTCGTGACTGACATCTCACCAGCGACATGGTTGGCGCAGCGGTTGAGCGATTGACTGCTGCGCAGCATGTCGCGGGTTCGATTCCCGCACGGAACAAATATTTGTACGACCTGCAAGTATTTGTTACGGGTCAGGGTGTTTTTCTATCTATATGTATGTATTTACAAAAAAAAATGTATATAAGTAGTTTATCAGCCATCTCGTTACCATTACATTATATTATTATCTCTTATTATACACAACGCCATATAGTCCCAAGCTAAGCAACCTAATGCTTGTGTTATGGTAATGAGATGGCTGATAAACTACTTATATACATTTGTTTTTGTAAATACATACATATTATAGATAGAATATATTATAGATAGATAGTATTGTTGTGCAGATAAGTTAATAATGTCTACTAACGGGTAAGCAGCTTGCAAAGTAATATCTAAAGGAGTCATATCAATGGGCGATGCGATGCCATGCGGGACCATTGTGCATTCATTAGGTATTACCGCGAATACGAATATGTGGAGGTTTCTTTTTGTTTTGACAACGCTAATTTTAACAAAACATACTAAAATGGCTTTAAAATTCACATTATTATTTAAAAAAAAAAAAAGCTGCTCTATAGATATATTCTATTTTTAAAAAGTCCTCAAATAGGTGGTCCAGAAATACATTGTTATGAAGATATTAAATGAAAATAATTTATATGCCAGTTGATTGTTTTATTTGTTCTCATTTACACTCCAGAGTTATGGAATATAAAAAGAACACCATGTATACATACACGTACAGACGCCAGCACATCAAGCTATCCCTAACTGTCAAATTTTCTCAATTTAAAATGAACCGTATGTCTTTACAATAAAGTTGATCCTCTGTACATAACCCTCCTGGCGCAGTTGGGTTAAAAAAAGTCTTAATAGGTAATTTTGCTACAAGCCTAGTCTGCCTGGAAAAGCCTGAGAAAAGCCTACAAATCAATCAATACTGTCGGTCTCATCATCTGCCTAGCCTTTTCCCAACTATGTTGGGGTCGGCTTCCAGTCTAACCGGATGCAGCTGAATACCAGTATTTTACATGGAGCGACTGCCTATCTGACCTCCACAACCCAGGAACTGGGAAATACGATACCCCTTGGTAAGACTGGCTGTCAGATTTTCGGGCTTCTGACGACCCGTAACGACTGTCAATGATGCACAAATGACAGCCGGGACCAACGGCTTAACGTGCTTTCCGAGGCACGGAGGAGTCTCGGTATTTAAAGATGGTCACCCATTCACGACCAACCCCGGCAAGCGTAGCTTAACCCGGTGGATCGACCTGTGCGGCTGTTAGTACTTAGCCACGAGCTGCTCTTAATACTGTCGGTCTATTCTGTAAAAATCTCACCGTGATAACTTAGTGAAGTGAGATGACATTTTGCAATGAATTGACTCTATTGACAGCTCACTTTAAACTCAGTGACAATTCTACAGAATAGCACTACTGATACGACTGAAAAAAAAAACAAATACTTACTACCGTCGTGCGTCGTAAGCCTGATCAGTCTCAATATCTCGTGCCCGACTTCCAATATATCGTAGTTCGGAATTCGAAAAACGCAGGAGTGTTCGAAACACTTTACTAAATCAAAAGTTCATTCACTCAGGAGTTAGAAAGAGGTCGAACCTTTCAACTTTCAATATTATGGGAAGGATATCTATCATAGATAACGTGAAACTTGTTTACCCCTGTCTCAGAAAATATGGCGCCTGAAACATTCTTTTTTAAATTGGCAACATTAGACGGGTGAATCTTAATTCAGAAATCAGCATGAAATGTGTCAGTTGTATTCAAAATTTACGTAAAATAAAAAAACATTTTTTTTTACAGAAAGCTTACCTACAGACTAATAAAAATAAAATCACTACATAGTATAAAACAAAGTCACCTTTTCTGTCCCTATATCCCTATGTATGCTTAAATCTTTAAAATTACGCAACGGATTTTGATGCGGTTTTTTTAAATAGATATGATTCAAGAGGAAGGTTTATGTGTATAATTTGTCGACATATTTTGCGGGCGAAGCCGCGGGCGGAAGCTAGTAAATAATAAATATGTGAGTGTTGTATGTAATCTGTGTTTATTTATCTATCTTGTTTTACGTTTATAATAGCTAGCTAGCTAGCTTGCTAGCTTCTGCCTGCATCTTCATCTGCGTGGACTATGAATTTAGTTCAGTCGCTAAGCCGTCTCATTTACCGGGATAAAATGTATCCGATGTGTTAATCCAGGTAACAAACATCTAAACATACAAACTTTCGCATCTATGCTACCTTCGTATCTGCCTACCTTTTTTATATAATAAATTGTGCCCTATATCAACAATTTTTATAAATTGATTACGATCGCGAAAGTCCCTCTCCTCGTTCCACATTAATTTTATTACAATTTTTGGAAGCTTTTCCGTGTTAAAATATTTTCGGTGTTACCATGTAATGGAATTCATGTAAAAGCGAAACTTATGATGATGAATATTATATTAAAAATAAAATAAGTTTAACTTTAAAAAATATATCTGTCACAAAATCATAAATGGAACTACTAAATCTAACGATGCCGCGATTACCATGGCCACCTACGGGGCCGAAGTAATATCTAAACAAAACCATAAACTCTCATACTTAGAAGTGATACATACATAATTCTGAATTATTGGTATCCCGTACACAAACTACGCGCTTGGACGTGGACACCCGCCAGTTCTAACTAACTTGAGGTAGAAGAAAAAAGGCCGTATAGTAAAGCGATGATATCTGTTTGGTGCGGTTTACAATTCGCCTCCAAAACTTCCTAGCTCCCTGCTCCAAAACAATGTCGGATCAGTCGGAACGCAATCTGTCCCGGCATGCTTCAATACAAACGGTATGCGCCCAGATGGCTTACATTCCGAATGCACCAACCAATGACTTTGGTGCACCCGGCCCATTGATAATTTATCGGATCTCTCGATATGTGGGTGGTGTGACAAGGAATAGCGGCCGAAAGGCCCGGCGTTCCGAATGAATTTTCAATGATCGGCCTGTAGAAGATTTCGGCATTGTTTACTGCTTTGGCACTGGGAATACATACAGAGTACCTACGGAATATGGAGTGCTACAGACCCTATATGAGTTACATTGCCTTGAAATTTAGTCTAAAAAAAGTAAAATTATTACTTTATTAAGTGGTGAATCCGCTTTTGAATGGGATATTGGAAAATATGCAAATTTATGTAAATACTTAAACTCCAAATTATGATAAACCAAATAAAAATATAAAGAGAAATAAACTTCATAAGAATGACAGAAATAAAATGTAAAAATGTGACTATGATAGAAAATGAATCGAACGCATTTAAAAGCTTTCACACCACACACACATTTTAATTAAGTCAGCCAATTTTTTTTTCACAATAAATGCTACACAGGCACTCGTCATGGAAATGCGCAGAATGCCAGTACTATCAAATTAATAATTTATTTGGTTTTGAAAATTCATTGAAGCAATAAAATAAATGATGCGTATTGTTATTGCATAAATATTTAATTTCAATGTTTGAATATTATGTCGTGTTTAAGCCCTACGGACTAGAAACATTTATGATATTTATATTAAATTGAATGGATTCGGAAATTATGGATATTGATTCATTTATAGGTACGAGGCCAGCACATCAAGTTACCACAATCTGTCAAATTTCTTTGATAGTATTTCAACTTTATTGAAAAGACATAAGGTTCATTTTTAATTGAGAAAATTTGACAGTTAGGGATAGCTTGATGTGCTGGCGTCTGTACTATCGTTTCAGTACCTATATTACATACCTATCTAACAGTAACTACATATAATATTTGCGAGTGTCTCTTGTTTACAGAGCTTGATTTAGGCATTTACTAATGACTGTATTTTCTAATCAAACAAACTACAGCCTGGGAGATCGTTTTCAAATTGAATACCGACTTTGTTTACTGCCATTTCCATAGAATATAAACTCAAACGTAGATGGATAATATCTGATGAAAACATTTTCTGCCCCTTTGAATATTTTTACCGCGATGAGGATATTGCTGTGTTAGCTGTGTATGCATTTGCCAAATTAGTATTTTCCCGTGAAGGCGAGCTTGCGAGGTTCCCTTTCAAATTATTTGCCTTTCTTAGCGACTAAAACTCAGGCTTATTTTATATTTATAAGGTTCTTAGTACTTTGTGTCGCTCCCAACAACAGTATTATCTGAATGTGATTATTTCTAGTAAATGTGTGATTGATATTCTCGCGTTATTCTGATGCCAAAACGTTATGAAAATTAAACGTAAGTATTTAGAACAGTTAGTTAGACATTAATATTATTTTATTACATTTGGGAAAAAAACAGTAGTAACTACATTAAGAATAAACAAACAAACAAACAACAACATAGGTACAACAAGAAACATTATGAAATAATTTTCTTAAGTTTAGACTCTAGACATACCTACATACTTTGCCATAATTATTATTGCAACGATTTTGTCTTCAAAATGAATCACTTCTAAATGGGGTGTTAAACCTAAGGGCCGTAATGCAACATAACAAGGAAGTTATAAACTGCGGATTTATTAAATTCTTTGATAAAGACACTGCAGATAGAAAAGTAACA
This sequence comes from Hyppa rectilinea, assembly GCA_951799385.1. NCBI lineage: Eukaryota > Metazoa > Arthropoda > Insecta > Lepidoptera > Noctuidae > Hyppa > Hyppa rectilinea. The sequence continues at coordinate 18,954,213 of OX637301.1, read as the reverse complement.
AAATTAAAACATTAACTGCGATTAATTACAAAACATTCACAATCTAAAGGGCGAAACAATGAATGATCGATGTCTCAACAGATCAGATTTCACATTGATAATTAAGCCCGTCGTTTGATAACTCCGTTATGCTTCAACATTCCATAATAATTAATACAAAAGCTTCCTAACAAACGAAGTATGTACCAGAATATGTAAACCTACTTCTATGAATATCTTATTTTAATAGAAGGATCAAGTTAAAATGGACGTTCTACTGACATAAACGTCAAACAAAGAACTCGTTAGGATTAATTATTACGACAAGAAATACTTTACCACAGAAGGTTTACTCCGTACAAATCTATAAGTACCTCATCTACATTGTCGCGATAACACGAACGTAACTTTGCGCGTTTTCTGTCGTACAGCGAGACGTGGAGTAACGTCAAACGGGATGCAGGGGTGAATCGGGTTGTGTCACCACTGCGAGGATCGCCCAGAGGACACGGTGGAAACCTGCCCCGCTTGAGCAGAGCAACGCCGTGTCCTCATAGAGGCGATTGACGGCGACGGAGACCCCTCGCGCCCGGCTCTGGTGCAAGCCATGGTCTGGAGCGAGAGGGAGTGGGAGGCAGTCACTTCCTTTTGCGAAGCAGTCATGCTCGCGAAGCAGGTGACGGGATGGGAGAGGGAAAGGTCCTCCCGTCCCAGCCGCTGCGGGATACGCCCCGGGCGTCGGGAGCCACGTGACGACTCCCGGCCACCATAGGCGCGGGCCTGCGGGCGGGAGTAATGGGTAGCCCTAGCATCCCTATTCACCCGATTCACCCCTGCACCCCTATTTACCTAGTTTGACTGTAGCATACGACAGAGAGCGCGCGAAGTGTAGTTCGCGTTATCGCAACAATGAAGCCGTAGATTCAGCGAGACGTCGAGCGCTGTGCAAGTGAGAAGTGCGGTTCGCCTTATCGCGGTAATGTAGCCGCAGCATTAGTTAATTTATTCCAGAAAGGACGGTCGTCAGTAATGCTTAAAACAACTGAAAGTGTTAATAGAGAATTGAGTTCAATAGAAACTTTTTCTTAAAGAATAGACAACTGAACCTTCTACCTTTGTTTATTTGTTTATTAGACCCTGTATGTTATTATAGCGAACCCTTAGAAGTTTTATATTACTTAAGTAAGCTCTTTGTTAGTTTATCTTGTTATTTACTTGCTTATTTTTCGCTCATAAATATAACCCTCTTAAATAATGTCCAGTCCCCTTTTGCTCATAAAATTCGACAGGGATAAGCTATTAAATGAAAGTTTGTCAATTGAGTTGTTTTTTTTTACAATCAGAGATGAGTAACTGGGGGGCAACTCATGTGTAACGTAACAGGATATCCAGCAATACATCAGGGATTAGTAATCCATTGGCTGAGTTGCGGAATCGTTTTTTTTTTTAAAATCATCATCAATTTTTAAGACCGCTGGGCAATATGCGAACAAGATGCCTGAGGATGGAGGGCGCCGTCGAGGCCGGCCCAGGAAGAGATGGCGAGACGACCTAGACGCATACCGCAAAGAATGGATCGAGGTGGCAAGAGAAAGATGTCTGGAAGGATTTGGGGGAGGCCCTTGCTCAGCAGTGGGACCGTGTAAGCTAAGTAAAAAAAAAACAATCATAGAGTAGAATTCTTTATAAGTTACCAATAACTACCCCTCTACTCAAATTGTTTTTCGACTCCATTTATAAAGTATCTTCTATTTAAATACACATCCCCAAGCGTCTTTCGACTATTAGATGAACGTGCCTGGCTATCGAGACTATCCATAACCCAATCACCGGGGAGTAATTAAGAGATTGAACACTCTGTGGGCAGAGGCAGAACGCGCTCGTGCCTTTGCCTGCTTTCATATTAATATTGCGACTTTGGTACACGTGCACTTAAGTAAATTGGCTAGAATTTCAATACGTCCGTTTTTAATAGTTATTTGTTATGCAAGGCTGGAAAGTTGATTTTTGGCGCGAGTACTTCTATTGAAACCTGAGTAAGCGAAGGATTCTAGGGTTGAACCATGAGCGAAGCGAGTGGTTCAAATATAGAATCCTGAGCGTAACGAAGGTTTCAAAGGTACGAGACGCAGAAAAGCTTTGCTGCCGAGCGCAACACACAATTTTTCACCTCACTACAGCGAGGAAACTGCTAGGTGCAAGAAAACAGGTGTTATATGTTGAGTTTTATTTTGTTCGAGCGTCTCAGATACATTGACTCATGTGAAGAAAATAACAGATACTTGGCAATGTATCTTATGAGTTACACAGAATATCTCCAAAATTAAATACCCTGTATTTTGTTCTATACCCTACTTGTCCTCTAAGGAGAATGAAAGAAAAAAACTAATTTAATACAAATAACTAACTAATTTAATTTAATACATATTTATTTTTGCCAAGCAAAGGATTAATTAACATATTATATTAGTATTTATTTTATTTAAAAAATTAAACTTAAATTACTACACAATTAGGTATTTGACAGGGTATTTTTTTTATGTCATATTTAAATGTGACGTCACAGATTTTTTTAATCAAATGGAATACTTATTTACATTAATTCCAATTGTACAATTATATCCTCGCAAAATATTTAATTTCTGTACTGTGATGGAAGTTTTTAAGGTGAGCGGTATTATTTAATATTTTATTTTAGACCGCGTCATGCATTTTCAGTGGACTGGCAGTATAGAAAATTATTAAACAGACTCTTTCCGAGCCTGTGAGGTGAAAAGGTTATTTTAGTCTCTTTGAAAAGTTGGTGCCCTATATAAGTATTTTTCCTCACAGGCTCGGAAAGAGTCTGTTTGTCATTCGAAATCTGAGCCGAAAATAAAAAAGCAGTGATAGCCTAGTGGTGTGACCACTGACTGCCAAGTCATAGGTCTCGAGTTCGATCCCAAGGCACGCACCTCTGATTTTTCGGATTCATGTGCGTATTGTATAATTATCACTTGCTTATATCGGTGAAGGAAAACATCGTGAGGAAACCGGCATGCCCGAGAGATATTTCTCAACAGCATGCGATGCTAAGTCAGAGGCCCATGGGCAGCATTAAAACTCTGACACCAGGTTAGTTACTAACCACACGAAAAGAAGAAGAAGAAGCCGAAAATAGATTTTTGCTCTCTAGCGTGGAAAGAGTTTTTAAAACTCGAACCTTTCTATTTAATAATTTTCTATACTGCTAGTCCACTGAAAATGCATGACACGGTCTAAAATAAAATATTGAATAATACCGCTCACCTTAAAAACTGCCATCACAGTACAGAAATTAAATATTTTGCGAGGATATAATTGTAAAATTGGAATTAATGTTAATAAGTATTCCATTTGATTTAAAAAATCTGTGACGTCACATTTGAATATGCCATAAAAATACTACCCTATCAAATACCCAATTGTGTAGTAATTTAAGTTTAATTTTTAAATAAAATAAATACTAATATAATATATTAATTAATCCTTTGCTTGGCAAAAATAAATATGTATTAAATTCAATTAGTTAGTATTAATTTTTTGATGCCCTTTGATTTATTTTATTTTGTTTCCCTCCTGTTATATACTTGTAAATAGTTATTAGTAATGTTTTAGGTTTATAGTATTGGTTAAAAATGTATTAGTTAGTTATTTGTATTAAATTAGTTTTTTTCTTTCATTCTCCTTAGAGGACAAGTAGGATATAGAACAAAATACAGGGTATTTAATTTTGGAGATATTCTGTGTAACTCATAAGATACATTGCCAAGTATCTGTTATTTTCTTCACATGAGTCAATGTATCTGAGACGCTCGAACAAAATAAAACTCAACATATAACACCTGTTTTCTTGCACCTAGCAGTTTCCTCGCTGTAGTGAGGTGAAAAATTGTGTGTTGCGCTCGGCAGCAAAGCTTTTCTGCGTCTCGTACCTTTGAAACCTTCGTTACGCTCAGGATTCTATATTTGAACCACTCGCTTCGCTCATGGTCAACCCTAGAATCCTTCGCTTACTCAGGTTTCAATAGAAGTACTCGCGCCAAAAATCAACTTTCCAGCCTTGCATAACAAATAACTATTGTATTAGCGAGAGGAAAATGAAACAATAATCACCTAATTTGCTACGAAGCTACGCCCGTGCTACGCTTTAGTTACGCCTTGCTACAGTCTCAGCTACGACTGTACGCAGGTGCTTGCCTATTACTGCAATTGGCTATTTAACACGGTCAAAAATAAAATATGAAATTACATAGAAAAAAGGCAGCTCGTCTTAAAAAACTTCCATCAACGTATAGAATTTAAATATTAAGCGATGATATACTTATTATATCTAAGGCCGACCAATTGTATGAGAAATCTCTAAACATATTTAGTGATTTCTGCAATTGACTAGGTATTTGAATCGGTCAAAAATAAAATATGAAATCACATGGAAAAACAGACCGCTCGTCTTAAAAACTTCCATCAACGTACAGAAATTAAATATAATGCGAAAATATAATTTTTAAATTGCATTTAATGCTAATAAGTACTCCATTTGATTCTAAAAATCTGTGACGTCACATTGTTATATTTCATACAAATCACGTACCGACAAATGCCGCGTTTTGACAGTTCATAAAAAGTGAGGCTATTGACTACCCTTTCAAATACCCCATTGCGCCCAAGTTTCGATAGGTATAGGTACTTATTACTTTGGCCTATCATCATTCTCCTGGCCCTTAACCCAATTTATTTGGGGTCGGCGCAACATGTCTTTTTCCTCTATACTCTCTTTTTACTCAGTCTTTTACCTCTTAGTCGTCATCTCGGTAGTCACTCTCTTTCCAGCCATATCATCTTTCACACAATCCATCCATCGCTTCTTTGGTCTTCTTATACTTGCATAGCCATCCACATTCATACTGAAAACTTCCCTGTCAATATTTTCCTCATTCCTTCGCATAACATGTCCATACCATGACAACTGATTTCCGCACAAGTTTCCAGTCGCCGGTGTCACTTTCAAACTGTCTCATAAAAACTCATTCCATTTTCTATCCATTCGCGTAATACCACACATCCCTCATAATTATCATTCTCATCTCAACTCAGAAAATAACACAAAACCATATTCTAGGTTTGATTTTGATTTTAATAACGCTGTTGAATGCTGGTATTTGAAAGGGTACTTAGTCAATAACGTTACTTTTTATGAACTGCCAAAACGCGGATTTGTTCGTGATTAGTATGAAATCAAATTAACATTAAATGCAATTTTACAATTATATCTTCGCATAATATTTTATTTCTGTACGGTGATGGAAGTTTTTAAGACGAGCGGTCTTTTTTCTATTTGATTTCAGATTTTATTGTTAACCGTTTCAAATAGTCAATTCAACAATCTGTTCTTTAGCAAACAATGTGCAATGTGTATAGCTGCTATTTTAAAATGACATATTTACATTTTAATCCATCGGGGATCGCCTTAAAACAGGCATCAATTCGCAACCGATTTTGATAAAATTCACGGGTCCCTGCTTTTAGTGTAACCAAAGGAATACGTGACTGTAATTACGAGTAGCGCCTGTAAGCTCCCGGTGGAATTTTAGAACGACTTTTTCGTGAGTAGAAACTCGCTGATTGGGTCTTTTTGAATTCAATATTTGTATTATTTAGGGAAATTCATGTACATACGTATTACTTAACGATCGCAGAATTACAAAAGCAACGTTTCTGCACTTAGGACCATGTTTCACAGAGCTAAGCGACCAGCCTAATTTAATTAGAAAAGTAGGTAATTATATTTACTCCGGATTATCCTAGTTTGGGAGGCAGGGTACATATTCTTGATGGACTTTTGACCTGATTTTCTGTATCCAATCTTTGCCTAACTATGCTTAAGTTTTCTTTCTATTCTTGTATACCTATTTGTCAGTGTTTATGCTTTTTGTGATATTTTTTTTTACTATAAACCTGAACGGCGTTAAATGTTTGAGCCCTTTGAGGTAGAAACACTAGGTCCGAGTGCTCTCCAGTCAGTTTCATACGATCAAGATATTGCTATGATTAACTGAACAGGCTTTTTTCGCAGACCTCATTCGTCAAATTCACTTGTTTTTTTTTCTAATTAATTGTAGGGTATTTTGGGGTAGGTACCCAAAGGATGTCAAACGGAACCCTTTTAAAGCCTAGGAACTAAGCCTCCGCTTTAACGTGCATAAAAATTGTTAAAACCTATTAGCCTATTTTAGGTACTAACTTTAGAGTATGTCTGTAGTAATAACCAATAATAAATCCTAGGGTTTTAAGTGATGTGCTTAGGTTCGTTCAGGCGATTTTTCCCGTCGCGATATTTTTGCGCACTGAATTTTCAACAGTCTGTTCAGCGAAAAAGTTGAAAATCTGTTGGTCTGTTTTTGTCACCCATTTTTATTTTTTTATGCTTGGAGGGCGTAGTAGTGGGTTACTACTATGCTACTGCTAGGGCGTAGCAGTAACCCTTTCGGATAATACCGCTGAGTTGCCCTAGGATGCACTCTGTTCGATTCTCACCGCTCGGCTCAACACCGGGGGTCGAAAATCCAGCGCGCGATGAAATCCCGCCGAGATATTTATACGTAGGAACAACGGCCGGAGTTTGAAAATTGACATTTAAATAATATAAACAAAGGATTGTGAAAACTAGTTCCGAAGATTCATTCATAAAAAAAACCATTACAAAACTTTAATTTCCGAACGAACTAAAAGTCAATGACCTTACGACGTTGCGGCTGACATTCTCGGCAAGCTACAGATTGTTAATCTGCCCTAATATTCTTCTGAATCAGTGCTTAACAACAGGAAACACGAAAACAGTAAATAATTATTTACACTACGGTTATTTACTATTTTTACGAGGCGAGTTAAAAACCTAAAAAATTATAGAAAAAGAAGACAGTCCTAACTTCCTAAGATCGGTGAAATGCCGAGAATGTCAGTGCTAACAATATGTCGAAATCAGTTGAACTCAACCACACAAGACAAAAGTTGAAATAAACAAACTGTGATTATATGGGCGTTGCCGTACCTTTTGATACTGATAACTCGCTGATTACAAACAGATAAGCCCTCGTGTACTTTCGCGACATTGTACTAAAAACATCGAAATTAGGGCCACAGAGATAAAAAAATGTGATACATTCTTTCGAGCGTAGTCTTTTATAAAACTTTGTTCTCACTATTTTTCCCACGTATCTTCTTCGTCACAGTGTGTAACAATTAATTATTACGTTTCGCGGTGAATTAACTTGTAATTAAATAAGTTTTAATTCATAAATTCGGTTCTTATTGCAAATAAACTGGGAAGATTCGTACATAAGTGTACTATGGTGACTCATCCGGAAACATACACTTTAATAACTTTGTAGTGTGTTTTGTTATGTGAAAATGTTCAAAAAGTATTTACTAACGTTGTTTCTATACGCAAGTGTTAAGTGTCAGTCGAATAAAGACCTGTACAATGGACAAGCTAACAGTGATATTTACAATTCTCAAGAGCAAACTTCCCAGTCGTCAAGACTGCCTAGCCCGGGAGACAATGACTACAGGACCTATGTGTACAATAACAGGAGATACGGGGCAGATCCAACGAGATACAATCCATACAACCCTAATATAAACCAGCCTGGGGGGTTTCCATACAAACCCATCAATACAAGCCCTTTGGATGACCAGTTCAAATATAATATTGTGAGTAGAAAGTTATTTAAACTTCTGTTATTAGGTAAATTATTATAATTATAGGTACTTATTCTTATCTCTCTAACTACTGTATGTTTCACAACTTCCTATGAGTCAGTTTTTGTTTCAAGAAATTAAATAAATTCTTTGTTTTGTAAACATTGTGATTCACCCCATTCAATGACTATTTAACTATTCACAGCTTTTCTAATTATACAATTTGTGCCAGCTATATAGCCTATATTAAAATATATTTGAAGAACATTATAATATTGTTACAAACATTTTTTTTTTGTTGTTTTAATAAGAATTCCAATCAGAATTATTCGCGATCCCTTGTATCTAAATATATCATATCAAACCTCAACTAATAACATATGATTTATAATCTATGAATGATTGAGTTGTTACTCACTTGAGATTAGTGTTCTCATCGGTCTGGATTTGTTGGGCTTATCCGGCCTTACATTTCAGGTCAGGTCAGGCCCATTCATGTCCAGGCCAGAAACATTTTTTATTATAAAATTTTAAAAGTTACACTTACATTATTTATGAAAAAGAATAATTCAAACTTTTACACAAATATCCGAGTTTTTGCCAGATCTTTAAAAAAGTTGTTCGTCAGGTCTTTCAAAAAAATCGAAACTGTAACCTTACTTGTAAGTCAGCTGGGCTCAAGAAATCAACTAATCTTCTATTCTATTTTAGAACCGGGACCCAAACAATCCAGATGCTCTATTCCCTGGTGTGCTTGGAGGATGGAGAGAAGATCTACAAGGACGGGAAAGACGAGACTCAAGGCAGCTAAAGAGAGATGTCTTTGTTACTACCAATTATGGACAGGTGCAAGGGTTTAAGGTAAGAATTTGTTTTTTTTTTCATGAAGTTATGTTGTGATAGCCTAGAAACTAAAACATAGTGCCTTATGCACGAGATTGTGGAATCAAATCAAGCCAATAATTCTGGAATTGCCAACACATTTTATACAAGTGTGGTGATAAATGTGCCTTCTTTGTATAAAAAGAGGCCTTTGCCCTGCAGTAGGATGGTAATAGTCTGGTAATTATTTGTTTGAAGGAAGCTTTTTTTTTTTTTGTTGAATGATGTGCCCTAATACAGAAACATCATAAAAAATACAATCTAGCTTAATACTAAAGCTAATGAGTAATTCAATTTTGACTTAATTTGCTAGGTAGAATAAGCCTAAGAATGTGTCCATTAACACTTTTCTTATTGTCTCTATTAAGGGGAAGACACTTTGTTCTTGTGTTATTCATGGGTAGCACTCACTTCACTACATTAAACTAACACTTCACTAAATTAACTGAAAAGGTTTTGTCCTTTTTAGTCTTCTCACTATGTCCGTGTTGTCGAAGAGCTGGATAGCCTCGATGTCCACATGATTGTGAAGCCTTCGTTCATGAGCTTCGGAATTCTTTTTAATTATATCTGTGACAAGGGCTACTTTGAGGTCCCGATGAAGGTCGTCATTTCGAATGTACCAGGGCGCATTGACGATTCCTCTGAGTACTTTATTTTGGAAACGCTGTATTATTTTGATGTTGCTTTGTTTGGTACAGCCCCAAAGCTGAATACCATAAGTCCATACAGGCATGAGGACTTGTTTGTAAAGGAGTATTTTGTTGTGTACTGACAGTGAAGAATGTTTTCCTATCAGCCAGTACATCGACTTGTAGCGAAGCTCTAGCTCGTCACGTTTCTTTTTAACATGAGCTTTCCAGCGAAGCTTTGTGTCTAATGTCATGCCTAGGTATTTGGCTGTATTTTCGTATGGTATGACATGACCATTTATGTTTACCAGATGATAATTTAGCTTTTTGTTTGTGAAGTCTATGTGAACAGATTTTGATTCATTAAGTTTCACACGCCATTTTTTTGTCCAGTCAAAGATGATATTGACGGCTGTCTGAACTTTTCCCACTGTTTCTTCTTGAGTGACACCTGTGGCCATTATAGCTGTGTCGTCTGCAAATGTCGCAATGGTGTTGTTTTCTAACTCAGGAATATCGCAAGTGTACAATAAGTACAAGACGGGACCTAGGACATTTCCTTGCGGTACTCCAGCTTTTATCGGCTTGAGTTCTGAATGTGCATCATCTTGTCGTACTCTAAACATTCGCTGTGATAGGTAAGACTCTAAGATGTCAGCAAACTGTTTAGGGAGCATATTTTTTAGTTTGATAATAAGCCCTTTGTGCCAAACCTTATCGAATGCTTGCGCTACGTCTAGGAAGACCGTTGAGCAAACTTTGTTTTCTTCTAAAGCCTTTTCAATAATGTTGGTAATCCTGTGTACTTGGTCTACTGTTGAATGTTTTTCCCTAAATCCAAATTGGTAGTCAGGGATTAATTTTCTTTCTTCTATGATGGGTTTTAGCCGTTTTAAGAAGAGCTTTTCAAATAATTTTGACATGACCGGTAGCAGGGAGATCGGCCTATATGATGTCGCTTCGTGAGGTGGTTTCCCAGGCTTTGGTATCATTATAACTTCCGCAACTTTCCACAGATCAGGTACAGACTTAAGTCTGAACGTAGCATTGATAAGAGTCGTCAGTTTTACGATGGCTTTACGTGGGAGGTTTTTAAGAACTTCTCCAGTAATAAGATCGTAGCCAGGTGATTTCTTTAGACTAAGACGCTTAATTTCGTTGTAAACTTCTCTAGGTGTTACGAATTTTAATTCTTGCTCATCATTATTAATTGATGTTTTATCTAACAACGCATAGTCTTCCTGTTCTTCATTTGGCTTAAAAATGAGTTCCAGATGTTGTGCAAACCTAATAGCTTTCTGCTCGTTGCTTATTGCCCACCGCCCGTTAGAATCTTTGATAGATGGAATATGCATAATTGGCTTTTTAAAACTTTTTGTGGATTTCCACAGAGAATAATCAGTCGAGCGATCGCTGGTTAGTTGTTTTAGATAACTGCTCATTGATTCATTTTTGAACTTCTGAATAGCACTCCTTAGTTGTTTTGTAAGGTTGTTCAGAATCTTTTTATCTTGTGGAAATCTTGTTTGTTGCCATATTCGTCTCTGTCGCCTCTTTTCAGCTATGAGTTTTGTGATTTCTGCTGGGTAGTAGGTAAGTCTGTTTTTCATCTTAAAGGTAGGCGTGTTTTTCCAGGCGCATTGTTGTATTTGTGTAATAAACTGGCTGATATCCCGATCTAAATCTTCTGGTTTCTTTAGTGGAACTTTTAAATCTATTACAGAGTCTAACACCCGTATTAATAAACAAGTAAAAGTAAGTACTTGAGTAAAGGTAATTACTTAGGTAACGATTTGTATTCTATAGTTAAGTCATTGATCGAAGTTAGAACTGTCAAAAGTTAGAATTCTTAGCCAAGTAATAGTCACCATTTCCTTTACTTAAGCAATACTTCGTCGTTATTTTGGATACAAAATGGAAACTTTGGATAGCATCGAAGCGTTTTTTGCTGTTGTCGACAATATAGATGATAATTTAATAGGGGAGATAGAACTTGCTGAACCTAGAAATCCCAAAGTTTACTTTCGTGATGTGGGTCCATTTCATGACTATTCGGCAGATTGTTTTAAAAAGAGATTTCGTATCACAATACTTTTGGAGAAACGCACGGTAATTCTGTATTGCAATACATGTGATTTTACCGAGAATTACCGACTCTTTACAATCAGAGACAAAAAGAGTGCTTCCTATAACTTTATCCTAGAAAGATATTGTTTTGATTTCAGAAATAATTTATGGTTTGACAATTGACAGAAATTAATGTATAATCTTTCTAAGTCAAAAATCATGTGTCGGTATATAATCCATGTGTAAAGAGTAAACATTTAAATTTAGTAGGGTTCTAACATTTCAAACGTTTTGTTTCACCAAGCATTCTTTTTTTTTGTACCGACAAAATTAAATGAAAATAATGTACTTTTTACAATTTCAACTACTGTATATAACGCTATTGCTATTATAAATCTAAAATAAAGTATATCAAATATATTATTGCAAGCTTTTAAAAGTAATCCTTACGTTTGCCTTTTCACGAAACGAAACGCAGTCATGAAGTGTTGCCACACAGAAACAACCACCAAACTTCGAGTGTTACTTGGGCAATTGCTCAAGTAAGTAACGGCTGTTACTCAACTATAGAATGAGAATTTGGAATTCTTAACCCTAAGCAATGACTTAGTCAAGAAATTACTTAGCAACAAGTAATTATTTCTTTATTAATACGGGTGTAAGTCCATTTTAAAGCTTGCCCAATCAGTATTCTTATTTACCAATGTGGGGTAGGAGTAAGTATTATAGGTGAGTGGTCTGAGCTCATATCATAACCTTCTTTAATGCGGAGAAGATTCGGTGATATATTTTTATAAATAAAAAAGTCTATAAGATCAGGAATCTTTTTTGTATCAGTAGGCCAATAAGTGGGCTTACCTGTTGATAAACTTTTGCACTGTGTTTCTTCAATTGCGCACAGTAGCTTTCTTCCTTTGGTTGTTGTCAGTCTAGATCCCCAAAATGTATTTTTAGCATTAAAGTCGCCTCCCAAAATAAATCTGTTTCCAAGACCGTTTAGGAAAGTTATGTACTGATCTGTTTTTAGTGAATACCTAGGTGGACAGTATATGGCTGATATGGTGACAGGACAATATTTCGTTTTGACACAGACGGCCACTGCTTGTATTTCTTCTTTTTCATATTTGAGTTCTTCATAGTGAAAGATATTCTCTTTTATAATGACAGCACTACCACCTCTTGATGTGTTATCGGGATCCAATGCGTGGTATACTTTATACCCTTTAATTTGAATATGAGATTCTTTAGTGAAATGTGACTCTGATATAAGACATACATCAATACTACCCATATTTAGGACTGCCGTAAGTTCATTCTGATGTTTCAGCAGTCCATTCGCATTCCATGCCATAATTTTAAGTGAGTTAGCCATATAAGTTGTTTTTTTGTTTGGTAGGTACTTTAGTGCTACCTTCAAGTTTCTTCAGCCTTTCGTCAAACGTAGTTAAAAGATTAATAATTTTATTAATCTTTTCATCCATGTTAGGGTTCATTGGTTTCATATGTGACTGTGGCAAAGATTGGACTCCTTTCGTCATTTGTGCATACGAAACACTTTTAGTAGCAAGTTTGGTGACACTAGGAATTTTGTCTTTGTTTGTACTTGGACCCTGAGGGTTTGGTATCGGCACATTCTTTCTGATATTTTTATTTTTAATGTTTTGTAGCTTTTTAGCTACTATGCATCCTCTATAGTTTGCTGGGTGGGGCTCACCACAGTGAACACATTTTGGTTTTGCTTCTGCTGGTTTATTGCAGTCTCTGGTTAGGTGTTTGCCGGTACACTTCACACACCGGGGTTCTTTGGAACAGTATTTCTGTGTATGGCCATATAATAATAATAATAATAAAGAGGAATGAGAGCATAAACATATTGAGTGGCTCTTTACTCTTCCAACTCAGTTTGTTGACCGCATCTTCTATTTTATATCCCTGAGTTGTCAGGTCATCAACTATTCTATTTGACAGGCAGGAAGAATGAAGGTTTTTTGCCATCACCCTGATCGTTCTGTCTTGTTTATTCTCATACAAGTACCAAAAGCAATTATTTTGTAACAATAGTTTGGTGATGGCTCTGTATGACTCATCATTAAAAGAGTTAATTTTAACTTTTTCTCCATTCATCATTTTCGTAATGAACGAGTCTTTCGTTAGATTAGTCGAAAGAAGATCGTAGAACTCTTGGTAGTTTTTAATATTTTCCACTACTATAGGTGGTGGTGTAAGCTGTTTCTTTGCTTTTAACATTGTCTTTGGGTTTTTGGCTGGAATCGGCTCCTTGGTAAGGAAGTGATGTGGTTATGTGTCTTTATCAAGGTACTAGTTTAATATCTATGGTATTGATATAAATATTGATGTATTTTGTCTAATGCAAGCAGTTGGAATATAAGGATACATTTGGGTTTTTAAGAAATTATTAACAAATAAATTCCTTGAGGAGGATGCTCAACGGTAGCCTTTATATTTCAGACTATCAAAACAATAATCTCTTCTCTCCTTTAAGAAAGACGATAGAGAGAAAGAGTTTAGATGGAAAATTGTATGCGGAGGCAAAACATTTGAAAAATCAAAAGTCATTTATTCAAATTAGGCTGAAGATCAGCACTTTTTGAAGTTCAAAGTTACATAAGACAGTCCCCCAAAAACGCCCACCCTTCACCACTTCCTAGTGCTTTAGCTGGGAAGAAGAAGTGGCGCAACAAACTCCCCAGCAGCACAGCTGTCTGTTTAGTTGGAAGAACTTGACTCTACACATTTATTGTATGAGAAGTAATTAACATTACGAAACAGTACGAAAAGAGTAATGATGGAGTTTCTTACCCATTCTCATTCGAAACTGCCTTTTGGAAGGGCAACTAGAATCAATTCTATTTCTTGTTGATTTTGAAGCTCAAAAGTCTTTCTTGTGCCTATTTGGAATAAATATTTGACATTGACTTAGCGAAACGCTTTTTCGTTACGTGATGATTTCTACCTGTCAACTTCTACAGTACTACCTCAAACTCCGTTAAAGATCTTTGTTCCAAAAGATAAATGGAAAGTGCTGCAGGAGGCCTTTGTCTCGCAAGGATATGCTATAAGAAGAACTAATATGCTCTAGTTTTTAGTGTATAATTTTACTACTTCAAAACTATATTAAAACAAACAATATTTTTGTTCAACAGGTCTATGTATATGACAATCCCAACCCTGACTCGGGGTACAGACCCTGGCTGTCCCCAGTAGAAAGGATACAGGGAGAAGTGTCTGTATTCTTGGGCATACCCTATGCTAGGCCACCGGTGTTGGAAGGTAGATTCAAGGTAAGACTTCTTATTTGTGTTTTTTTTTTTCATTTTTACTATGGTTTTAGTGGCCCTTGGCAGCTAAGTTTTACTGGCCATGATTTATTTTATTTATTAGGGATGTTATTAGTAATATTTAATACGGGAGGAGCTTGTGGCTAAGTAATTACAGTTGCACGTATCAAGCCATCAGGTTAAGCTATGCTTGCCGGGGTTGGTCCGTGGATGGGTGACCATCTTTACATATCGAGACTCCTCCGTGCTTCGGAAAACACGTTAAGCTGTTGGTCCCAACTGTCATTTGTGCATGTTTGACAATCGTTAAGGATCGTCAGAAGCCCAAAAATCTGACAGCCAGTCTTATCAAGGAGTATCGTATTACCCAGTTAGTGGGTTGTGGAGGTCAGATAGGCAGTTGCTCCATGTAAAATACTAAATGAATAAATAACCAAAAAAATGTAACCAAAATTGTACACTTGGTTCGCAATAAACATTTTGACTTTGACTTTGAAATAATAATAAATACCAATGGTATTCAGCTGCAACCGGGTAGATTGGAAGCGGACAACAGTTGGAAAAAGGCTAGGCAGATTGAAGTGGGAACTCTTTACTATATTTACTGTGATCCTATCTTCCACTACCTAGTAACAGTATATAGTTCTCAGAACACACTTAAATCCACCTACAAACATATTGACTTATCTGATACTCCACTGCAAGCTCCTTAAAGCAATTTCCTCTCACCTGACACAATTTTAGTCATCATTCTCCTGCCCTTATCCCAATTTATTTGGGGTCGGCGCAACATGTCTTCTTCTTATATACTTCTCTATTAGTCGTCATCTCAGTAGTCACTCCCTTTCTAGCTATATCATCTCTTACACAATCCATCCATCTTTTCTTTGGTCTCCCTCTACTTGCATAGCCATCCACATTCATACTCACAACTTTCCTGACAATATTTTCCTCATTCCTCCACATAACAGGCCCATACCATGACAACCGATTTCCACACAACTTTTCAGTCACTGGTACTGTCACTTTCAGACTTCCTTTTATACAGAGTTGATACGACAGAGGGGCTTTCCTTTAAACTAGGTACCATTTTCAAACTCTGTACCAAAAATCAATTAAATAGGAGCAGTAGTTTAGTCGCAAATGTTTTTTTTAACTTTTTGCCATAACAACATTTTAACATATTAAGCTGATTATGTTCATACGCATAGGTCATTCACCTTAAAACGATAAATCTTAGTATAACCTACGATGCGTTGTTACAAGGTCAGTTTTGAATTTAAGTGGTTGCGTTTTACTCTCATTTGTAAGCTATTTAGTTTGTTTGAAAATTAAAAAACAAATTTTTGGTGCTTTTTATTTTTATACCGTATCGAATTGATACTAAACACGTATACGTAGTGTAATTTAATGCCCCTCTGTCATATCAACTCTGTATACTCATTCCGTATTCTATCCATTCGCGTAACACCACACATCCCTCTTAGCATTCTCATTTCAGCTGCATGCAATTGTCTTTCATTCATTCCTTATGAATGAAATAGTATTATTAGTATATGTGTTAAATCTTCTTTAATTTCTAGCCTCCACGACAACACCCCGGTTGGCAACTCATGCAAGCAGTGGACTGGGGTCCTGCGTGCCCCCAACCCGTCAAGTACACCGGCGCCACTAAAGGGATCAGGGACATGGATGAGGACTGCCTCTACTTGAATATTTTCTCGCCTAATGTGAGTAGAATTTATATTTCTAGATTTGATGAAAAGACCCATGAGACGGTATGGATTTCCATCGGCAAAAATGACAAAATTTCATCCGTTTTTAACCCCTTTATTTATCCTTTATTTCAGGCTACAAAGGCCCATAAAACAGAGTAAATGTCTAAAAATCACTAACCCATACCTCCCCATCCCATAATCCCAACCCTATTTAACCCCTTTAGGGGATGATGAATTTTCAAAATCCTTCCTTAGTGCTCACTTACTTTGTTTGTTTCTTTCTCTTGTGCACAGTTTCATAGTTCTAGAAACAGTGGTACAGGCTGTACGTTGTCTGTCAGTGAATGAATGATGTCAAGGTTTTTATTGAAGATATTATGGCCATAAAAAGGTTTAATCTCAGCTCTTTCATTCTTTTTCGTGTGTTTAGTGACTAACTTGGTGTCAGAGTTTCTTTAAGCTGACCATGGCCCTCTGCTTTAGCTTCTAACACTGTCGAGAAATATCTATAAGGCATGCCGGCTTCCTCACGATGTTTTCCTTCACCGTTTTTTAAACAAGTGATAATTATACAATGCGCACATGAATCCGAAAAGACAGAGGTGCCTTGGGTTCGAAGGTCTCATGACCTAGAACTTGGCAGTCCGACGGTCACACAACTAAACTATCACTGCTGCTAATCTCAGCTAAGGATCAACGTTTAAATACTAAACAGTAGTTGTTTGGGTTTAACGAAGATACTATTTACGACGTCCTTAACTACTAACTCCTTGTGGTGCAATTAATTGCTGCCGTATAGGAGCGTGCACTCAGCCATTGGGCGTCGTACCTTTTGCAGAGCGCCCGCGCCGCCTCCGCCTCAAAAAGATGAGTTATCAAATTCATACGCCTGTTTTGTACCCATGAGTCATCTTGATAACAGGAGCGTAGCTAGCCATATCAACCGTATCATAGATACGGGTCCCTGAGCTACGGGGGCCTCCCGACGTGATGTAGAATTCGTAAAATATTATACATACTCAAAATATTATTTTTTATTCGTATCTATGTAAAAAAAATATATAATTATTTTTTTTACCTAGCCTACACTGCCCCACTGCTGAGCAAAGGCCTCCCCTTAATCCTTCCAGACATTTTTCTCTTGAGCCACCTCGATCCACCTATATTAAACAAAATTTTAAATCACTACATAATATTATATCCCCCCGCCGCGTCTGTGTCTTAACAACAATAAACTCAAGAACTACCGAACGTCAATAAGGTTGTAAATTGGCTGAAATACGACGATGATCGTTGAAGATGTCGGATAAATCATGCCAACTGGGACTAAATTACGGGATTAACACATCGTTTACCTGGATTAACATATAGAGTTCTTTTAATCGCAGTAGTCCGTTCCCGTGGGATATTTTCCCACATCCACGTGGGGAAGTTGCAGGCAAAAGCAAGTCCTTTGTTATTAGTGGCATGTAATGAGTATGAACATCTAATGAAATTATGAAAATTAACGTAGTTTATGTAAGACTGACAAACGCTTCAACCTACGCGCGGTCGAATTCTCAAGCTCTTGATTCATTTAGTAAAATGACACAAACAATCTATCCTACTCAAACTCAAATATTTGAATTCGCTTCGCTCGCTCTTGCATTCCCTTAGAGCCAGCGCGCACTAGCGACTTTTTGTTGATCGATAGTTTGATCGTTCAGGGAATCAGTATGGAGGTATATCAAAAGGTTAAGCGGGATTGTCCGAAAGGGTTACCGCTACCCCGGCACATAAGGGTCTCCCCACATTTATCGATGCGGAATCGGCTAACACCGGTCAAAAAAGCCTTTATGTCTACGTAATAAGGGTGTTACTAATACCATTCGCATCGGCTCGGCTCGGACGACGCGACGCGACGCGACGCGACGCCGGCCGACGGGGGAAACGAGCCGTCACAACAGCTGATCGGCAATAAGTCGAGTAATGTGGTGAAACGCACTCGGCTTAAGCCGATTCCGCGTCGATAAATGTGGGGAGACCCTTATGTGCCGGGGTAGCGGTAACCCTTTCGGAGACCCTAAAGGTCTACGGAAGGAACATGGATAGGTTTTAGTCAGTTATTAAGAGTCTGACACTTCCTTCCGCTCCACCCAGAGCGGGACAAGTCATTGGAGGATTTCCCACACTCAAAAAAAAAAGGGTGCTCCGGATTTCTTAGAAACCGACGATAGAACACATTAGAAGATATTAAGCCACATTCGCGAATATTTAAGCAATCTAGGTAATTTACTCCAATCCTGTTACAAATTAACAAAACAAATAAATCCTACATTGTCATCACATTGCACGCTCGGTACATTTGCACCAAAAAGCCGCCACAAACGAGGTCGGCTTGTGACAGTAACATAATGATGGAATTGCAATTGCTTAACATATCCTGTGTCCCTCGCGAATAGTTGCGAATAGCCCATCTGATTATGAACGTAATTTATTCATAGTACAATGACTGTTCTAGTATTGTTATGTAAGCCTGGTAATCAGTCATTCCTGTAGCGTACAAACTTAGTTAGGAAAATGCTGGTGATTTAAATAGCAAATGACGCAAATGAATCATTTGATTTGCAATCGGAAAGCTGATTCCCGAAATTCAAAACGTTGAGGTCAGTGTTGAAAACAAAAATTAAGGGAAAATGAGGGTATTTTTGACAGATTGAGACAAAGCGAACGTTCTTAAACATTCAAGCCGGTATATTCTTGATGAAGTGAGCTGTCGTCCCACCTAATGCTAGGGATTGATACTATTGTCAGCTCACTTTAAACTCGCCTCACCTTCATTTTCACGGTGAGACTTCACTGCTCTCAAAATGCTAAAAGAAAACATGGTGACGAAATCGGCATGTTCTAGAATCAAACAATTCAAAGACATATGACACGTACCAACGTGGCGTCGCGTGGTGGATTAAAGCCTCCTTCGAACCGAGAAGCCTGTGTCCCAACAGTGAAAATATTATATGCTGATGATGCTTGTACTATTATGCTATGCATTATTTTGTTTATTACCATTATTTCGCGATAACCGAAGCAGTGATAGCAGTGTCCGTCGCCTGCCAAGTCTTTGGTCTCAAGTTCGAACCTAAGTCATGCACCTCTGACTTTTCGGATGCATGTGCCTATTGTATAATAATTATTATCACTTGCTTAAAAAACGGTGAAGGAAAACGTCGTGAGGAAACCGGCATGCTTGAGAGATATTTTTCAACAGCATGTGAAGCTTAGTTAGAGGCCCATGGGCAGCTTAAAAACTCTGACACCAGGTTAGTCACTAACCACACGAAAAAGAAAGAAACACCTAAGCATTAAACATTTAAACAGATGCGCCTTCCATAGGTTGTAAGTCGATTACTTAAGGACTGTGAGAATTAATTCAAGAAACACGAACAATTTCATATCAAAACTCGACCGCAATTCTGACAATGGATATCACATTGTGCGAATGATAATTATCAATATTGTTCTGTTTTAGCTTCTAAATTATTACAGTGACTGCATTACGTTTTGGGGGCCATTGTCTTCGATGTGGTCGATATTCAATGATGTCGAATGGGTTATTTGACATCGGATTATTATCAATTTGTAATGCTCTTTGTTTAGTGTCTATTGTGAGGCATCCCTATTTCGATCAGTCATAAAACCAGACTGTAATATGCATTAGCTGTGTATAAATTCAAAAGATCATAACAATTACGTCTTTGATCTAGGAACTTAAGCTATAATGTTTTCGATAATGGAGTAGGTACTGTGAAGACCAGAGGGCCTAGACAAAGTTACATTTTCATTAACGATAACAAAATTAGATAAATCCAAAATGTGAGGGCACAAGTTTTCGAAATGTCATGTGATAAATCGTTTTCGATCGCTAAGTGCTAGACAATGTCAAATTGTGTAATGAAACTCGAACAATATTCCCATACAAATGCGTTGACAAGTGGCGTTCTTGACAATCCGAATCGCTGAGATGACGAAATGTTCGATCAACAGTTTTCGAAATCGAATCGACACGGAGCGATTGACACTTGTCTAGGCCCTCAGAGGGGTCTTCACTCTGGAGCTCACAGAGGGGGAGAAATCGTGTAATGTACTGTGTAAATTTGTCTAAGGTTCCCAAACCTACAACGTCCTAGTTTATCATTTGTAACTTCGAGTTACGGCTGTATGGACATAGTACAGCATTGCACATGTAAGCGGGCACGCACTTTTACCTGGAGGCTCTTTTTTTTTTTAATTTACGTTGAGTACAGTCAGTTTTAATGTTTTAATTGGTATATTGACGTGTGCTAGCTGACATGTGGCAAATGATTGATTTTAATGTGATGTGTTTCGTAATGTTAATTACTTCTCATACGATAAATGTGTAGAGTCAAGTTCTTCCAACTAAACAGACAGCTGTGCTGCTGGGGAGTTTGTTGCGCCACTTCTTCTTCCCAGCTAAAGCACTAGGAAGTGGTGAAGGGTGGGCGTTTTTGGGGGACTGTCTTATGTAACTTTGACCTTCAAAAAGTGCTGATCTTCAGCCTAATTTGAATAAATGACTTTTGATTTTGATTTTACAAGGTAAAAAAACTCGGAGTCAGCAGCTTATCAATTTATTACTTTAAGAATACATTCGTTCAGTAGCGCGCCTACTGACTCTATTAGAGAGGCCAGGTGTCCCAGGAGTGGGTACATTATAGGCTGATTATGTGTTATGTGTGATAATTCAATTACCCATTCAGAATAGGAATGATTATGCATTTTTTTCTTCATAAATTTCAATAAAAGACATTTCCTAATATAAACCCAAAAAGAGTCTGGTAAATATTGGTATGTGAATAAAGTTATTGTGAATTATAAATAAAATGTATCTATAAGGAAGAGTGTTAAAAGTTAATTTTCCAACAATTTTCTACTACATTTCTAACGTCCTTTTCCGTCGCGGTCATGATGTGACAGGTGACATCATATACTGCGATAACCAGTATGTTTACATACATAGAAGAAATATTTTTTTACGTTTATATGTTTGTTTACATACCTATGTTTTAGCCCCACATCATTCATCATCGTTTGTTATTCTTTATTCAAGCCAAAATCCCACTTACTTACCAACCTTAGTGAGATTTCAAGCAATTTGCATAGAGTTTATTTTTATTCAGACGTTGTCACGTCAATTCATTATCGAAGACAACGCGTTTTGAGTTTGCTTTGATTTATGCTCGTGGCTGTACCTACATAAAAAGAACGTAATTTCATAACATACATTCTGAGTTCACTAACCGCCATTTCCATTTGCAATAGGATCTGTTATATCACAGAGGTCATCTGACAATGATTCATTAACTACCGACTAATCGGTTCTAATTAGTACGATTTGTCTCGAGAACCTATAGAACTATAATGAACCTTATCCTGCTTGAAATAAAGGCTACAGCGAAATTAAAGCGGTAAGAAAGGCTTGTTAACCTTGTTGAGGCAATTCACAGATTACTGTACTTCTTACACCATTGCAAGCCCATACTTGAGAAAGAGCTGTGGTGGCTTAGTGGTAACGGTCGCGACTTACAAGTTGTGAGTCTTAAGCGGGATTGTCCGAAAGGGTCACCGCTACCCCGGAACATAAAGAGCTAAAGAAGGAACATGGATGGGTTTTAGTCAGTAAGAGTCTGACACTCCCTTCCGCTCCGCCCAGAGCGGGAGAAGTCATTGGATGATATCCCACCCTCAAAAAAAAAAGGCGCTGTCCTATAGCCATCCCTCGTGCGATGATGCGATTCGATTTTATCGTGCGATGAAACCGATCGCGCGATGAGAAAGCGTTTGTCCTCGAGCGATGCGATCACTCTCGAAATGTCTCTTAGCAGAGATGCACAGTTTCTGCTGTCGAGCAATATTTCTTTAATTGTAAATAGTATTGCTTCCTCTCCGCTTGGTCGCGCGACTGCCGTTTGGACATTGGCGCTCGCAATTTGGTCGCATCGCATGATCGCACGACCTTCAATAGTCCTATTGAAGGTCGTGCGATCATTCAGTAGATATGTGTGAACGCACGGTCGCACGATCATTTTCGTCGGACGGACGCATCATCGCGCGAACGATGGCAATAGGACGGCGCCGTAGGCTCGAACCTAGATAGGCTCTTTACTTAACCCCTCAAATGTCGTATGAACACCAAAGGTTCATAAGAAAAAATTCTCTCGAAACGACAATAAATATAACCGTATAAATCGGTAAGCTCTTATAAGTAGATGGCTTCTAATAGGCGAATATCCAATGGGTTAAAACGCGGCTTCGCCCCCGATATAGAAGTCTACAATGCACCCGTGCGACGTCGTCGGGGCAGGTCTTCGTATATATCATACCCGTACATAACAAGGCAATATTCTATCTCTATCATCTTCAAATGATAGACAGAAACAGAGCGTTATTTCTAATACGTTTATCGGTAAACGTATTTAGCGATTCATGATATAATAACCTGTTTCAGACGATATAGGTATTAATGATTTCAGGGCGGAGTTTTTCAGTCAGTTACGTTTTATCCGAGGAATACGACAGTTTATATAAATATACCTAGAAAACTGTCAAAGAGCTAGAGCGAAGGAGGAGCTCGTGGCTAAGTAATAACAGCCGCACGGGTCGATCCATCAGGTTAAGCTACGCTTACCGGGGTTGGTCAGTGGATGGGTGACCATCTTTAGATATCGAGATTCCTCCGTATCTCGGCAAGCACGTTAAGTCGTTGGTCCCGGCTGTCGTTCGTGGTTCTTTGACAGTCTTTACGGGTAGTCAGAAACCCTAAAGTCTGATAGTCAGTCTTACCAAGGGGTACCGTATTACCCAGTGACTGAGTTGTGGAGGTGAGTTAGGCAGTCGCTCCATGTAAAATACTGGTATTCAGCTGCATCCGGTTAGACTGGAAGCCGACCCGAATATTGTTAAGAAAAGGCTAGACAGATTAATATAGAAAACTGTAAAACCGCCATTTTTATTCTTTATAAAAATTATGTGGCGGTTGAAAAATCGGCTTATTGGACGACTCGCACGAATTTAACTCGCACAAAACGTGCGTATCGACTCCTTTAAAAAATATTATTTTTTCTGTAGTCGATTCGCACAAAGTTCATTTAATGGGATGCGAATCGACACCTTCACAAATATGTAGTAGGCTATTCGCACACATAATGTTTTTTATGAAATGCAGTTAAGATAAAGTACACTTGAGTACAGAAGTAGTAAGGTCAAATGTGTTTTTACTCGTAATAGATAGATAATAAAAACACAATCTATAATAAAAAATATCTGTATTAAAATTAAAACTAAGTACTAAACAAATCAATACAAATAATATAATAATAATACAGATTTTTCTTACTTTCAAGTAAATATCTGTTATTTAAACTTCGATTATTTTTTAGCTTTATTTCAGTGATGGCTGAATACGACTGTACTTTAAATTTTTTATTCCATAAAATAAAATGTGTGCGAATAGCCTACTACATTTTTGTGAAGGTGTCGATTCGCACGCCAATAAATAAAATTTGTGCGAATCGACTACAGAAAAAATAATATATTTTAAAGGAGTCGATTCGCACGTTTTGTGCGAGTTAAATTCGTGCGAGTCGTCCAATAAGCCGAAAAATCGGCCCTAAGCTGTTTTGTTTCTTCGAGGACATTTTTGGGAGGGGAAATAACAAGTACCTATACTCCATTTATTTTAGCATTAGACAAATAACGACACATAATATTGTGAAATTACTGCACTTAAGAATTAATCTTTTAATGTAAATGGTAAATACATAGATAACAATGCTTTGTACATATCGAAATTAGCTTTTGCCCGCGACTTCGTCGGCGTGGAATTCGGTTATATCGCAATATTCATCCCCTATATCCCTGCCCTCCTTTAGAGATATTTTTGAGACAACACGTAACCTTTTTTTTTTTTTAAGGCTGGGAAATCATCCAATGACTGCTCCCGCTCTGGGTGGAGCGGAAGGGAGTGTCAGACTCTTACAGACTAAAGCCCATCCATGTTCCTTCCGTAGCCCTTTATGTTCCGGGGTAGCGGTAACCCTTTCGGACAATCCCGCTTACACGGCAGGCTTGGCCCTGAGGGGCCCCTTCGTATGCTGACATCTCTTTGAGGCGCGCGTGGAACATATACGCGCCGTCCGGCACGGGCCTGGTGCTGATCGGACGGTGAGTCACCCATTACTCACCGTCCGCAGGCCCGCGCCTACAGTGGCCGGGAGTCGTCACGTGGCTCCCGACGCCCGGGGCGTCTCCTGCGGCGGCTGGGACGGGAGGACCTTTCTCTCTCCCATCCCGCCACCTCCTTCGCGAGCATGACGTTTTCGCAGAAGGAGGTGACTGCCTCCCACTCCCTCTCGCCCCGGACCATGGCTTGCACCAGGGCCGGGCGCTAGAGGTAACACGTAACCTAAATCTGTTCAGTGTTTTAAACGTGAAAAAGTAACATACTGACAAACGAGAGTTACTTGCGAATTTATAATATTACTTACGAATTGATAACGAAAGGGTGAAAACCGTTATCTGTCTAAAGTTATGGAGGTACTATTTTAAAAGATTATTTCTGATCGGTCATAATGTCCATCAATCCGACTTCCCAAAGCTCGGCGTTCCTCACTCAGCTGCTGCTCTTTCAATTAGCAAATGAACTGACTATTGATGTCGCCGCCGGCTGTCCTGAATTGATTAACTGGCTTATTGCTTCATTAGATGCCTTTATACTGGGCACAATACCGGCCTACGAACGGAAATTGGACAACGTTTAATTCGTTCGCGTAAAGACTGGCACATACGCGTTTTACTTAGGGCTGAATTTACCAAGAGAATAATAAGAATAACCTTGGACATTTCACACAACGATATATAGTTACAAGCTAAGCAACCTAATGCTTGTGTTATGGTAACGAGATGGCTGACCTACTATATACATTTTTTTTTAATTGTTGAGGAATATTGACGCTGACCAGTTTAAGAGCTTTTTTTTTGAGTTAATAGTCCGTGGTAAATAATGAGCAATTATTCACAGTCTACGTTATCTTACAGGGCTGCAAAAATGTTCTTCTAGGGCCGGCACACACCTGGCGAGGCGCAACGCGCGCGGCTGTCACTGCTAAACAAAAATCAACGTTGTGTGCCTAAAAACAAAGTTGCGAATAAATTACCTGAGACACGCGCCTCTTTCGCTTTAACGCCCTCTAGAGCTAATAGACGTTTATTCATTTTCAACTTTATATCAACTAGTACCTATAGTGTCTATATTTGTTTGTCAGTGACAACCACGCTGCGCTGCGCCAGACCTGCGCCGGTCCTTAATTCAAATGCTACGAACAGCAAACCCTCAAATACACTCGTCGTCTCCTGGTATTTAAGCTGGAATACGCTGTAACCACGTTTTTTATAAATCAAATCAAGATTATATGAAATTTATCTTTAAGTACTTTTCTTTTTCCATCAGACCGACGCAGGCTCCACAGCACAGCGGTACCCGGTCATGGTGTACATCCACGGAGGGCAGTACACCTCCGGAGCGTCGAACCTGTTCCCTGCGCACATGATGGCTGCCTTCTACAATGTCATTGTGGTGTCTATCAATTATAGACTCGGGGCTTTAGGTAAGCTTGAAATTCTTTATTTTGTCTCAAAGATATTTACCTCAGAATTTACTTTGACACCAGGTTAGCCACTAACCACAAGAAAAAGGTTTTTTTCCTATTTTTATCAGATTTTGACCGCTATAATCATTACTATTTTTGCCTAGACATTAGGGGTGGGGGGAGGGGGGGACAACATTTAGTAATTAATATTTACTCCTGCCTTTATTAGCCTTACCCAATCTTACAAACGAATATCTGTACATACACAACTTTTTACTAAATTCATATGAAAGTAAATAAGGTCCCATTAAAATAGATGGACAAACTTTTACAAATCATTCAAATCACGAAAATAAGGACAATGATAAAAATAATAATAAGAAAAACGCATTAGATACTTACAAGAAGTGTACCAGTACCTGTGCATAATTGATGTGTTTATTCTATTATTTTAGGTCTAATTAAAATCACTTTAATCTGTTTTTTTTTGCTTGAATATCTTTGGTTAGACGTACTGAACGCTGTGTTAAAATTGGTCCATCTATATTAATGGGGCCTTATATACGGTACTTTATAACAAAAAAGCTATGTCTAAAATTTTTGCCTGTCTGTTCCGGCTAATCTCCGAAACTGCTAGACCGATTTTGACGAAGTTTCGAGACCTGATTTTGTAAGGAAAACTTAAAAGTCAGCAGCATCTAGTCTGTTTCTAATAGTGATCAAATTCATCCAAAAAGGTTTCAGAATATATTAATTATTGGTTAACTCCGAATTCTGTAACTCATCTTTCAGCTAACTATAGTTGAATTATCTTTCTACGATCGCAGGTTTCCTTTCAACCGGTGACGAGAACTCCCCAGGCAACTACGGCATCTTAGACCAAGCGATGGCCCTCCGTTGGGTTTACGACAACATCACCCCGTTCAACGGCGACCGGTCTTCTATCACTCTGTTCGGACCAGGCGCTGGAGCCGCGTCAGCTGGCCTACTGGCCATAGCGCCGCAGACCAGGGATATTGTCACCAGGGTTATTGCTCAGGTAAGACATACAGGGTGTAAGGGACAAATGCAAACTGTTACCGTGTTCGGCACGTATGGTCCCCCCTCCCCCCCTCGTAGAAATTTACACCATGTTACCCTTTTCAACGGCGGCCGGTGGTGTTGCCATGATTGAAATCAACTGTTAAAATACTCATTTATATCTAATAACTTAATAAGTAATATATCTATACTAATATTGCAAAAGCTGAAGAGTTTGTTTGTTTGAACCATGAAGCAAATACAAAGAGGAGATGTCATAATGTGAATGTGCACTGTGACAATAAATCGGTCCTGACGTCATCACGGTGGGCGTGGCCTCGGTCAGTTGGCGGCACACGTTGCGTACTAACTACATGTTTACAGTCCAGTGTTCACAGTCTATTTTATTATTTTCTATCTTATCTGTCACTGCTCGGCAAAAGATGGCGCCACTTTGTATCACATCATGTCACCTATACACTAGTGACATCTAGCGAAATCTAGCTAAAACGACATTGTAACAATCGACAAAGCTTAATCTATTAATTGTCCTATTCACCGCTAGATGGAAAATAGAGAGGGGCGTGGTTTGTAACGTCCCTCGCTCCCCGTAAAGTGTCACGCATTATGTTAAAGGGAAATCCAGTTACGGCATCTCCTCTTTGTATTTGCTTCATGGTTTGAACGCACTAATCTCTGACACTACTCGTCCGAATTGAAAAAATATTTTTGTGTTGGATAGTCCATTTATCGAGGAAGGCTATAGGCTATGTAACATCACGCTACGGCCGATAGGAGCCGAGCAGCGGGTGAAACCGCGCGGGAGCATCTAGTATTATATATATAACTTCTAAGTTTGACTTTTTTAAATAAAATAATTGCAATATAAGTAAGCGGGACTGTCCGAAAGGGTGACCGCTACCCCGGAACATAAAGGGCTAAGGAAGGAACATGGATGGGTGTTAGTCAGTAAGAGTCTAACACCCCCTCATTCTCCGGTCATTTGATGATTTCCCAACCTCAATAAAAAAGTCCACAATGGTTATTGTTTTGTAAAACCAACCACCCATTTTAACGTGTGCAAGTTTGGAGTATTTGTTTTAACATTATACCCATATTTCCCAAACAGAGCGGGTCAGCCCTAGCCGACTGGGCGATTATTGAAGACAAGTTCAGGGTTCAGAACACGTCGTTAGTCTTCGGGCGACGTCTCGGATGTCCCATCGACTCCTCGTGGAAGCTCGTCAACTGCCTGAGGCAGGGCAGGAGCTTCTATGAGCTGGGAAATGCTGAGTTTGAGGTAAACAGCAGCCATTATATATCTTAAATTGTAGATATTTCTCAACAGCATGTGAAGCTAAGTCAGAGGCCCTTGGGCAGCATAAAAACTCTGACACGTGACTTACCTGCACGAAAAGAAGAAGAGAATTGTAGAACTTCTAAGACTGAAGTCTAGGAGTTAAGTAAAATCGAAGAAAAGAGAAATAAAATGGAACTTTCAGCATTGTTAGAAACAAAAATAAATGGAGTCATTGGGGCAACAATATTATGTATTTATAAACATTCTGATATAAAATAACAGTTCTAAGGGCTGATATCACAAATGAACCTGAACGCGATCAGGCAATCTAAACCGCGCTGAACAGCTGTCACTGTCAATATACCATAAGAATTATGACATTGACAGCTCTTGAATGTGGGTTAGATGGTGAAATCGTTCAGTTACATTGGTGAAATCGGCCCTTAATCTCTTTCAAAGTCTCGTTTGTTGAAACTTGAATGACTATACCAACAAGATCAATCATATAAGTTGTTATATTATTGGCAGTTCATATTTGTGTGTTACTTACCTCATATTGAACCAAATAATCATGTTAGCTAACAAACAATATGCCTAGCCTCTTCCCAACTATATTGAGGTCAGCTTCCAGTCTAACCAGATATATAATATAATATAATATCCTTGGACATTTCACACAACGCCATATAGTCCCAAGCTAAGCAACCTAATGCTTGTGTTATGGTAACGAGATGGCTGATAAACTACTTATATACATTTTTTTTTTGTAAATAGATACATATTATAGATAGAAAAACACCCAGACCCGTAGCAAATACTTGCTGGTCGTACAAATATTTGTTCCGTGCGGGAATCGAACCCGCGACATGTTGCGCAGCAATCAATAGCTCAAGCACTGCGCCAACCGTGTCGTCCGATGCAACTGAAGAGCAGTATTTTACATGAATCGACTGCCTATCTGACCTCCACAACCCAGTAACTGGTCAATACGATACCCCTTAGACTGGCTGTCAGACTTTCGGGCTTCTGACGACTGACAAAGATCAACGAATAACATCCGGGATCAACGGCTTACGTGTTTTCAGAGTCACGAAAGAATCTCGCAATGTAAAGATGATCATTCATCCACTGACCAATCCCAGTAACCGTAGCTTAACCTGATGGATCGACTCGTGCGCCTGTTATCAATTAGCGA
Source organism: Hyppa rectilinea (assembly GCA_951799385.1). Classification (NCBI taxonomy): domain Eukaryota; kingdom Metazoa; phylum Arthropoda; class Insecta; order Lepidoptera; family Noctuidae; genus Hyppa; species Hyppa rectilinea. The sequence goes on along the minus strand of OX637301.1, from coordinate 18,924,758 downwards.
CGAACTAGAAGAGTATATTATTAATTTATTGATAAGGTTTTCGGGAATCGGAGGTTTTTGCTGTCCGTAAATAAGTACTAGGGGGGTTAAAATAAAGCCCCGTCGAGTTGGTATGATGGTTTATTGATAATTTGGCACTATACGTTACAATAGATTTATTATCTGTGGCAACCCTAAGTTGAAAAGGACTGCGTGGCTATCGCCCTTCAAGCCTCTCTAGCTGACTAGTTCCTGAAGACTGCTAGGCTATCGAAGCAGAAACTAGGCTTACTTAGGATCTGAGAAGGCTGCGTGGCTACCGAACTCTGAACCTCTTGCTAGGGATCTTGTCTTACACTGATCCGGCGGGGTTTATATACGCCGCCCGTTGATATGTGAGCATAATATCTACACATAATCGTCTGTAGTTGAGCGCTTGCGCAGGTGTAGCTTGTGCAGATGGCGTTAATTGCCTGTTACACAAGTAATTAAATTTGTAATAATTATTTCACTACAGCCAAACGTAGGCTTCTTGCCTTGGGGTCCCGTCCTAGAGAACAACTTCACATTCCCAGGAGACGAGTGGTACGACGGATGGAGGGAGAGGGACTGGCATTTCTTGGACGTAATGCCTGAAGAAATGATAAAAAGAAGGCAGTTCAACCCATCGTTAAGGTATATGACTGGGGTGACTACGCAGGAAGCGGCGTTTTATTTGTGTGAGTAACGTTGTATAATAGTTCTTAAGTATTTGTATCTAAGGATCATTTTTGTTCCTATAAGACTATGGATCTGTATGAAAATGGATATTACTGATAGAAGGCGGTTGTTTTTTTTTTTTTAATTTGAGCAGAATTTAGTGAAGTCTTTTCCTCAGCAGTGGGACAGTGAAGGCTAAATTAAAAAAAAAATTGAGCAGATTTATTCTTTGTAGTTTTCGCCAGATTTCAACAAAAATAACCTATTAAAATAATTCCATTCCAGATAGAAACGAATCCCTAGCCCCTAACTACGAGATCACAGAAAATTGGTTCAACGAAAAAGTATTCGAACTGGTTCAAAGGTACAACTATACTTTAAATCCGCGCGGAGTATACGAAGCTATCCACTATATGTACACCTATCACCCCGACCCGCACAACGTTAGCGCTATCAGGGACCAGTACATACATGTGAGTTATTATCATATTAATACTGTTAAATCCACCCCATGATAGAATCGTTCTTTGTTACAGCCGTCCCTTGTAACAACTGATCCATGTTACTACTAACCTATGTTACAACTAATCCATGTTTCAACTAACCCATGGCACAACTAACTCATGGTACAACTTTCCCATGTTACAACTTACCCATGTTACAACTAACCCATGGTATAACTTACCCATGGTACAACTAACCCATGGTACAACTTACCCGTGTGGCCGTGTCACAACTTAAACCCATGGTACAACTAACCTATTATACAACTAACCCATGTTACAACTAACCCATGTACAACTAACCCATATTACAACTAACCCATCTTACAATAAATACCAACTATCCTATAAAAATATCTTTTTCCACAGCTCCTTTCTGACTTCCTCTACCGTGCACCTACAGATAAAATGGTAAAACTTCTATTGGAACAAAACGTACCGGTCTACATGTATGTTCTAAATACTACTGTAGAAGCATTCGGGTGGCCAGAATGGAGACGATATACCCACGACACGGAACATTACTTTTTAACTGGAGCGCCCTTTATGGATCAAGAGTTCTTTCCAACGAAGCAGAGGATTGAGAACCAAATGTGGACGAACAATGATCGGAATATGAGCCATTTCTTTATGAAAACTTATACCGATTTTGCTAGGTTTGGGTAAGTGTCTACTTTTCGTTTATATTGATAGCTCCAAATAGTGAAACATAATAGGGACTTACCACACTCATTCAGCTATGTTCAGCTTTTCTCCATAGAAAACAACGATTTTGCATAGAGATGCGTACGCATCTGTCCAGCTTTCCGCGTCTATTTAGAACTAATCCCAGAATTTGTTGTAATTTTTTTTTGTGTGTTGGACGTTATCAAATTACTCCTTCCGCTCTGGGTGGAGCGGAATAGAGTGTCAGACTTTTACTGAGTGAAACCCAACCATTTTCCTTACTTATTCCTTTATGTTCCGGGGTAGCGGTAACCCTTTCGGACAATCCCGCTGACCCCGCAGGCTTCGGCCCTGACGGGCCCCTTCTTTAATGCTGACATCTCTTTTTGAGACGCCCGTGGAACACGTACCTACGCGCCGTCCGGCACGGGCTAGTCGATCGATTCTCCAAAAATCTCACCATGAAAACTTAGGTGACGTGAGTGTGAAGTGAGCTGTCATTCCACTTATTGATGTGAAACATCTATAGCCGCACGTAAAACTAATATCTGGCGTGGCGACGCATGCCGTGGCGACGCGGCGCCACGTTATATGATGGTGTATATTATATACAGTCTATATGCAGTAGTGTGTACTGTGTGGCGACGCGTTGCTATGATTTTAATATTATAATTCTATAATTAAGAATCACTTAATATTTTATTTTATCATTATGCCATATTTAGTTTAAAATAAGTATAAGTGCACATCTGCCAGGCGTCCCGTGACGGCTCACATTTTTTTTACTAGGAATTTGACAGCTCACCTACGTCATCATAGTGAGCTTTTTACAAAATAACAATACTCTCTCCTGATCGGACAGTAAGCTACCCATTACTCACCGTCTGCAGACCCAAGCCATTACCTCGGACAACATCATCAAAACGAACACATATTTAAACCATATTTTACTTTCCAGCAATCCAACTCGTTCTCAAGTCCTAGGCCTTCACTATGAAGTAGCCGAAGCTGGACAACTGCGCTACCTCAACTTGAACACCACTTTCAACTCCACCATACAACTGAACTACAGACAGACTGAGCTCGCATTCTGGACCATGTATATACCAACCGTTGTAGGTCGACTAGTTCCTACGTACCCGCCAATAACTGAGGTAAGATATCATCATCTGCCTAGCCTATTCCCAACTATGTTGGGGTCGGCTTCCAGTCTAACCAGATGCAGCTGAATACCAGTATTTTACATAAAGCGACTGCCTATCTGACCTCGATAACCCAGTAACTGGGCAATACGATACCCCTTGGCAAGACTGGCTGTCAGATTTTCGGGCTTCTGCCGACCCGTTACGACTGTCGAAAGATGCACAAATGGCAGCCGGTACCAACGGCTTAATGTGCTTTCCGAGGCACGAAGGAGTCTCGTTATGTAAAGATGGTCACCCATCCACAGCCAACCTTGGCAAGCGTAGCTTAACCTGTGCGTTTATTAGTACTTAGCCACGATATACTATTTATATTATACTAGGTAAGATAATCATACTTTAATATTTGATTGCCAAATACCGACCTACAGCAGCGGTGGTCCACGCCACGGCTACAACTTACTGTAGGTCATAGGTTCGACGCCCAGACGGGCACTTAGTGTAAATTATTTCATCACCACTCCCATCAAAACGGTGAAGGAAAACATCGTAATATATTTACAATGGGTCCTCTTATATATAATAAACTGCCGTTACATTTAAAAGGATTACCGGTAAAAGTTTTCAAAAAGCAATTAACAAAACTCTTACTAGACAAGTGCTACTACGCAATAAAAGATTTTAATAACGATAAAACCTTGGTTTAATTTCGTATGTATGCTGCTTAATTAAGATTTTGTTTAAATTTTTAAGATTAAAATTCTAATTTGGTTTGTGTATGTTTTTGTTATTGAATTTATTGATATTTGAAATTATAGTTAGGAATGTTTAGTTTATTTGTTGACATTTATAATTTAATTTATTGACATTTATTGAATTTAATTTGAAATTGTATTTTCTAATAATGATTATTTTCTGAATGATTGTAATGTTGTTGTGTGCAATGTAGCTTTGAGACTAAAATTTAAATTTTCATGTTTAATGTTTTAAATATTCAATAATTTTGCATGCCGTAAGGCAAAATGTATCGGGCGGGACTAATGAGACCAAACTACCATCATATTTGTATACCTACATTATTGCAAATAAATGATTTCTGATTCTGATCGTAAGGAAAACGGCATGTCCTAAAAGCAAATATTCGAAGGCATGTGACATCTACCATGTCATAGGTCTCGAGTTCGAACCCAAGACACGCACCTCTGATTTTACAGATTCATGTGCGTATTGTAATAATTAAATAATTGTAAATTTCTAGTATTGGTGGGAGCCGAAACAGCCTCTACAGATAGCATTCTGGTCGGTGTCTTGCGCGTGTCTAGTCCTGATCGTGCTGTTGGTCGTGTGCTGTATGTTGTGGAGAAACGCTAAGAGGTATGAACTCTTTAATTTATTCTCAACTAGCTTCCGCCCGCGGCTTCCCCGCATAAGTTTTATTTTTATTTTTTATTTATCATTCATACAAATTATCACAGGATTACATATTAAATAGCAACCAAAAACCACTAAGGTTTAAACTTGTAAAAAAAAAGTCGACAAATTATACACATAAACATTCCTCTTCTATCTATTAAAAAAAAACCGCATCAAAATCCGTTGCGTAGTTTTAAAGATTTAAGCATACATAGGGATATAGGGATAGAGAAAGCGACTTTGTTTGATACTATGTAGTGATTTATGTTAAAAAAAGTGTCCTCGGAGTTTCTTGCCCGTTCTTCTCCATAGGTACCTACTGCTTTGGAATGGGCAACTAGCTCCATCTTTCTGACTGACCGACCCCTTGACTATTCAAAAGTGCCTGTAATTGATTTATTTGAAATAAATGCTTTCGAGTTTGATTAAATTATCCATTGTAAACATAAAAGATCCTAACAAATTATTGAATTTTAAATGCCTTCATTTAACCAGGAAAAGGAATATTTTCGTACAGACGCCAGCACATCAAGCTATCCCTAAATGTCAAATTATCTCAATTAAAAATGAACCTTATGTCTTTGCAATAAAGTTGAAATACTATCAAAGAAATTTGACAGATTGTGGTAATTTGATGTGCTGGCCTCTGTACTTACTAAATCAATGACAAATTCGCAAAAAAATATCGATACAAAACCACCCTTTGTTTAGGGGGGTTTTTGTCGCTAAACTTTCAAAGTTCTACGAAAATATTATAAAGTTTACCTTCATTACTAACAGTATTAACATTAAGGGAAATGCGCTGAAGTAGCTCGCGAAATTCTAATTTTCTTACGATTTCTTATTTCTTACGTAATTTGATCAACATACAATCAAACACTAACCAGCCTCTTGCAAAAAAACTTAAGAGAATGTGAATTTCACGGGCTACCCTGTAACTTTCACCTTAACCTATTTTTTCAAATACTAACCATGTATGAAATCCTTTTAACAGGGCTTTACCACCAAAATGGAAAATGATACCGGTGAAGTAGGTGAAACTAACATTTGTTATTATTAGATGCTTTTGCGAGTTAGTTCACAATACATTAGTATGTACAGAGGCCAGCACATCAACCTACCCCAACCTGTCAAACTTCTTTGATCGATTTTCGACTTTATTACAATAACGTAAGGTTCATGTTTAGTTAGGAATATTTGACAGGGGATAGTTTGACGTGCTGGCGGCTGTACAGTCACGATTATAAATATGCAGTGACATGCATGGAGAAAATCGCTTACGAATCTTGCAATGCTTGTAACTGTATCTGTTAAACGGTTTGCTTTAAAAAAAAAGTATTAGGCCCGGCGCCAATTGGCGGCAGGGCATAGTATGGTATGGTATTTTTAGGTGACGAATAAAAATATAACTTAACCGTAGGGAAATAAAGTTGAAATTTTCCGACACGGCATGCCTAAGCATACCAGTGCATAGTATTTTTTAACTAACACTGGATGGATCACTGTTATCTGATAATAAACATATTTTTTTTATACCGCGTTTTTCGTTTTTGTACTTACGACCGTGAACATTGAAATTTCAACTTTCATTTTTATTCGTCGCCTAAAAATACCTTGCCATGCCTTGCCGCCAATGGGCGCCGGGCCTAGTACCATTTTTTTAAAGCAAACCCCTAATTATTAAAGTTAAAAAATATTGTGAACTTCCTCATATTAAACGCTCGTAGTAATTGTGCAGTCTGTGTTTTCTTAGTTTAGTTTATTTTTGGTGCATGGCAATCTAACTTAATGGACGTAATTCTAAATACTGGTCATCCTTAAAGTAATGCTTCATTATTGTTCGTTAGAAAATCTATAAACGGCGATACGTACGCAAATCAAGTAACCACAAACTCTCAAATTTCCTCCAATCGATTTTGAACTTAACCTTCAACGTTTTAAGATTTAAAATCGTTTGGAGAAATTTGACAGTTTGCTATAACGTGATGCGCGCCCGACCGCACATTATAAAACACAACTTTACAGGGAACAAGACCGTTTCTACGATGGAGACGTATTCATGGTACCGGAAGTTGAGGACAGTGGCATAGACAATAATATTCGGTCCAGAGACAATATCTACGAATATAGAGACGTACCAATCAAGAAACCGCATACACCGCAACCTGTTAGTAGAAATGTAAGTGTCCGCAATAATATTTTTAAAATTTATATTTATTTAACCATTTTTGTACACATATAAAAACAGACAATAGGAAAGGAACAGAAAAAACTTACTGAGGTGATTGCTTATTTCTGAAGAAAATTAATTAGGCTTTAATCTAAAGTCATTACGCGTGTGGCTTTACATGCAGTAAAAATCGAAATACTGCTTTGTAACAATAAACTATTACGCAATAAAAGCTATTAAAAGGCTGTAGACTAAACGAACACATTACAATAAGAATTAATTTTATTGATGTACGTTTTTAAGCTAGCCATTATTCTTTAATTTATTTATTTACTATTACCACTCACAAAAAATTGACACAATTTCCACATTCAGCGACGTCACCCAAAAACCAATTACAGACCACCACTACATTAGTAATGAAATTTATTACGTACTAGCTTCTGCCAGCGGTTTCGCCCGTGCGGATATCGGAAATTATCCCACGGGAACTTACTACCCGGGATAAAAATTATCCTGTGTTGATCCACGTTATTGAAGCTGCAACACATTCACTCATACCTCATGCGCGCACGCCCGTGGTTGAGTCGACAAACCGAGCCACTAGTATTCCCTTGGCCGCCGGCGCGCGCGCATGATGTATGAGTGAGTGTGTTGCAGCTACATTATAAACTATATGTCTGCCAATTTCATCCAGATCCTTTCAGCCGTTCTGGCGTGGCAAACATCCACCACAAACTTACACATTTGTTATATTACACATTACACATTTAGTAGGTTTTACGTTATTTTTACCACAGTTAAATCAGTCTCTCCGAACAATTATTTCTTCCAGCACTTTTCATAATGATTATTCTCTTCTCATACACAGCTAAACCAGGCAGCAACTCTTCAATCCCGTGCACCATCTGAAGCATCTACCGGGTCAGCGCTATCCCTCAAAGAAAGTTCCGTCTCCCGAATGCCCGAACCTCTGCCACGGACAAGATCTAGGACGCAAATAGTGCATGGAGTGCCACAGACTACAGTATAAACGGTTTATATATGGCCAGTATTATTGATATATTTTTCTACTGTGGTAGTTGTCTATGGTATCATGTTCTGACATAAAGTATTGTGTTATCAAATAATTTACTTGGGATCGATCTCTTATTTCTTTTTTTTTGTCAGAATGATATAATGTATAAGCATTAAAGTAGCTTTGTTCATATAGTTGGTCTTTCGAGTGTTGTCACACAACAATATAGTCGTAGAACGTAATGGCGGCGAACTTCCAGAGCTGCCGTATTGCGACACGGGAAAACATAAACACCACTGTATAGAAAGCATTTTATGCTTGAAATACAGCTTTGAACGGGCCTATTGCTAGCAAACATGAGCCACTATTTACAAAACAGTAAATTTATATTGTTTATTAGTTATAAAGACTAAGTCGATCATGCGAAGTCTACTTACGTATACTTTTTTGAATAACGTACGTTCTTCGTTGTTTTAGTTGTAATTTGACATTCCACACCAAACCACCGTTATGTTCAAGAGACAACGTACTGTTGGTACTGTAAATTTAGATTTAGTATTGGAGTTGGAAGGCAGCTTTAAAATTTTATTTAAAAAAAAACTTTTTTCTACACAACTGCTTTACATACCTATATAATCTTAATGCTTACTCTTACACCTTATAAGGAATATAATATCTTTCTCTCACTTTTATACTTAACACTAATGCTTATCATATAACTGAGTACACTGAGTGATACGGCACAATTGACTAGTTGAATCGGTCAAAAATTAAATATGAAATCACATGGTAAAAAGTCCGCTCTTCATAAAAACTTCCATCACTGTACAGAAATTAAATATAATGCGAAGATAATTATAATTGTTAAATTGCATTTAATGCTAATAAATAATCCATTTGATTCTAAAAATCTGTGACGTCACATTGTTATATTTCATACAAATTACGTACAAATGCCGCGTTTTGACAGTTCATAAAAAGTAACGTTATTGACTACCCTTTCAAATGCCCATTTCTTGATCCCACTGCTCATACATGACACACATACACAATGAAGCTGTAAAAAGTTTGCTTCTGAATAGGGATGAACATAGGGTAAAAAAAAATTGTATATTTAGTCCGTCAGTCAGATATAAAAAAAAATAGACACATATTTTTTATTTTATCATATTAAGGTTGATGTTCCAGGGTAGCCCGCGAAATTCAAATTTTCTTAAGTTTTTTGCAATTTGCAGGCCAGTGATAGGTTGAATGTTGATGAACATTTGATTCGCGGCTGTAAGACGTATGTAGTTACAGAATTATAATCATCAAAATCATTAATACAACCCTCCGAGCTCATAAAGGTGTAAAAATGACTTTTTACAAGGTCAAAGTCATTCCGGAACCTTTATGAGCTCGGAGGGTTGTAGGAGTGCGGTGGACACGCGGCCATCCTCCTTCATTTTCATTTTTGTGGTTAGTGACTAACCTGGTGTCAGAGTGTTTATGCTGCCCATGGGCCCCTGACCTAGCTTCACATACAGTTCAAAACCATAGTAAACGTATTTAACGTAATTTCGGCGCCGTCATCTAGATCTCGTTGACGTGGCAGTGGACAAACGGCCTAAGGATTAGCCGGTAAAACGTAGTTTTACGACTGTAATTATAAATCTAATTCGCTGTAGCTATCTATTGCAACTATTATTATTATTTTCTATCCAAGATGCCATTACCACATTTTATTTAGACTGAATTATTTTTTAAGTAATATTCCTTCCTTGTTCATTTATATGAGTTGTGTATTTTACATTTAAAATCAAATTAATTAGATTAAAATCATTCCAACGAATATTTTCGTTACTATTTGAACAAATTCTTATTACTATTAAATTAACTGGTTAGTTGTATCACCAGCGCAATGTTTTGTTACCTAAAAGGTATAAATTATTTCTTTTTATTTATGTACTAAGTAAATTTTATTTTATTACGATGTATGTAAGGTTGATAAGGTGGATCGGGGCAACATCGAACGAGATTTTGATGAGATGAGGTATATTTTTTTTAAGCGTCTATATGGATCCGAAACACATATTGTAGCAGCAAATTATAAAACTTTCAATAAAACCAACAGATTGTACTTTACTTTACACCAGGCTGAGAATCATTATTCTTATATATTAATATAAATATTAATAAAAATATACACACAAACGAAAATAATGAAAACGGGTAAAGATCGTAATGTAGGGGGGAAGACCGACAATTGGTGGTATTTTTTTAAATTTTCGTTTTAGATCCCTGATTCTCTGACAAATTGTGTAAAGCATGTAAAAGTATACGTGTTTCTTCATCAAAGTATTTTAAAGTAAAAAAAAGTATGAAATATTGCAAAATAATGAATTTTATATTCCGGTCTTTCCCCACTCCTACCAAATTCAGACAGAGGTTCTCAACTGTTTTAATATCATAATAGTTGTGTAAGTACATTACTATCCATTGTCCCTTGTTGATGATCTACGTTTAAATGTTGACGTAGTAGTTATCATAACTAGGAAATGTATGGAAACAAAATTTGGCAATACAAATTATATTTTTAATAATCAAACAATAATTGCACAATTCACTTACAGAAAGATACAACATTACAAAAATATTATAAACGGCTCATGTTAATAACGTAACAATCAAAAGGAACAAGCAAACGTTTTTGTTTGGTATTAAAAATAAAAACAATGTTAAAGAGAACTAAAAATGTTATACTTAAATCAGTCTTATTCACATGACATGTTCTATAGGCTGTGGTTTTTTTACAGAAAGGCCATGGCGTTTGCGAAAATTATACAGCCAGTCCGATCCCGGCCTCCCATTCCAAAACGGTGTAGCGATTGCATTAAGTTTGATAAATTCTTCGACGAGGTTTATTATTTCGACCCTGGAGAGACCAAAACCCCATTTCTCCAGTATTATTAGAGCATTGGCTAATCTGACTTCTACTTCGTTAGGAATGGCGGTTGGTCTACCCAGGGTTTGGCTTTTTATTCTAGTTTTACCCTTAATCCTGTCATTGAGTGTCGATACTGGTATTCTGTAATGTTTTGCAGCAGCATATTGGCTTCTTTCCCCTTTTGCTATACTTTCTAAGGCAGCATTTAAATCTTCCTGAGTGTAATTGGTGGCACGAAGCGATTTTCTATAATATTTTCGTGGCATGATTAATCTGTAACCAAATTTAAATTTAAACCCAAAGTCAACTAAATGTATATCAATTAAACCATTAAGTAAAAAAACAAATTAGACATTCCGGATATTCTAAAGAAAAGAGCATATTTAGGAATTGGTCATATTATTATGTGTCAAAACTACACCACTTTCCCAAAGGAACATAATCATTCATCATCATCATCTTAAAATAGAAAATCTACATTGCATAAAAAACGACTTTTCTATGAACCTAATTACTTCCTAAAATATCCACAGTCCTTTTAATTACATAAACAGTAATAACCTCAATAATATTAATGTTTTATCATTTTAATTTGTTATGACAAACTTAAAACGATATAATATGACCCAAGTTGAGAACCCCTGCCTATTATATGAGCTTTTGAAACGGGGCAAGATCGAATGAATAGTATTCCGAACTTACCTCTTATCAAAACGATTGGTGAAGATCGAAAATACAAAAATATCCGAAATAGCACTATTTATGAACTATCTACGGCTTTGTTATCACTAATAACGTAATAATAAACAATTACAAGTATAAAACATATAAATATCTCACCTGAGAGGAAAGTTATAGATGATGGGTAAAGATCGAAAATCTTCATAACTTCGTCGAAAATGACCGTTGGCAAGAAATGCATTTCACACACAAACACACGGTTAGAACGCTCGAGGCAGACTGAGGTGGGGGACGGCATGAGTTGTCGTTCATCGCTAGGTTGCCATAAGTAAAATTATTTGCCTAAATCTCAGGTAAATGAGAATTTTCGTACTTTACCCTTTTACGATGTTACCCCGACGTACCTTACTGCACTGTAATGACATATTATTATGACTCATTTTGCAATTCCGTTGATTACATAACGTTCATATTATTTTAATCAAATGTATCTAAGGTGCATCGCAAAAACGATTTTGTTTGTAACATTAATGTTCACTAAACATACTAGTATCCACTATAACTATACTAAACTTGCTTGTATGTATCAGAATGCATATTGAAATTACTATAACCCAGCAAAGCATGACTCGAGGCTTGACAAATGAAAATAATGGGCCAAGCTATAGTGGCGCCATCTACTCTAAATTTTTGCATTCATGAAAGGGAACTTTACACGCTTTTGTTATAGTAACCCACCTTCTATTTTTACAAAGAAAAATAGTATTAAAACCTTTTTATTCAGTTTAAAAAAATATATTTTATAAAATGTGAAAGTAGCAGTATCACCTATAAATATAAGTAGTTCTAAGCTTATCTGTTTGTGATGTAGTTGTCCGTCCATTTTAAACCATGTGCAATGTGTCTTATGTACTGTGTCTTAGTGCCTTGTCTTAAGTGTTTTGATACAAAATATTATATTTATTATAGAAATGTATTCTCAAGGCACCGAACGAACAACGCTGTTTCTAAGTTGAAATAAATTCAATAATTAATTTGAAAGTCAGTTTTATTTATATATTTTTTTTACAATTTAAATCAAAATAATAAAACGAATCAAGATAATGACATGATTATTTGTAAAAATGGAACCAAGTAATTTCCGTTGAAAAATCTAAAAATATAATAGGTATCTATCCCGTTATGTGTATATTCATATTATATTAGTAGTACCTACGTTATTAATTATGATGATAATACTAATGAAATATTATTTTAAAAAAAACGACTAGTTAAGTGAGTAAGGCACTACAACTTTTTCTTTTTACACATCATTTGCAACTTACGGCAATACCGCAACTATTTCAATCACCCTGTATTCTATCTTCTCTTTGTATTATTCTTGTCCCGCATCTAAAAACTTCAGCAACCAATCCCCGTTCCCCGTTCCGCAACGTTTCTCACAACAATAAACTTCAGGTAAATTTCAACCTACACTGCCACCATCTTTGACGCTCGAATAACGTCGACAGGAAAAGTAAATTCAGTAAACATTTGCGCAATTGATTTGTGAAATGTATTGAAAAAATCAAAATGGCGACTTTAGTTCCGGTTTCGACCACCCGCCATAGAACGTTGTAGCGCTATACCCGTCTCTCGCACCGACAAACATCAGGTAACTCGCGCGCGGTATATGGCGGTGAACACGCAGGTCCACATATGAGCTTTGCCTCCCGCCCGCCACGATGGATCAGCCGTCCTGGCCGCTGTATTAGGTCCACTACGTAGTTTGTACGTAGCAGGCCTGCGGGGTAGTTCTGTGGCTTGTCAATATTATCTTCTTTCTGTCGGAATATAATGATTTATAGAATTGTTAGCATTGAAAATAGGATAAACATGGACCTGCTAAAAAGAAACCCAAAAAAAGATCGCGCAGCCATTCTGCCTATGCCCATTATGCCTTGTGGTCGTCTTCCAGTCTAACTGGATGCCACCACCACCTCCATCACCAGACCAGACTACCAGTATATTACATAGAGCGGTTGCCAACCTGACCACAACCCAGTAACTGGGTAATACGATAATCCTTGGTAAGACCGGCTATCAGTCTTTCTAACTTCTGACGACCCGTAACGATTGTCATTGATCCGCGAATGACAGCCGGGACCAACAGCTCAACATGCTTTTCAAGGCACAAGAAGTTCCGGTATATAAAGATGGATAAAAGATTTCGAAGCCAGAGCTCCGTTTAAATGATGCAAGTTTCTTGCCTGTGGCATACAATAAAATTGAATCAACAAGAGAAAGAGTTTAAACACTGTTTAGACGCTGCAACTTCTATTGTTGCTCCGACTTATGTTTTGCCACAGGTCGCAACATATAGGTACACCTGAAAACTTACGCAAAAAAGTAGGCAAATTGTCTAGCTTCGATTTTCATCAATACGTATTCAGTGCAACCTTGCTGTAGTGAAATGTCACCTACATTTCACTACAGCAATGCCTATTCTATAAAAGGGAGACACACCCACACTGAGGCCGGGACTCCACCAAAGTGGAAACCAGACGAGCGGAGAGATGTTTTTAAACAACCAATAGAATTTCGTTATTCACACATCTCGTCAGCTCAGCTTCACTTATTGGTTGTTTAAAAAAAACATCTCTCCGCTCGCCCCGTCTCCACTTTGGTGGAGTCCGGGCCTTACAGGCGTGAAGTTCATAGCATATCACTAACCGGATCCAGCTCTGGCACAGCGATCTCACACCAGGCGTACGAGCTGGTGGAGCGGTACAGCGCACAGGGCAGCGCCAGCCGGTCGGCCAGCACCTTGTACAGCAGCGCGCGCTCCAGGGCGCCGCCGCACTTCACGAAGCCCAGGCCTATCACTGGGGAGCCTAGCTCCGACTGAGACAAGCAATCATTTTATGACAGTTTATCTACCCAACATTCGATCTTCAAAAACTACACCAATAACAAACATTGCCTCTCATTTTTGTCAGGTGCTAGCTATTAGCGAGTGCAATACGCATACGTGTCGTCAAAATTCCTACTGAGCGCCTTCAACACGCATTCAACACATGTTTGTGTTGAAAGTTGAAGCTTATAAAATCAATTGAGCACGTGAACACGTACATATACGTGTACGAGGCACTGGGAGATAGAACAGAAAACACACGGCTGCGTTAATGGCAGGGTATGTGTTAAAAATCTTAAATTCATTCATTCATTATTCATGCACTGTAGACCACGGACAGCAACCTAAACTGAGGGTTCTAGAAGCATGAGTATCCACAAAGTTCCTTTTCGGCCAAAAAGAGCACTAAGGATTTTTGAAAATTCATACCCCATAAGGGGTTAAATAAGAGATGAAACTTTGTACAGGCATAAGCTGTAAGCGGGATTGTCCGAAACGGTTACCGCTACCCCGGACCATAAAGGACTAAAGAAGGAACATGGATGAGTTTAGTCAGTATAAGTCTGACACTCCCTTCCGCTCCACCCAGAGCGGGAGGAGTCATTTGATGATTTCCGATCCTCGAAAAAAAAAAGGCGCTGTATACATGTTTTGTCTCACTGCGCGGTTTATTTTCAAGTGCCGAAGGGTAAGATTTCAATAAGGCAGCTAGTTTAAGAGGCAGATAATCAGATATAGTCTAGAAGTAATTGCTGTACAGAAAGGGAACCGTAAATAACCACTTAGAATCAGTAGCGAATCTGCCAAAACGCTCCCTGATTCAATTATGAGGTTCCTTCTTGCGCCGACGTACAATCAGATCAGCTAGATGCAAGTTGACGCTTGACGTAGAACAGCCTCTCTCTTGCGATAGTCCGCTCATCCGTTCAGCAACAAAGTCTACCAACAGCTACGCTAGCTGCTTTTGGTTTTACTTCTTGCGTCTACTTACCATCAGATCAGCCAGATGCAAGTCGACACTAGGCATGGAGCAGTCCCTCTCTTGCGATAGTCCGCTCATCTGTTCCGCGACGAACTCTGCCAACAGTTGCGCTCGTTGCTTCAGTGATGTTGTTACTTCATCACATTTTGCGCGGTATCTAGACAACGGTTTAAGCTATGGTTATGGTCATTTGAAGAAAAGACGTCCACTGCTGGGCAAAGGCGTCCCTCAAAGCGCCGTCACGTTGAACACCAGATTTGAAGTGAGAAGCTTCCAGGGGATTACCACGACCTTCGCCAGGTCATTAATACATCTGTCCTATAGGGATTTAGAAGTTTGTTTATTTTTAAAAGTTTGTAAGAATATAATGACTAAGAGTTACCTTACTTCATAATGAGCGTCTTCTATCTCAAAGTAATGTAAGGACTTTGCTCTGAAAAAAGAAAGTTTTAGTTAAACATTTTGAACGCCATTGTCACATACCTATTATCTACGCCAACGACACAAATATGTGACAATGGCAACTACACAAAACACGATATAAACAATTTAATCATTACTTTTGTGAGTGTTTATATAGATATCTTAAAAATTTAAGCTCTCGTACGTATTTAATGACATGAGACAAATTAGAAGACACCATGGATATTGGGAAATTCATGAAACTTAACAAGAAGAAAAAAAATTGTAGCTTGGCGTGGAGGGCACGCGCGTGCGTTTATGTTCTAGCGTTCAAAGGGTTAATAATATTTCGCGACTTCGACTGCGATTATTTTGTATTGTAATACCACAAAAAGTAGCTTTTTTATGATATCCTAACCCAGGTCATGGTTCCAGCTGTGCGTCATTTGATCAAAAGATAAATCGTGAACAAGTGACATATAGACATACATCAACTTCTTCGCATTTATCAACTTCCTCTCCCCGCTCCGCCTAGGAACTCTTCCTTTTTTGTTTATTTTATCGCATCACCATAGTTTGACCTGAATCAATATATTTGTGGCGACATTTATCCAGCCACATAGGAACTACACTGATAGCGAGCGAAGTTTCAAAAGCTGACATGTGACGACACTACTACGTCACACAAATCGTACATCGCGCAAGCAGAGTTTACCGCGCGATCTGACATATATACTCATCGCGCAAGCAGAGTTTACCGCGCGATCTGACATATATACTCAACCCCCACTAAGAATTGTCGGGCAGTAGCCTGCCAGACGCAACACCTGTCTGGTTGGAGGATCCTCCCTTTTCAATGGAGGGACTTTCCACCCTATTCCTCCATTCCCACTAAAATATTTATGAATATTGTTAAAATGGATCACTAACGGGTCGCCGAACCACAACTTCATCTTCAGGACATATTCCCTCAAGTCTTCGTCATCCGGCACGGGCGGGAATCGCATCCGGCCGGACAGGTTTACCCTGAGACCTGATTCTGAGCGGCCGTCTGACAGGAGAAATAAGACAATAAAATAGAAAAATTAATGCTTTTTCTTTATTGTGTCATAGGCTTATTGTATCGTGACCTTCTTTACATATCGAGACTCCTCCGTGCCTCGGAAAGCACGTCAAGCCGTTGGTCCCGGCTGTCATTCGTGGATCTTTGATAATCGTTACGGGTAGTCAGAAGCCTAAAGTCTGACAGTCAGTCTTACCAAGGGGTATCGTATTACACAGTTCCTCAATGGGTTGTGAAGGTCAGATAGATAGAAGGCAGTCGCTCCATGTAAAATACTGGTTAGACTGATAGCCAACACCAACATAGATGGGAAAAGGCTAGGCAGACTTTATACGCACAAGGACTCCTGATGTCGACCCCAGAGGCCACGTCATTGGTCGGCTGCTGGAGCATGCACAGGAACACGGGGCTGTAGGGCGGGCCCTTGGTTGTCATCACCGTCTGCATGCTGGGAAACCGTTTGCCGAGGCACTTCAAGCAGTAGAAACCCTCCTGAAAAATTTACAGATAAGGTATAATCGACTTGCACATTGGTGTGTACTCGTAGCAACCCTCAGGAATTGTGAACAGAAAAGTGCTTCTTTCTTCTTCGTGTGGTTAGTGACTAACCTGGTGTCGAATTTTTTATGCTGCCCATGGGTCTCCGATTTAGCGTCACATGCTGGAGAGAAATATATCTCAGACATGCTTTTTTTTTTTTGAGGGTGGGAAATCATCTAATGACTCCTCCCGATCTGGGTGGAACGGAAGGGAGTGTCAGACTCTTACTGACTAAAATCCAGCCATGTTCCTTCGCGTAGCCCTTTATAATAATATAAAACGTTTATTTCAGATAAAATGGATCCAGTGTGTTAGTAGTACAAAAACTTATACCTAGTGTTAGTAAAGAACCTTAATCTACTCGCCCCCTGCCAGACCCACGAATCGAGGTATCAATACTCATGTGAGCATTAATACATCGACTCATGTACAGACAGTCAAGTCTACCAGCTATCATGCTTAAAACGCTGTTGCGACTAGCCCGCACTCTGCTCAGCATTGACGCGCACTGCTTGCGCAGAGTAGCGTAGAAGCAATCGATGCGCGCCTCCGTAAACATCCGTGACGCACTACAGTGGCGGGGCAGCCGCAACATCGTTCTAAGCGCGTTATTGTATTGTACCCGTAGGGCACTGTACGCTTTTTGAGTATAGACTGCCCACAGGCTGCAGGTGTAAAAAGATGTACAGAACATATATACATAGTACATACATACAGTACAACAGTACATACAGTGGCTCTGAAGAGAGTGATTTTCACCTCATTTGTACATCGGGCAAACCTGCGAGCAATCATGTTTGCTCTCACGGACAGTGCCCTACGTTCACGTTCAATATCCATGTCGTCCTTAAGGTCCTCGGTAATAAGATGACCCAGGTATCTGAACTGACGTACCCTAGCCAATTCACCTCCATTCAGTTTTATAGGGGGCACGCTAGAGGGACACCTAGTACCAGCCTTAAAGACAATATACTCGCTTTTCTTTATATTATACATCAAGCCATGATCATCTGCATAAGTTTCACAAATTTGTAACAGTTTCCTAATGCCACAAACCGAGGCGCTCAGCAACACCATGTCGTCCGCATAGCTAAGATTATTAACACATACATCAACTATGCGAAAACCGACCCGCTGGCCGCTGAGCTCCTCGATTAGGGCATTTATATACAATTTAAAAAGACGGGGCGAGCTTAAGCCACCCTGTCTCACGCCACATTCGATACCTATCCAATCCAATCCAATTTATAAGAATCTGAGAGGGTGCCCGCCCACCGCACATTATTACTTTGATTGCTATACCAGTACTTTAAGATATTCACAAATTCAGACGGTTTATGTTCCGGAACTTTCGGACAATCCCGCTATCTCAAACATGCTGGTTTCCTCACGATGTTTTCCTTCACCATTTTTTAAGCAAGTGACAAATTATACAATATGCACATGAATCCGAAGAGTCGGAGAACGTGCCTTAGGTTTAAACTCGAGACCTAAGATTTGACAGTCCGACGGTCACACACACTACAAGGCTTTCACTGCTACTGAAGATTCTAAATGGTTTTTACTCGAATCTTTAAATCGCTGTCATGTAGATATATAACCTCCATCAGTATATAGGTCCCTCTCCTGGGTCTGGACTTGCCTTGGTCAACCTTCAAGGCTTTAAACAGACTCCGGAGCCAGGTTGGCCGAAGCAAGGTAAACCTGCTCAGATGGGGATTCATAGACAACTCCGCCTTGGAGTGTAAATGTGGGGCTGTTCCACAAACGATGGGACACTTAATCTCGTGTCCTGTGTGTCCTGCCGTATGCACGTTACAGGAACTGATGGACGCTAGTAGGTAAAGGCCGAGTAGGTAAATTTAGATTGCCATCGATACGCTAACAAGAAGAAGTATGTAGGTACAGATAGGTAAATATAGCTAGCTTTGGACCTAACTTGGATTCTGTTCTCACAATAGATGGAGGTCTTGTTACCTGAGTAAAGTCATTGAGGTCCAATCTTCCGGTATAAGCCAGTTTAGCAGACGGGTGGTGACGGAAGATGGTTTCCAGAGCTGGCTCCCATGCGCCAACAACGTATCTCGCTTGTTTGTTCTCCACCATACTGTAAATAAAGCAATCAGAACCTTGAGTATTCATAGGTAAATATTATATTAAATAAATGCACACAAATTACATTATATCACATTTACTAGATAGTATACTTGGTGCCAATTTCACCAATGATACTGAACGCGATCAGCACATTTTAACAACGTTCAAGACCTGTCACTGTCAATATGCCATAGTAAATAATGACACTGACAGCTAAACGGAGTTTAAATGCTTCTTCTTCTTCGTGTGGTTACTGACTAACCTGGTGTCAGAGTTGTCATGCTGCCCATGGGCCTCTGACTTAGCTTCCCATGCCGTTGAGAAATATCTCAAAGGCCGGTTTCCTGACGATCTTTTCCTTCACCGATTTTATAGCAAGTGATATACAATACGCAAATGAATCCGAAAAATCAAAGGTGCGTGCCTTGGGTTCGAACTCGAGACATATGATTTGGCAGTCCGACGGTCACACCACTAGGCTATTACTTTTTTATGCTGATCGCGGATCGCGATCAGTTTCATTGGTGAAATTTGCCCTTACTAGTGTATAGTCCCAAGGTCCAGATAGACGTCAGCTCCCTCATTGCTGACGCTGGCAGCGATCAGCGTGCACAGTGCTGTACGGAGGCCGATGTGCTCGATCATTAAGTTGCTGGCCACCACCTGAGGAGTGCATAGCATAATCAGCGTACAGTTTAACGCAGTGAGGGACACAAGCCTCCTTCGTGAGGGATTGGGTCGTAACCAACCACGCCAGGACTCACACAGACCCAGTGCAGGACAAGGGTTGGTGAATACATATGTAGTTTGATGGTATTCCATATTTAAATCCTTATTTCCAAATTGATGCCATTTCCACATCAACTTAAAGCCGTTTATTTTTCGTGTGGTTAGCGACTAACCTGGCGTCAGTTTTTATGCTGCCCATGGGCCTCTGACTTAACTTCACATGCTGTTGAGACTACTTGAGACATATCTCTGTCATGCCGGTTTCATCACTATGTTTTCTTTCACCGTTTTTTAAGCAAGTGATAATTTTACAATTTGCACATGAATCCGGAAAATCAGAGGTGCATACCTTGGGTTCGAACTCAAGACCTACACCTATACGCTGCGTTAACCCGTCGCACGTCCGCAAACATTGCTTGAAAATGCCTCAAATGTCGAAGCATTTTGTAGGTCTTTAATTATTTTGGGTTGACCTTCAGAAAAATGAAGATTTCGTCATTATACAGATATTAACACAATACAAATTATACCTTCGTGGATTCGTTATGAGTTTACCTGTTTATTGGTATATATACCTAATAAATTAAAACTAATCTGACTTCACAGCGACGTGATATGTTTTTATTTTGCCGTGGTACCGTTAGCACAAAAATGTTACGTACAAAATATTTCAATGTTATAATTTTCAAGTACATTTTTGTTCTTTTTAGTATTTTGTTTTGTTTGTAATGTTAGGTAATTTATTCTAAAAACAATATTTATTTATTATAGACTTCAAATAAGATGAATTATGTATGTTCATTGATATCGTGATGGTTCAACAGGCACATTGTAAAGATCTGATGTAGGTATTGTGATTTAGTTATTTTATTATTGATCATGGATTACCGACTACCGGCACCGCGACTACGGACTAACGGGATTGGTGACTGGTTAGTTACTGAAACTAAATCATTATAGGTTTTTCCCTGTGTAGTGTTTGAAGATAAAGAATCGTCTGTCTTGGAATAGTCATGATATGAGGGATGAATGTTGATGAGATGAAGGGGGGAGAGGAAGACGAACAAAAATGAAGGGAGTATTAAGAGTTTTTGAAAGAAATAGAGATTATGACAAATAAAACAGTGCTTCGAAATGATGAAAATAACGTTTATTTTCTATTAAAGGAATATTGTTATATAATAAAATAGTGTATAAATTAAAAATATATTTGCTCAATTCCATCCGAACAAAATTTTCACAGAGACATTTACTTATTATGTAAGAATGCAAAAGTATAATGCGAAATAATAGAATAGATATTCTATTCTATTATTTCGCATTATACTTTTGCATTCTTCTAACTTTATGTACACAATAACAGTAATGTAATTCGCTCTTTATTACGTTGCATTATTTAAGGTAAACAAACAAAATTGGTATAGACCACAGTTATGGGCACAAGAAAAATATTTAATATTTAGTAAAATGTACACACGTGATAAACAAACCATGTTCGTAGATATATACTTTATTGTACAGTGGTAATTGTAACATAGCTAGCAAGTATACTAGGGTTTCATCCTGTATCGTGGCTATCTTTTACAAATATTAAAAATTACAATGCACATATCTAGACTGATGTCCTGTGTCAGTCTAGGTTTGTGATTATAGTATCGCAGAAGGCAAATTGTAATTCAAAATCAAAAACCATTTATTCAAATCAGCAAGTAATCAATCAGTAGTGTTATAGCTGGGAAATTAGTAAGCCACGGTGTCGTTTCCTACAGCTAGCACATCAAATCAAAGCATTTATTTCAAGTAGGCCAGTTACGGGCACTTTTGAATTGTCAAAAGGCAAAATAAAATGTTACAAAATTATGGTGCTACAGTCCCAGTCACAAGACGTAATAACTGTGAAAGTACCGTAGCAGCTAGCAGCAGCGATAGCGATATACTCCACATCCACACAACAAAAATATTTACTTTCGACGCGTCCTTTTCCGCCGACGTACGTCTTCACCTGGGAGTTCTGCTGCAGAATGCCAAACTCTCCAGCAATCCCCAAAACAAAGATATACGTTACAAGTGACACACTTCGAGTGAATAAACTTGTTTTCTTTCTTTCGGTAGCAATACACACATCGACTTCTATTCTGACGACCTGACAAATACTCTGGCTCGTGCACGATATTCTGCCTCAGCCTCATGAGGTCGGCTACTGGCGTGCTAATCTCGATTAAACAGGGGGCATGCCGTTTAATCAGAGATTGAGCAAGCTCATAGCGAAACTCACGATGCGTTATGGGCAGTTTACCGCGCCGCCGCCGCTCCAATGAACCCGCATACAAAACAAGAGCATTGTGAATGCTCACATTCAGCAACCTTTTAAAAATTTTCATATACCACCTCACACCTCTCTTGGGCTCCAACAGATACATGGAGAGCTTTTGATCTTTCAGATCAACTCCCCCCATGGTCGTGTTGTAGTCTCTTACACACACAGGTTTCACAACACTTTTACCCGCCCTAGTTCCAATGTAGGTATCGGAGTTGTGATAGGTGGATATAATATTCACTATTTTGGAGTCCTTCCATGCAATTATGGAAACATCTCCACAATGGCGAGATACTATTGTCCCCTTACTCACTTTCTTCGACATCTTAGCAATGTCACTAGGGACGTTTCGACGGTTCGGACGAAGAGTCCCTAAGCAATCAAAGCCCAAACTCTTGAGGTATCGTGCTAATGATGGACAATTGTAATAATTATCCATTACCACACAATGCCCCCGACGTTCAAGACCTTGCAATAGTTCAAGGACTACTTTCGTACTTTTGCCCCCCAAATTGACGCCAAGTGATGGATCACCGTCGGGACTGTCATCGTTGCCCGTGTAGATTTGGAATCTAGCCATATAACCCGTCCTGACCTCACAAAGTTCATATGACTTGATTCCAAATCGTGCAGCCTTTGATCTTATTGTTAGGACCCAGGACAAACGGCCCTTGAATAAGGTCAAAGACTCATCGATGCTAATGTCAGACCCTAGTTGATACAAGGAATTGAACTTTTTTCCGAGATGATCAATAACAGGAGCCAACTTACGCAGCTTAGCCGACAGCCTTGTTGAAGGGGCTTCTTCAGTTTGCGACAATTGACTCTCAAGAGCGTCATTGTCTACAAAATGAAGAAACTTATTCAGCAAAACATACCGATTATAGGACATAAGTCGTCTGAACCCCGGCATTTGGAGAACTTCGTCTGATGTCCAATATTCAGATAACGACGTCCGCGCGTCGATAGCCATGTACATGAACATTCCGAAAAAAATCATTATTTCGTTTTCATTTGTGTCAGTCCACAAATGAAGGCGAGATGATGGTTTCAATGATCCTCGCGCACGCATAGCCTCGATCGTCTGCTGGGCATAACGGTTAGTCTCGGAGGCGATCAACTCTATGATGTCTTTATCCCATATATCGGTAAAGGCATCATAAGGCGAATCGTAGTCTTTGACTGGCCCTGGGGTAGGACCTGAAAACTCTTCACGAACAGCCCTGAACGAGTCGAAGTCTGATACCCATTCGAAACTAGCCGAGGTACCCAATAAGCGATCGGCAGCGTCATCCATCCCCGTTTCGATCTCGTTTACCATACGTTGCTGTCGTTCGTCAAACTCCTCAGTGTCAGGAATGTTCCTGGCACTTGGCATGACTTCGATATCGAATTCGTCATCGAATTCGCTATCGAGTTCACTGCCATCACGCCTAGGCAAACTCTTTGAAATTGCTGCCATCCCCGAAGTTGATGGAACAACATCAATTTTGTTGGTGACAGCCACCTCAGATGTGGAGCTAGGCCTGAGAGGAGAAGAACGAGCCAAACTGCTGGCTCCCGGCAGGTCTTCCATCCACCGCTGCACGTGCCAGGCATTCGATGCCAAGAGGTCCTCAGTCTCCTCCTCCGACATATCCAATTGCTCGACTCGCTCGACCATACTAGACCTGTTACCAAATATAACATCGTATAAATATAACCTAATTTGAAAATGTACCGTGGAGATACTTTATGAAGAAATGCAACTTACAACAAAGGCAAAAAGATTTTTACCATTCGAACCAGTAGTTCCAGAGATTAGCGCGTTCAAACAAACAAACAAACAAACAAACTCTTCAGCTTTATAATATTAGTATAGATATCACACATATTTATTGTTTTTGTATCTCGATTAAGAATAATAAGTTAACGGATCGAACTAAGAAATCGAACAAGTGGGACACAAAATAAAATACTCTCACTAGTTCGACGGTCGAACAAACGAGAAAAATAATTCTCACAAGTTCGACGATCGAACATTTAACGCACCTTTAGAATGAAAACAACGTAACTCAAAAAAGTGACTTTTAGGGAAATAGCAAAAGAAGTTTTAAAGTTCTTAACACTTCCGTACTATTTGGTCTATTATTTCGTGATTATTTACGTCAGTGACTATGTTTGTGCTGCAAATTATAAAAAAGTCTTTTCACTATTTTCGTTTTGAGTCATTTTATGACGATAACTCAATTTTTGATTTTTTTGAATTGTGTCGTTTTAATTCTAAAGGTGCGTTAAATAGTTCGATCGTCGAACTTGTGAGAATTATTTTTCGTCGAAAGTTTCGTTCCTTTTTCACTGATATATTTATTACTTTTCGAAAAACTCTAACTCAATACGGAATCTACACTTATTTCTCAGTAATTCTACATAATTTGTTTTAACAATACTCACCGTTTCCTTCTTGAATTCATTTTCTTTTCTCGTGAAGAGAGGCACAAATTCACAACAAAAATCGTGTTTACGGACGCGGCAAAATGTCAGATGATTTTATTTTTTTTATTTATGGTACCGAATAAAGTTGTGATCAAATAAATGTTACTAAAATCGGTTAACAAGGACTCTATTACTTACTAATAGCCCTATTGTGTTTCTACATGCGAATAAACGCCAAAAAATTACGTCCAATGGCAACCGATTCCTTACGATCGATCCAACGGGTGCACACGCGACATTTGAAGCATTTTTCCTTATGATCCCCGGGGGCTCATAAGGACGCTCGAGGGGAGAATTGTTTTTTTTCCTATATATAGACAATAAGTTGCCAACTTCGGTTTTCTAATAACATTCCAACTTTTCATTCACACCGAACTGACAAAACGACCTAATAATTCGCTATTAGTGAGCCTGCTCACACTTATACTAACTATACGACGCGCGTGACGTTGATGTGAAAGTGGCCTAATTATCTAAGACATAAGGTTCTGATCAAGTTAAACGATGGCGTTCTATACTAACTTCTTCGCCTTTCTTGGCGGTGAACAAGTCTCTTCCAATGTCCTCGGTCATGAGACCGGTCAGAACTGTGCACGTCATTATCTTCAGGTTTATATCGATGCGCTGCAAAACATCATTAAGTATGTAATAAGTCGTTATACAACGTGTTTTTTTATATGTCACTGGTCCCGCGCGGTTTCACTCGCTGCTCGGCTCCTATTGGTCGCAGCGTGATGTTACATAGCCTATAGCCTTCCTCGATAAATGGTCTATTCAACACAAAAAGAATTTTTCAATTCGAACCAGTAGTTCTTGAGATTAGCGCGTTCAAACAAACAAACTCTTCAGCTTTATAATATTAGTATAGATATAGATAGGTAACTCTATGGTTTTAATCTATCAGTAAATTTATATGGTTTGAATGAAAATGACAGTGCGAATAGGTGTCATGACCGGGAAAGGAATGTGATTAAAAAAATCGCTTTCGGAGGTTGTGCTGGCGTAGCCTGCGAAATTATTTTTTTTGCAATTCCCAGACCAATGTCAGGTTGTATGTTTATCAAATGTGGGTGAACCTACTATGAGTACACGTCTGCCTAAGCCTTCGGGAAAACAAGACATGATGTTATATAGGTCTAGTTAAACTGTAAATACCAAAAGCCTGGTCAGGCGGATGTGGTTCCCGCACGGAATTAGTAAGTACGTCACCTAGTTTTTTTTTCTAATTCAACCTTTGTTTTTACCTGCATAATACTGAGCATCTCAACCATAAAGTCTCCGTTAAGCATGGCCTTCGTGCTGACGTGATAGTTCTGCAGGTTGATGTAACATTGTACTGCGAGCCGCTGAGCCTCGATCGGCGTGTCTCTGTCTATTCACAAACAGATTTTGACAATCAAACAGATATGACATATTTAATTTGAAAAAGCGACTGTCCCATATGTATAGGTATTTCTAAAACCTTTTGGGTGTAGGTATTATACTCAATTCACTTAACGCGAAGCCGGTTACCATGGATTTAGTGCATGTTTCTGAATCTCCCGGCGTTGAAATTATTCAGCTATTAAAAAAACAAAATCGATGTTCCATACATTGTCACTTTTCTATGAAACAGCTAATTTTTAGTAATAAAACATTTTTATTTACCTAAGTAATTCAGACTAATCAAAGGGGTTATAGAATTGTTCCCCATGGCTGTCAGTGGAAATGTGAAATGGTATATAATTTAGTCTTTATAAACACTGCATACTTACATTTCTTATTAATAGCCCTGAGTGCTGAGAACGTCTTCGGCTCGACAAGGCTAAAGGCAGCTTTCGGAATTATTCGGCAGAGCTCGGCTAGTGCCCGAAGTGAGTTTATCCTGATGTAGAACCAGACTGCCGCGTCGTCGCCCAGGATAGCTAGTAATGTAAAGATACTAAAATGAGCAATGCTATATTCTAAAATTGAAAATTCGTTACCGAGTTACGTATTAAGCAGGATTGTCCGAAAAGTTTACCGCTACCCCGGAACATAAAGGGCTATGGAAGGAACATGGTTGGGTTTTAGTCAGTAAGAGTCTTACACTCCCTTCCGTTCCCACCCAGAGCGGGAGTGGTCATTTGATGATTTCCCACCCTCAAAAAAAAAAGAAGTTACGAATGTTGTAACGCAACATGCCATAAAATAATAACTGACCAGAAAATAGAGCGTTTTAATGGGTTGGTCTTGGTTGGCGTTTTAAGGAAGTTTCTTAACTTCCTTAGAACTTAGGCCCCTAATAGATCTCAATCCACCCTTCTATTGATTAATCATTCATGGCAATTTTTTCCGATATTGGCTGGAAATTTATATTGGAGTGTATACGACACATAAACGTGTTATAGAATCACTATTTTAATCTAATTCCGCACTAAACAAGACAAAGCATACCTACCACACAGTGCTTCAATTATATTGGTATCAGACATGCGCACGGCTGAAGGCAGTAGTTTCGTCATGTTGGCAACACCCATTGCTGCGTCGGCCAAAAGTTCCACGTTGGAGCTCAGGAGTTGATGGCAGAATACCAGGTCGGTATCCGTCGCGAACAACGCCTGGAATTGAAAGTAGCTATTTTCATTTAGGAACTATTTAAAGAACTGTCTCTACAAAGCATAATGCATTCAAATGCCTCAGGAAATAGTGCTTATATTAATTAATTTATTATATTAGGTATTTAACGGTCAAATGTAAATTAATGCTCTTCGCAAAAAAATGACCAGCTTCGATGGATTCGGTCGGATACCCGTCACTAGTTTTCCCAAGCGAAAAAAGCTGATCGACTACTGCGTCAAACCCTTTGGAATTCACCTGAAGGCATGAAATAATACCCAAAAAATCCGCCGGGTGTAAAGAAAACTGATCTAATGGTTAAGAGCCGTTCAGCGCTTCATCCTATGCGAATCCGAATTCAAATTCCGAGTTCAATTCGAATTGAGAATGTTCTAAGTTTGGACGGAGAGAGTTCGGGTAGTACTGAAGCTACTGCGGGCCGACATTTCTCGCATTCGCGTCGGATGTAGTGCAGAACAAGTAGGTACCTATAACTCTTACTCACATCTCTTCCATTAGCAGTGAAAGACATTTTCGTCAGTACAGCCAGACAGTGTGGCTTCATAGCCGGCAGTGCCATCTCCAAGTACGCAATAAGCCGCAGTATACACCCTGACTGGTACAGGTGGTGAGCATTCTCTTCTGTTTCCACGTAATTGCGAAGGACACCCAGGACTAGTGTGTGGACGTCTCGGAATTCGTAGGACTGCGGGAGTTAGGGATATAAGAATGATGTAGTTTGTTGGAGGAACAGGGTAGAAAGTCCCTCCTTTGAAAAGGCAGGATCCTCCAACCAGACAGATGTTGCGTCTGGCAGGCTACTGCCCGACCAATCTTAGTCGGGGCTGAGTAAATAGGTTAGATCGCGCGGTAAACTGTGCTTGCGATGTAGGATTTGTGTGACGTATAGCGTCGTCTCATGTCAGCTTTTTGACACTTCGCTCGCTATCAGTGTAGCTTCTATGTGGCTGGATAGATGTCGCCACATTTTGTATCTAGCTTTTAGTTTTAGCCTAGCCTTTGCCATGTTGAGAGATACCTTCAGAACCAATCATGCATTAGTATGTATACCATGTTTAATAATGGGCCCCCCCTTAATTATCCGACTCATCCTGCTACTGAGGGCTTATATTGCTCATCCCAGTCTTCATCTTCTTCAAATCTTGGGCTAATCTCATCCAGGCTCAACCAGTATTGACAACGACGTCGTCTTCCATAAGAGACAATCAATCTGCCTAGCCTTTTACCATCAGTGTTGGGGGTCGGTTTCCAGTCTAACCTGGTCTAGCTGAATACTAGCAATTTACACAGAGCGACTAACTATCTGACCTCCACAACCGACCGACTGTCAGACTTTCGGGCTTCTGACGACCCGTAACGTATTTCAATGATGCACGAATGTCAGTCGGGACCAACGGCTTAGCGTGCTTTCCAAGACACGGAGGAGTCGCAGTATGTAAAGGTGGACATACAAGGACCAACCACAGCAAGCGTAGCTTAAACTGATGGATCGACCAGTGTGGCTGCTATTACTTAACCACGGGCTCCTCATTAAGATTCTTTACCAAAAAAAAATGGACTATAGAGAATTCTTTAGGCCGTTTTATACTCACCTCAAGTATATCACACAGGTCCAGAACACCAGTTGAAGCCCTGAAAGTCTTCTGCACAACGATGTCCTTATACCTGCAGATCAGCTGATCCACGGTCCTCAGAGCCGCGTGTTGGATTGCTAGGAACTTGCTCTGCATCAAAGCCAGGAGAGACGGCCAGCTGAACTGCGAGTTCTTTGTCACTTCTGACGCACATATTGGATCGTCCAGGAGATTGCTTAGAGTCTTGCGATTAAAGAATTTGTTATTATTAAATCATAGGTAAAAATGAAACAAAATCACACCACCACCAGGTATACCAGAAGCCTGAAATACACACATGCATATAAAAATCATGCTTGTCTGCCAGCAAGTAACATGATTGAGCATTTGTATTTAGATCATGCTCTAGGTGTAGGTATGTAAAATGATGATACCTAAAGCCTGTGCATAAAAAGCGTTTACGAGCTTAATTTAATTTATTTTTGTACCTTCTAAACAGGTTCATCTTATATATAAGAGGTGGCGGGATGGGATAGGGAAAGGTCCTCCCGTACCAGCCGCCGCAGGAGACGCCCCGGGCGTCGGGAACCTCGTGACGACTGCTGGCCACCGTAGGCGCGAAAAAAGGCGGGTATCGTGAGAAACTCTGTCAGTGCAACTGGCACGCATCAGTGAGTTACACTGAAGAAATACTTGATGTATATATCATTGCTACCGTATGTTTTAATCTATCTTCTAGCCCATGCCAAAGTGTGTAATGGTACAAGCGTGCAATGGTGCATTCTAGCTGTGAGAAGATACGCGATCAGCAGTCTGTTAAGAAGATGACAGAAGACCAAGAAAACTCACCTGAAGACAATTCTTCTGGACATCAGGATCCAAGCTGTTCTTCATCCTAGAAAACAAGCTGCTCAATATATTAGCAGAGACCAGCTGTTCGCATCCCAGAGGTTCTCTTGTTAATTCTGAGAGAACTAATGATGCGAATTCTAGAACGAAGACATCTTCCATCTGCAGTAGGGAAGTTTGGAAGTTATAGTAATACTTTAAGGCAAACTGGGCATAGGTACAGAGGCCAACACATCAAGTTACCACAATCTGTCAAATTTCTTTGATAGTATTTCAACTTTATTGCAAAGACATTATAAGGTTCATTTTTAATTGAGAAAATTTGACAGTTAGGGATAGCTTGATGTGCTGGCGTCTGTACTTAAATGAGAAAGTAACTACTTAAAAGAGAAATCGGCAAATCACTGAGAAGATTTTCTAAATGCCCTTGAAATATTGCCTTTTCGAAAAGGTTATAATATCCCGAAGTAAAAGATCCGCCAAGGCCGGGTTTTTTAACTTTTTGACCGCAAAAAGGGAAAGTCCGCTTTTCCAGGTAGTTTCGTAATTAACCATTAATGATCAAAATGAGTACCATGAATTATAAACAACTGAATGCTCCGTATACATGCAAGCCCAAAAATGCTCCGTAGAATACTCTACGGAGCATTTTTGAGGTTTATGAACAATAATTCTAATATAAATAGGTAAGTACTAAACAACTCAGCAAACCTTAACAAGCAGGGTAAGTAATAGATAATATAACAACACAATCTCTAATATTAACAACGGAACTTATAATTTTATTTAATATAGCGATTAGTTAATATAATGAACGATTGATATAATTTTAAAATAACTAATTTTTATAAGCATAACATACATTAAATATAAAATCGTTTGACATACCACTCAAAGATATAAAACTTATTTGATCTAATATGATGAAAACATCTACTTAAAAACACAAAGCAAAATTGCATAGACACGTGTTAGTTTATTTAGTATTATTTTTATATTGTAGCCTGTGGGTATAGGTAATAGTTACCTAAATAGATATTAAACATAACTAGTAACTGATTACCACCTGTGCTGAGTTAGGTCGACGGAGCCCCGCTCTACGGGGCTCCTATTTCTGGGTGGTTTAAAAACAAAAAAACCTACTAATACATATTAAACGTTAGGCCAAATGATTTTCGATTACATAAACGTTATATCAAACAACGTTATACTAATTTAGTTTTAGAATAAATAAATGTCATATGTAAATTATATCAACAGTTGGTATATCTCACGTTGATTACATTTTATGAACGATAATAAAAAAAATAATTAGACCAAATGAGTTAATAAGTTATGAGACGCACCCTGACAAGCATGAAAGCAATCTTCCTCAAGTTCTGTGGGTTTTCGAGCACTTGCTCTGGTCCTCTCGGTAACTGACAGAGTTGTGCCAAGGCCTTCAGCGCAAACCTTCGAATGTTTATCTCCGAATGTTCTACGTGAAGCAGAATGTACTTGATCGCATCTAAATCGAAGAGAACGATGCGGTTCTGCATATCTTGTGCGGAGAATTTTGTTATTGCTCTGAGAGTCTGAGAAAAGAAAAGAAGTTGTAAGTAGTAGGTACCCAGAAGTCGTCGGGAGTTGCATAAGGATCGTATGTTCCTGCGACCCCCGGCGAAGGTGTCAGAGAGAACGCCGGGGTGGTTTTTAGTCAGTAAGAGTCTGACAGGCCCCTCCGCCCGTTATTCGTTACCTGGCATAATATCTCCGGTTCTCCTGACTCTAGCAATACTATCGATGTATGTGCACTCTCTGGGGATATAGTGTACGGGTGGAACGTCAAGTCTTTCTTCTCGGCAGACCGGTTTTCTCGCTCTTTTTGCAAAGGCTTCGCCATTTTTACAATATTTCAATAGGATTTTTATTAGCAGTGTTGCGGAAACGTTCTATTATTTTAGAGACTTTAGATGTCAAGAAATTATGTCAAAAACGACGTAACGACGGGTAAAGAGGTAAGAAATAAATAGGTTTCATTTATGAGTTTTATTAAAACCTCCACCGTACGCAATATGAATTACATTATTATATGCTCCATTTAAGATACCTTTACCAATTCAAATTGTTAATATCCACGATGGTATGTAGATAGTTTGCATTCATGAGAAGGACATAGGCATATTATTTTTTGGAAATTCAACCGCTAAAAGGGTTACAAGGGGTGGCAAAGTTTGTATGAGAAAAATATTTTGATTGCACACTAGCTTCTGCCCGCGACTTCGTCCGCGGAAAATTTCTAGTTTTAACATTAAATATATCCTATGATACTCGGCAATACTGTAGGTGCCCATTAGTGAGAGAATTTTTGGAATCGGATCAGAATTTCCAAAGTTTACCGAGGTGATCTTTTCTGCTCAACTTAGTCGCCTTTTATGACACCCTTTTTTTTTTAAGGCTGGGAAATCATCCAATGACTGCTCCCGCTCTGGGTGGAGCGGAAGGGAGTGTCAGACTCTTACTGACTAAAACCCATCCATGTTCCTTCCGTAGCCCTTTATGTTCCGGGGTAGCGGTAACCCTTTCGGACAATCCCGCTTACCCGGCAGGCTTGGCCCTGAGGGGCCCCTTCATATGCTGACATCTCTTTGAGGCGCGCGTGGAACATATACGCGCCGTCCAGCACGGGTCTGGTGCTGACCAGACGGTGAGTCACCCATTACTCACCGCCCGCAGGCCCGCGCCTACGGTGGCCGGGAGTCGACACGTGGCTCCCGACGCCCGGAGCGTCTCCCGCGGCGGCTGGGACGGGAGGACCTTTCTCTCTGCCATCCCGCCACCTCCTTCGCGAGCGTGACTTTTTCGCAGAAGGAGGTGACTGCCTCCCACTCCCTCTCGCCCCGGACCATGGCTTGCACCAGGGCCGGGCGCGAGAGGTCGCCGCCGTCGATCGGCTCTATGAGGACACGGCGGTGCTCCGCCCAAGCGGGGCAGGTTTGCACCGTATGCTCTACCGTGTCCTCTGGGCGATCCTCGCAATGGTGACACCCGGGCGTTTCCTCCCGCCTGATGATGTGCAGGAACCTCCCGAAACATCCATGCCCGGTGAGGACCTGCGTCAGGCGGTAGGTGAGGGCGCCGTGACGCCTCTCTAGCCACTTCACAAAGAGGGGTCTTACCGCCACTATCGTGGCGTGCCCTGCGCTGGGTTGCGACAGTCGCTGATTCCAGGCCGCCATGAGATCGTGCCGGAGGTCCGTCCGCTCCGCCGCAATTTGCTGCGGAAACGGAGTTTCCCACCGGCTTAGTACCTCCTCGCGCCACTCGAACAGGCGCGCGAGGACTATCGCCTCCAGATCCCACGGCGGCAGTCCGGCAAGGAGGCTTGCCGCCTCGCCCGAGATCGTGCGGTACCCCCGGATAAGCCGTATGGCTACCACCTTTTGGGGCGCGTTCAGATAGTGGGCGGCTCGCCACCGCAGTGAACGCGCCCACACCGGGGCCCCGTATAGGGCCATGGACCGCACGACTCCCGCGTAAAGCCTCCGGCAGGAGGCTTTTGGCCCCTCAAATTGGGCAAGAGCCGCTTGAAGGCGGCCCCAGTCCGTTCCACCTTGGGGGCCAAACGTCGGAAATGCTCCACGATATTCCATCGGCTGTCGAGGACCAGACCTAGGTATTTCATCGTGGTCTCGACGCCGATGTGAACCCCTCCTACCGTAAGTTGGGATCCCGATGGTGGCCTATTCCGAGGTCCATGAAAGGACATGGCCTCGGATTTGTGCAATGCCACGTCGAGACCCAACTGCCGGATCCTCTCAATGACTGTCGCAACCCCGCGTGTCATCGCGTCGGCCGCCGCCTGATGCGACCTCCCCTGCGCCAGGACCAGCGTGTCGTCAGCGTAGCAAACCACGCTGACGCCGTCAGGGAGGTCGGCCCGCAGCACCCAGTCGTAACCGATGTCCCACAGGAGCGGCCCCAGAAACGATCCCTGTGGGACACCGCACGACATCTCTCGCCGGTTCCATTACCCATCACGACCGGGGTAGATGACGGTTTACGACACCCTGCCTCGCATTGTAAAGGTGCAAATGCATTATGTATTTTTAACCCAACACGGATAATAATAAAATTATCTTACTACTATTATAAATGTGAAAGTTTGGATGGATGGATGGATGTTTGTTACTCAATCACGCCAAAACGGCTGAACGGATCTGGATGTTTGGCACAGAGATAGATTATAGTCTGGAATAACACAAAGGCTAATTTTTATCACGGAAAAACGTACCCGTTCCCGCGTGGGATAATTTCCAACAACCACGCGGGCGAAGCCGCTGGCAAAAGATATTACACTACCTATATACAAAATACAAACCATCATTTAAAAATGTTAACGTTAAAAATATAAAATTTAAGTGAGGAACCTATTTAATTTAAAGCTTCTCTAAAACGATAAAACGTCCGCACAAAGCACGTAGGAAGTAGGAATGATAGTTGAGCTCGGCGAATGTTTTAGCATTTTGCGTTTAGTAATTTTATATTATCTCGGAAAATATATGACCAATTGACATACTGTAGAGGGCAAATCTTATCTCTGTGATGTCCTTGTGATCATAAAATAATTTAATTTGATAAGAATTGATATTTTGTTGTTTAAATAATCATCCAAACAGAAGTAAGTCGAAAAAATACTTTTTTAAAACATAAAACGAAATATAAAAGCTAAAATACAAAAGATAGAAATATGGTGTCGCGGACTTTTTTGTAGAAATAATTAAGGCGAACCGGGTTGCCATACATTGCTTTCAATTTTAAACAACTGCTTAGGCAGCGCATGCAAATAATTCTGTTTTCGGAGGTATTTCTTTCCGACTTGCTAGACGAAAAATGCAATAGCTCGGATAATTATGTATGATATAAATATAATTTATAGCCTATAGCACTCAGGAATAATGTAGCTATCTATCAGTGAAAAAATTATTGAAATTGGATCATTAGTTCCGGAGATTACCCCCTACATACAAACTTACAAACATACAAACTTACAAATTTTACCTCTTTATAATATTAGTATAGATTTTTGCATAGGTAGGTAGGGTAGGTAGGGTGGGTAGGGTAGGTAGGGTAGGTAGGGTAGGTAGGGTAGGTAGGGTAGGTAGGGTAGGTAGGGTAGGTAGGGTAGGTAGGGTAGGTAGGGTAAGTAGGGTAGGTAGGGTAGGTAGGGTAGGTAGGGTAGGTAGGGTAGGTAGGGAAGGTAGGGTAGGTAGGGTAGGTAAGTTGGTAGGTAGAGTAGGTAGGTAGGGTAGGTAAGTTGGTAGGTAGAGTAGGTAGGTAGGGTAGGTAAGGTAGGTATCATAGTTAAGACAGGACAACGTCTGTCGGGTCAGCTAGTCTTCTCTATAATCTAGAAGATGTATAAGATCTCGTCGTATGGATCGACCATGGAGGAAACCACTTGCTTTCAACTTTTTGGTCTCCATACTCCTGGCCTAATCAACTGATCATTTCCATGAAAAAATAGCCATAGACAGTAATTGTCAATTCAATCTTAACTGTCACTATATTTTTAGGTTTATTTTACCTTTATGCATAGGAAAAATATATTCGTGAGTTCTGTAGCTTCTTTGGCTAGGAAGTTTAGGGTTTTGCAAGAAGTATGGATACTGCCGTGGTGGGGAAGTGGGGGGCTGGCGGCGGTGCCCCTGTGGACCCTAGATACTCTAGTGCTGATTGTCAAACTGCTTTCCACTTGTACTGTGGCTGTTGCGAAGGTTTTCATCCCGGCGACGATGAAGAGTTTGCAGGGAGAGACTGTGTTGGTTAGTGATGGCTTCTTAAACTTATTTAGTCATTACATTGGATTGTGAGAGTGGTAGGTATCAAAACTAGCTGTGTCCTGTAATAGCTGAAATAGAAATAAGTCAACATTAAAATAAACAAGTCGAGACTGCTCGCAGCATGAGTAGGACAGCATGTGAAGCTAAGTCAGAGGCCCATAGGCAGCATAACTCTTGACACCAGGTTAGTCACTAACCACACGAAATGATGAAGATGGGGTCTAAATGGGTACAAAACCCTTTGCTTACTAGTTGAAGACATACAGAATGAAATGGACAGCACTACACCTTTTTGAGACAAAACATTTTTTATGTTATGTTGTTTTCATAATTTTACTAAGACAGCTAACCCCCACCGCTAATCTACACCTATGGAAGTTTTAATTACGTTTTATATTGATACCAGCGACCCATCCCTGCTTCGGGCGAGTGCGATTACTGATGCAGCGGATGTCAAAACACCTAGATTTCTGTGGAGTTTAGAAGAACTGAAGACACGAAAAGTGACTGTTCTTGACTATGTAAAGATTTATCTTTGACTTCTATAACTTTGGTACAGATAACGGGCGCAGGAAACGGCATCGGACGAGAGCTGGCCATACAGTTTGCAGAGCTCGGCGCCACCGTAATTTGCTGGGATAACGACACCCGGCGAAACAACGCCGTCGTCGATGAAATACGTCTTAAAGATGGAGAGGTATACCTCTCACTCATATCTACGTATTTACACAATTAAGAACGATAATAATAACTAAGGCATTGATTTCGAATGGATTTAAGGAGCTCGTGGTTAATTAATAACAGCCTGCACGCTTGCCACGGTTGGTCTATGGATGGGTGACCATCTTTACATACCGAGACTACTCCGTGCATCGGAAACCATGTTAAGCAGTTTTTCCCGGCTGTCATTCGTGGATCTTTGATAGTCGTTCTCGTAACGGGTCGTCAGAAGCCCTAAAATCTGACATCCAATGTTACCAAAGGGTATCGTATTACGCAAATACTGGGTTGTGGAGGTCAGATAGCTAGTCGCTGCACCCGGTTAGACTAAAAGCCGACCCTTACAAAGTTTGGAAAGTCCAGGCAGAATTTTTTTGTTTTTAGTTCGGATGGAAAAACAATGAGGCTGTTATGAACCACGCCAAACCAAATTGTTTACGAATTCCAAATTTAATAAGTTTATTAAATTATAATAAGTAATTAAAATCATCAGCACAACTCTCTTCATAATTCGTTTGAGGCCAATTCTAATATAGACAGTCGTATTGATAATTCTAATGAATAAAATTCTGTAAATAAATATATTGGTGATGATCACGAATCATATTTCGTTCAACATACAACTTAACCCTGATCTGCAAATAGCAAAAAAAAAAAATCGCGGACTCCCTTAGCATCCCCATTAAAATGTTAACTGGCGCTTGCTAATAATGGAGTCACTTTTACGAATGCCAGCACTCAAAAAGCATTTGATTAACCCGTTTCGATTCATTCGATGATGGAACTGTAAACTACACACACTGTAGCCGATAGCTTGGTTCTTGGTGAGAAAATGAAGAAAAGACCAACCATTAGCAGCATTAGCCAATAAGAGCGCTCGTGGCGGTTTTCTAATACATATACCTAATACATATTAGGTATATGCATTAGAAAACATATTTTTAACCCATACACTGCCATGAACACGTAGGTATGTCTGTTGAAGGCTCAAAGCTTAGAATATTATAGCACAAAAAAATGTGGCAGTGTTTTGTGTTAAGTAAAAGATGGACCGACCGCCATACCGTCGTCAACACACAACACATCCTTCACTTCTATATTTTCTTCCCAGTGTTACGGCTACACAATAGACGTGACGGCCCGCGAACAAGTGGCAGGAATAGCGATGCGCATGCGACGGCAACTGTCCGACGTGTCCATGATAGTGAGCAACGCGGGCCTACTGTCTTGTGCACCCATCAGCCATCTGCGGCAAGAAGCCATCATGAAACTCATTGAGACCAACCTACTTGCACACTTTTGGGTAATTATTCAACTAGCTAAAGATAGGTACTTAGATCCTTTTTTTTTTGAGGGAAATCATCCAATGAATTCTTCCGCTCTGGGTGGAGCGGAAGGGAGTGTCAGACTCTTACTGACTAAAACCCATTGATGTTCCCTCCTTAGCCCTTTATGTTCCGGGGTAGCGGTAACCCTTTAGGACAATCCCGCCTACCCGGCAGGCTCGGCCCTGACGGGCCCCTTCATATGCTGACATCTCTTTGAGGCGCGCGTGGTACATGTACGTGCCATCCGGCATAGGGCTGGCCCTGATCGGACGGTGAGGTACCCATTACTCACTGCCCGCTGGCAGGTACTTAGACCCTGACTTGGTGCTTTAACGTATTTTACGTTAACGTAACGGTCTTCCATGATTCCTATGAAGGATTCTTAACGTATTCTTTGATAATAAGCAGTTGATGATAGTAAAAGCAAGTAATCAAACAGCCTAGGCAATAAACTTAGCCTATTTGAAGAGCATCTAAATATTGAGTTGCCGTTTTTTTTCTGTGTAACTATATAACGAGCCTACATCAAACAAATTAGCTTCCTTTCTTTCTTTACACCTGGATGAACCATAAGTGTTAAACCACAAAAGGAATTAATGACAGTCAATTGCATGCAGCTGAGATGAGAATGCTAACAGGGGTGTGTGGTGTTACGCGAATGGATAAAATACGGAATGAGATATAAGAGGAAGTCTGAAAGTGATACCGGTTACTGAAAAGTTGTGTGGAAATGGTTGTCATGGTACGGGCATGTGATGCGGAGGAATGAAGAAAATGTTGCCAGGAAAGTTATGAGTATGAATATGGATGGAGTATATACAAGTAGAGGGAGACCAAAGAAACGATGGATGGATTGTGTGAAAAATGATATGGCTAGAATGTGAGTGACTACCGAGATTACGACAAATAGACAAGTATGGAAGAAAAAGACATGTTGCGCCGAATCCAAATAAATTGGGATAAGGGCATGAGAATGATGATGGATGAACCATATCTGTAACCATCGCTCAGAGAATCTCAGTTCTTCGATGTTGCTGTTTCTTTACCAGGTGATCCAAGCCTTCCTGCCTAGTATGATAGAGAGGCGGCATGGACATATAATTGCTATCAACTCAAGTGCAGGTCTAATGCCATGCGCCGACATGATTCCATACTGTGCAGCGAAATTTGGACTGAAAGGTAAAGATAACACAGCAATAATAGTGTGAGACAAACTATACCTATTACTTTAAAAAAAGGGTATTCTATTCTATTCTACCTACAGATCAAGAGAAAGGGCACCTCCTTTTTTTCTTATTGCCTTCTTTGGCCAATGTTCAGCAATCTTTGACCATTTTTCTACAGGACTCCAATGTGGTGACAAATATTCGACCATTTTTCTACAGGACTCCAATATGGTGACAAATATTCGACCATTTTTCTACAGGACTGCAATGTGGTGACAAATCTTTGACCATTTTTTTGCAGGACTGCAAGGTGGTGACAAATCTTTGGCCATTTTTCTACATGACTCTAATGTGGTGACAAATCTTTAATCAAAAATGGTCAAAGATTTGTGACTAATTGAAAATGGAAACCCACGCGAGTTGCAACGTTATTCTCTTCTGCAAAAAAGTCAACTTTAATTTTTGACCAGGGTTAATGGACTCGATAACAGAGGAGCTGCGCTTGGATACTTGGACTAAGAATATCCATACCACGTCCGTATACCTAGGTACTGTCGCTACTGGCATGTACCCCATGCCTTCCCATCGGTTTACCTCGTGGTACACAGAGATCAGCGCTAAGCAAGCTGCCAAGACTATTATTGAAGGTATGACTCAGATACCTGTGATATTCTAATTTTTTCGTCTCTTGACATTTCTTGGGACCTTCGGCAGGCGTTCGTGGGCCCGAAGCCAACTCGGAAGAGGTCCCTCGGACCATTTTAAATGTTGAGGTGGCACCAACCTACGATTATCCCTGTATGCACTATGCAAGTGCACCCAAATACAACTCCCAGTTAGTGCAGACCTATTGCAGAACATGGAAATTAAACATTTTGGGCTAAGGGCTATTAATATTAAGTTTCTAACACGTTACACGCCAACGCAGTTACACGCCCGAACAATCGTTTTTCTATCGTGTCTGCTGTCAGTGACTTTCTTGAATGCAGTTGGGGGGTAAAACAACACGTCGTGTGAGGTCGAGATAGACCCATAAGGAAGCCCAAGCCGACGAAGAATACAGGCGTGATGTTATATGTATGATATCGACCCTGTCAGGCCTTTTGAGGTCCAAAATTTTAAAGACGAATGATAAGTTGAACTACGGATCTATCCTGGTGGTATTGAGATTGCCTCGGGACGACGTGAAGTTCTTGTCCAAAACTTGATGAAGAATCTCTTTGCTATATGAATAATTGCATTCGTCACAAAAAAACTGCTTTAGCAGCGTTTTGGTCCATCCTGTAAATAGTTGATTTCATTCCCCTCTATTTTTGAGTTTCAGTTTATATTTAACGTTTTCAGGAGTACGCAAGAACCATCGGATCATAAGCATTCCCTCATTCATGAAGTTCCTGATAGATCTCAACAACCTCATGCCGTACAGAATAAGAGTTATTTTCACTGATTTTTTCAATATCCGCCACAGAGGATGGTTTTGTTTTTGCTGAGAGAATCTTAAGTGACTCTTGGCTCAACTTTTAAGCTAAAATATCCTATACGGATACTAACAAGAGCTTGGATGCTCTCCAAACTTCTGAGATGGAATGCTTACAACTTTGAAATAGGAAGCATTCTTGAAAATATGATGTTTAATTCGATAACACAACGGTGAGAGAATACGCGCGACAAATCACTCGACATCAGCAATTGCCGCCATGGAATGTTATGTTGATTATTATTGTATTTATCACAAGTTTTACGATACGAAGCTTGTGGTTTGTTAATCTCATTTGGCATCAAGGGATAGTGATGATGCTGATAAAATAATACCAAAGACGCGAATTCTCAGTGACAACTTACAAATATTTATATGAACTTTCTCATTGGTAATTTATGCAAAATTCTTGTGTAATTTTTATATTGTTTTTTTAGCTGTAAGGTATTCTATATAGTAGTTATTTTGGGTTCTCTACAGTCCCAACTTGAGATCGAATGACGTGAAATCGAATAACATGTGCTCGATCGATTAACTCGATAGTACTTGAAATCGAAAAACATGCACGTAACAGTGCACTCCCTCGATACATCGAAATCTCGAAAGCATATTATGTAGCTCGAAAGCCCATATCTTAGAACAACCGCCCTAATTGTGTATTTCATGTCTATGATTTTTTATTAGTGCAAACAAATTGTCTTTTTTCTCGATCGATCATCATAATTGAATTTACCTACCTAATTTTTGTTTGAGAACAATATAAAGAAACAATAAGTATACGAGTAGAAAAAATCAATCAATCGTGAATATTAGAAAATATTATATTAGCTACTCGATTCAAACACTTTTTATAAGGTTCTCGCTATGATCAAAACTATCATCGTTCATTTTTTTTTTTGGTTAATTAAAAATATGTACAAAAAGAGATTGTTTTATTGTTTCATCATTTCAGTCGAAAGACGTCCACTGCTGGACATAGGCCTCCCCCAAGCACCGCCGCCTCGAGCAGTTATGTGCTTCCCGCATCCAGCGGGTTCCAGCAGCCTTTAACCTTTTGACCGCCACAGTCGTGTATAGACGACAAACCAAAATGTGCCCAGCACGCCACGGTCGCGACTGGGTGACAGAATTAAAGGATGAATTCGGAGCTTGGCGCTGAGGGCACGCTTTTTCATTTTTGACGTGGCGGTCAAAAGGTTAAAAGATCCTCGGCCCAACTTGTGGGAGGCCTTTCAACGTTACGTCTTCCGGTACACAGTCGCCAGTCCCGTAGCCTTGCGGCCCCATCACCCATTTGTAGTTAAGTTTTTATTGTTTACAATTAATTATTCTTGATATTCTATTTATAGGTTGTTAGAGATATTTACAATATAATGGGCTCTCGCGCTGCCGATGATTCAAGATTATTATAATAGTTTTTATTTAGGCGCACTGTGCTTCGGTATGAGTACACTCCCTTTTGGTACTCCATGTCTCTTGAAGTACACTCCCTTGTTTTAACTTAACATTCTGACTAACGAAACAACCGTCACGATTGAGTCGGTGATGCTAAATCGGTTATATTCGGCACTGAATCACGTAAAGTTCTCCGCTCCCGACCTCAGTTAAGACTTTGTCCCTTCAATCTTTTATCGTGAGGTCATAAGCTAACAGTTGATTCTTTATCCACATTACAATGTAGTCTATTAGCTAATAAGTAACTAAGTGACTGCCTACCTATAAAATAAGAAATCTTTCTATAGTGTCATTCATTTTCACTCTATGTTATCACGTGTTCTTCATAATAGTCGGCATTTGCATTTTAGTTACATTTTTCTCACACTGCAGTAAACTAATTCATAAGGTATGTTATCTTTCAAGTCGTCGCACTAATTAAGGGGCGTCAAAGAGTTGAATAGCAACATTCTGGTGGTGATGAAGACTTGATCAACAATTTGTTAGATATTGATATTAGCGACTATCTACCAAGTAGGGATTTTTTTTGTATGGACTAACTAATTCTCTTTTTCCAGTGCAGTTTTGCATCCAGCCGATAACAATATGTCGAAATACAGACACGATTTACTCTTTAAACTTTCCTATAGGTTTTTTGTGACTATTTCCGAAAGTCATGACAGCTGTTGTCGGCAAAGGTTGCAATTAAATTATTTTCTAGCTACGGAATATCGCAGGTACACTCCCTTGTGGTACTCCAGCTCTCTTGAAGTACACTACCTTGTGGTACACCAGCTTTGTTTTATCTTAAGCAATCTTTTTAATATACAGGTCTCTATGATGACTGGAAATTGTTGAGGCAGCTTATTTTACCTATATGTGTAAAAGGATCATGTCATACTTTATCAAAAGCCTGTGTATTGACTATTATATAATAATTCGAGATCTTGATGCATCTAGGCAGTGAATTAACGCGCACGTGTATTATCGATTACAAGGACTATCGAGTTACCGTTTTCGAGCTAGTATAGCATCGCGTCATTCGATATTAAGTACCTATTTAGGGATCCCTTATCTAGTGAGAGATCGTTTAAGTTTCGAACTTCGTGTTATTCAAAATTCTTGTATATTATTTTTATAATCGTATTTTTAAACTGTAATGTATTCTAGATTAGTATCCATCTTGTAGACTTTTTACAATGATGATTTGAACCGCACTTAGGTATTATTTGAATAAATCATGAACTTTTCCATTTTATTGTCTTTTATTTAGAAAATCCAAGATGTTCCGGAAATATTTTGAACTAAATTCCGTTATGTTCACATAACTGGAGAACATTTCTGGAAAAATACTGTACCAATAAAATTAGATCAGTTTGTGTACAAGGTAGACAGATGATCCATTATTGAGGTGCATAATAGGCACAAAAACTTACTAAGGGGTATTGTATTGCCCAGTTAGACTGGAAGCCGACATAATATAGCCGACCCCAACATAGTTGGGAAAAAGCTAGGCAAATGATGATGATTACAAAACTTACTTGATTATGGAATACTTACTCCTAAAAGAGTCTACATAAGCCCTAGTTAATACATAATATTTAACTAGCACCCATAAATGTATGTCTCCCGCTTGACTGCATTTCTTCTCCAAAGAGAACTTTTTTCCAAAAAACTATATAGGTATATGTCGTCGCATCCCTATTTCAGGACGGCAACATTATAAAATAATTAGCACTCGTTCATTTTGTAATATTGGTCAAACTGTAACTTAATCCTGATTGGTTGATCGGTTAGTACAGTGAACGCCGTGAGGTGGCGCTGTTAAATTTTCCCGCCAAACCGCACTTGGACAGAGTCGATTGAAAAACGTGGGAAAATTGACATTGAATTCACTTTTGGCGGTAACTGACGCCATAGAACAGATCATACGATCGAAACTGTCAAGTTCACCGTACGAGCCTTTGTTCCTTGTTTAACGACAACTACCTAATGTAAATTTTGCGAATAAACGTGACTGTAAATTAGTGCTACATTACATAAATTACGTTTTACTGGTTTGCCCGAGTACCCACACTACCGAGTACCGACCGACCTCATGGAACCCGCACCAAGAAACGAAGACGATGAACAAATCATCGCTACGCCCACGCTCCCGCCGTTACATGTTTGAAATAGAATTCAATAAATCAACATGAAATTTAAAAAATTAACAAAATGTAAATCCTTACATAACGTCTTACACACAACTGTGCATTCCCAGCTTATATCTGTTCACGCTTCGTCCACACTTTTCACAAATAGTCATTTCAATATGCTCCTTTATATGCTGCTCCAGTAACTTTGTATCCGTCACATGTTTGTTACAAATATGACACACAGTCCTATTACTTCCATGCAGCAATGAGTGACGGAATAATGATGTTCTTGTTGCAAAGCTACGGCCACAGGACTCGCATAAGTGGCGTGTGGGTTCCGGTCTTGCGGTATGCTTTTTTACATGGATGTACATTTCATTGCGATCTGCTGATGTTGTGTTGCATATTTTGCATCTGTAACAATAGATAACAACCGAATCAACATTTTAAATTCATAAACTAGCTAGGCGGAGTCATATTGAAGTACAAGTTTTATTTCAAAAAATGATGGTCACTCAATCTAAATTCTTACCTATACATGACATTTTCAGGTTTTTCATGTTCCTCCTTTCTATGTTTATTTAAGGCATCACTGCCATGAAAACTGTGACCGCAAATATCGCACACTCTTTCCTCAGCCTTCAAAATATGTTCTTTAACATGTTTGTATAACTGAAACCTTTCTTTAAATGTATCTCCGCATTCTTTACATCGGTATATACAACCTATGGTTGCTGCATAGTCCGTGTGGCAAGTTTTATGGTGCTGTGTCAGTCTCTCCTTTGATGGGAACTCTTCACCACAATTGCAGGTGAAGACACCCGGGGTATTGTGTGAAATTGAATGCAGTTGCATTTGTTGCTTAGAATTAAACAGCATATCACAGTGTACGCAAGTTCGGAGCGCTAAGTCACAAACACTTAAGTGTTGCAACAATTTTTGTACTGTGTCATATTTAATTTTACAGCCAAAACATATGAAGGCATTTTTTTCTATCTTTGCTTGGTTGGCTTTAGTTTTTGGATCTGTATCCT
Organism: Hyppa rectilinea; assembly: GCA_951799385.1. NCBI lineage: Eukaryota > Metazoa > Arthropoda > Insecta > Lepidoptera > Noctuidae > Hyppa > Hyppa rectilinea. The sequence continues at coordinate 18,879,923 of OX637301.1, read as the reverse complement.
TCATTAGAAGTCCTTTCGCTATTTGGAAGTCTGTATCCATCACATCTCTCTCTGTTTTAAATTTTTTAGCTAAGTCTTTCTTTTTAGGACTTGGTACTTTTATAGTTTTACTGTTCATCTTACTTACTTCAAAAGAATGTTCATTTTTGTCCAACATATTTACAATACAAGGTATATCTTCCCTACCAAGATTGTTGAGGTATTCTTCAATATTCGCAGTGTTATTTAAAAACTCAAGGAGCGAATCCGAGTTGTATTCGGAGTCTGGTAATGGTTGTATCACCATTTTATTTTCAGTTGATTTCTTCGTTTTCTCCTGCACTGAAGATTCAAGCCAGTCTTGTGAACAACGCGCGTTTAGTTGGAAATTATAAAATTGGTTCAATAATGACACACAGGACAAGCAAACAGTCTTTGGAAGGTGATCATTTGAGGATATCGTCACTGCGAGGCAGGCTTTCATGTGCATGGTGATGGTAGGGTCACCGAGTATGGAGACATGGTCGGACTCCACGTCCAAACATATGCGGCAACAGCTTTGGACTTCGTCACACATTTTAAATGACTATCAGTATTTTTATATTTAGTAAACACAGCAACTACAATCCCGGTGATTTTGACGCTTTTGACAATTTGACATTGACTGTTAGCATTTCGTTCGAAATCGTATAATTTTTTTCGTAGTAGTTTTTCTGCTCTCCAGTCATTCATAGCTTTAAGCGCTATCTAGATGACACAAAATAATTAACATATCTATAATAATAAGTATGTTAATTAAGGAAGATTTGTAATTTGTAATTTCACAAAAAGTATTTAGTAAACCGTTTTTCTTATATAATTTATGAACGAAGAGTAAGGTATCAGGCTACGAGGCCAAGGTTGAAAATAGGATTCCGTTAGAAATGTCTATAAACCCGATGGGTGATCAAATTACGAAATAATTCATTGTTACGCCTAGTAGCCTGTCGCGCCCATACATTTACTACAGAATTTAAAATGTATATAAATTTAGAAAACCCTTTGAAATTTCCTAGCATCTGACTATGAATAAATTTGACTCGCCTTAGCGAATCCTGTTTTAAACCCGGTCACTGATAGAGTAATACCAACTGTATTGTCTGCAGAGTTAAGATGTAATCTAATGGTAATGGTAGTGCTTTTCTAGACAGTAGAACGCCAAAACGTCTTAAGGTCGAACCGCGAGCATTCTCCTGTAATGTAACGTTACAGATCTGAGCATTACATCAGTGAAGGAGGAGAACCGAGCATCAGTCAGCAGTAGTCAGGGAGGCAGTGTTGTATGCTCGAAATCGAATTGTAAATGTTACATTTACAGATTAATGCTCGCGGTGAGGGACTACTTTTAAGTGAAGCACGGCCACTAGTGTGTAATGTAAAATATCCGTTGAATATTTTTGTCACTCTAAATATTTGTCATTTATTGAAATGGTGTCCGATAGTGTAAAAAATAAGGGATTTGATATAATTGAATTTGTATGTAGCTACCTACACACATAGGCAACATGGTCGCCTCGGTTAATTTATTTTTGGGTGGTGCATCTTTAGCAGCTATAGCTAGTCATAGCGTTTTAGTAGTATTCCTGTATGAAAATGTTTCTATTTACTCCGCTTAAAGTGTTAATACAGAAATTGAAGTTATTATGTTTTCGAGACGGGGGAAACCTGATTGCCCCAGTTTGCTATTTTTTATATCATTTTGTTTTTGTATACATCTAAAATACGCCGCCACCACCACCGGGTCCAGCTTGGTTTAAGTAGTACAGTTTTACAACTCCAACATAAACAAGTTAATCATACTGTCTCCCAATAACTTGAATGACTTCGTAGGGATCATTAGGTACTCCCCTGCACCCCCTGAACGCTCAATCCCCCGCGCATGTACACCCCGCATATTCATAACAGTAATAATTGCAATCTTTATTTATTTGTACGGAACCAAAGTTCTCGATTTGCTGCTTGACGGTTTGACAGTGACATTTATATCACATGCTTTGACGTTTTGTTAATTGTTGGATTGGAAGGTTTGAGGTGGGTAGGTCCTCGAATCGAGATTTGCGAATAAATTACTTTCCGATCGCGCTCGTAATTTATGTGTGACTATTTTTAAAGTGCCCATAGTCGCAGGCATTAAACGCGACGAAATTCAAATTATCTAGACCGGATTTTAATGTGCATAATTTTAAAATATAATCACGATACGATGTGTTTTGACGTAATTAAATGCGACAATTGAATAGTTGATAAAACCTTGTTTCAATAAAACACTTTACGGTATAGAAACCAGAATGTCTAAGGACAATAATTTTGGGAGTGAGGCACAGGAATCCCTGTTGTATTCTGCCAGGCATGGAGAACTGTCTGTGGTCAAGGCAATGCTGGAGGCGAAGAATGAAGGCAAACTTACTTTGGATATCAATTGCAAAGGTATGTTGGTCTTGAATAGCCAGTATCATACAATTAGTAATCAAAACCTAGCAGAATTAAAAAGAAAAAAGGGCCTTTCTCTATCGCTTAAAAATAACTATCTAAGTTTCTGGTTGGTGCAAAAAGTTTTCTCATTTTTTATATGTCTAAGCTCTTGTAATAGTCATAGAATTCAGGTTAACATAGAAAGAAATGCCACTGATATGTAAATTTAATCTTATATAGCACTCCGTCAGTGGGGCATTCACCTGTAATGTAACATATTACTGTAACTTAACCATGTAACTTCTACCTATTTCATTATATGTAATTTTGTATCCTGCTTGCTTCAATTATGTCTTCACACTTCACACTTCAACCTAGCAGTTGATGGCTGAACCCAAACGACCACCTCGCAGTATTATTTTAATATTACTTCAGTGTGAGAGTGAGATGGACATATACATCCTGTATAGCTCCGTCTTTTTCCCACTGTAAAGTAATATTCAAAATATAATATTGCTGAGGTGATGTTGGGTCCCCTGGGGAGACAACTTGCAAAGCCATAGCTCTTACCTCCATTGGAATTTTGGATTGTTACACATAATCTCCTGTAATAGTCCTGGAAAAGATGGTTTCCTTTAAAATTTGGTAATCCATGTACCTACTTATTCTAGTAAACACATAACAGGCAACCCGCAATTCCATGTCAATGCACATATTTAGCGTCAAGTTTCAAGACCTAAGCAACCTAAGCGCAGGCAAATATTTAAACAACATTAATGGAGTTGAAAATTGTACCATTCTGTTTTTAATTGCTTTAGTCATTACCTGAGTCATTGTATTATTATTCATCATATTGTTATTTTAAAAGATTATTATGAAATATGAAGTGTGTGTGTGTTTATTATTATTATGAACTATTGGACTGTGAGACAAATTATTTTTTTTTTTTAAAAGTCCCAGTCAGTTTTGTGGTTGTACAAGGTCTCACGTGGTTCTTTCAGTATGACTGTGGAACTCAGTGTGCAGATGACAGGTGTGTGGTCTGAGGAACCGTCTAGACACAATTCTACTTTTGTGTATAGAGTCCTGATATTCCTTTTGTGATAAAGAAATTATAAGATCCGGAGTTTTGCTGGGATCTGATGGCCAGTTAGTAGGTTCCCCTGTTGATATTACATTGAGGGCATTGCTATCAATTACCTTTTTTAGCTCTCGGCCTCTTGTCGTCGTGAGTCGCGAGCCCGTGAGTGTGAGACTAATTTGATGATAATAATGTCATATGGATTTTCTTAAAGATCAGAAAAACAACAGTTTTGATATATGTAACTAGATAAACGAAAGTTTTCTTAAGTATTTTTTTTAATTAGTTTCATTACAACTAAAATTATCTAAATGGTAGCTTAGCTAATCTAAACATTTACCTAATAATTTAACACATGACATATTATACAAAAATATAATATCACAAGTAATCAAAAAATTATGACATTTCCAGGAAAAAGCAAAACCAACTTAGGCTGGACACCTCTCCACCTGGCTACATACTTTGGCCACACAGATGTGGTGGAAGCCCTATTAGAAGCAGGGGCTAGTGTAGATGAGGTTAATGACACTGGCGACTCTGCACTGCATAAAGCCTCTTTTATTGGGAATGAGGTAAGTCAAAGTCAAAAGTCAAATAATTTATTTCAAATAGGCACAAGAAAGGCACCTTTGGAAAGTCAAAATGTAAGGAAGAAAAAAAATATGATTGTGATATATTGTTTATGTCTGCGTCATTAATCTAGTCCTAGTGGTTGATAAGAAATGTATTATATTATCTGTGATAAGAGGGTTTTTTATTAGGACATTCTGAAGCATTTTTTTTGAGGGTGGGAAATCATCCAATGACCTCTCCCACTCTGTGTCAAACTCTTACTGACTGAAACCCATCCATGTTCTTTCCTTAGGTCGTTTGTGTTCCGGGGTAGCGGTAACCCTTTCGGACAATCCCGCTTAAGGACATTCTGATCCTGGAAGCTGGATTTGTCCCCAGTTGTCCGGTTTCACCAAAGGACGTTGTACAACTGACGCCGGTGTGACCTTATTAAAACACATTTTCAATGCGTGGGAAGAGGCTCAAGACGCCATAGGAATCTTTTGTGACCTCTCCAAGGCATTTGATTGCGTTGATCACGAAACCTTGCTGTTGAAGCTAGAGCATTACGGACTTGGGAAACTTGCGCTTAGTTTGATAAAATCTTATTTAAATGACAGACAACAGCAAGTTCAAATAAAAGGTGTAAATTCACTCGGTTTAAAAGTAAAAATGGGTGTGCCACAAGGTTCTATATTGGGTCCTTTCCTCTTTTTAGTATACATAAATGATCTTCTCCATTTATTAAAAAATCAACCACAAATGGTGTTATTTGCTGATGACACTTCTTTAATTTTTAAGATAGATAGACGTGCAAAAAATTTTGACGACGTAAATAACGCCCTACTGCAGGTCCAAAATTGGTTCACTGCAAATAATTTAGTATTAAATGGAAAAAAAACTAAGTGCATAAGATTTTCTTTACCAAATGTTAAAAGTAGTGATTGTGAGATAGTATTGAATCAAGAGAAACTAGATTTTGTCGATAAAACTGTTTTCCTAGGGATCACGCTCGACTCAAGGCTACAATGGGGTCCTCATTTAACATCTCTTGCAGGACGGCTAAGTTCTGCAGCATATGCTGTCAGAAAGATCCGTCAGTATACTGATGTAGATACCGCGAGGCTAGTCTATTTTAGTTATTTTCATAGTATCATGTCTTACGGTATTTTACTTTGGGGCCGAGCTGCAGACATCGACTCAATTTTTATTCTGCAGAAAAGAGCTATCAGAGCCATATATAATCTCCGTAGGCGCGATTCTCTAAGAGAACGGTTTAAGGTTATTAACATCATGACTGTACCTTGTCAATATATCTATGAAAACATCATGTACGCAAGGAAAAATCTGCATCTTTTTAGTAAAAGAGGTGAAAGACACAATTATTTCACTAGAAATAGGGACCAATTAGTTCAACCAGGTTTCAGGCTGGCTAAAGTAGATTCGTCTTTCATGGGGTACTGTTTAAAATGTTACAATAAAATACCTCCCCACATTCTTGAACTTAATGAAACAAAATTTAAAACTTGTATAAAAGGCACACTATGCAGCCAAGCGTATTATAAATTGGGAGATTACATAGCTGATAAAAATGCTTGGGTCAATGCTAGTCTAACTCCACAAGGGCGCATAAACTAATTGATTAGATTACTAAAAACTGTTGGAGCTGCGGAAGATCAACAACAAAAAAAACTATCTTTGCATTGTTTAAATTCAATCTCTTAATATTGTATAATTGTTTAGCACATATGTGAGTTCTATGTACCTACTATAAAGCGACCATTTGTTGGGTACGTATACATTGACTTGAATGTGCCCTGGCGGCTGAGAGTATGCCATGCTCACTTTAATGTCTCGCTGATGGTGGCGTGTGTGTTGGATCATTTAGCTCCCTTCAAAATGGTTGAGCTGAATGGTGCTAATATGTGCGTCATGTTCGTGAACGGGCGCTGTCAATAGGGACTGGTCATCTCTTAGCGGCTAAGGCTTGTTTTAATTTATTTTTTGGATAGTTTTTACATATTTTATATCGGATGCTTTTAACGTTCTGCATCGTTCTCACATGTATAATATTAATATGAACTATGTAACCAATTTTTTGTAACCATACATTCAGTCAAAAAAGTATCGGGAATGGATGATTTGTTTATGGTTCCAAATTCAAATTTTTGGTTTTTTTGTAGTTGTTAGATTGGCACAACTGTTTTCCATTTTGGCGCGGAGTTTGAGTTGCATCTGTTATTTATATTAATTATAGTGCTGGTTTTAGTAATATCATATATAGTGTGTATTGCGAATTTCATAATGGACAAAAATATCGAACCAAGAGTTTGTCTTAAATTTTGCATCGCCAATGGAATTTCGTGTTCGGAGTCACTGAAAATGTTACAGAAGGCTTACGGTGAATCGACTTTATCAAAAACTCGTGCTTATGAGTGGTTCAAAGCGTTCAAAAGCGGTCGAGATGTGATGGAAGATTTGCCTCGCTCTGGTAGGCCGTCAACGTCTGCAAATGAAGTTAACATCGCAAAAGTGAAGAAAATAGTGACTGAAAATCCCCATTCAACTCTGAGAGAGATAGCCGCCGAACTTTCTGTATCTCACGAGTGGATCCGTACCATTTTAACTAATCATTTGGGTATGAAACATGTTGCTGCTCGGCTAGTCCCAAAAGATCTGAATTTTCTCCAAAAACTCAATCGCATGAAAGTCGCTGAGGACATGCTAGAACGAGTCAGTTCGGACCCAACATTCATGAAACGCATTGTTACTGGTGACGAGACGTGGGTTTACGAGTTTGACATGCAAACTAGTCAACAAGCTTCGGAGTGGCGCCTTCCAACTGAACCGAAACCGAAAAAGGAGAATTCGCGGCGAGACCTGAACTCAATTCCGGAAGCAGCGTTTAAAAAATGTTTTGATGAATGGATTATTCGTTGGCGCAAGTGTATCGTTTCTAAAGGAGCATACTTTGAAGGTGATAAAATAAATTTGGATGAATAACAGACATTTTGTGTATTATTGATCTTTTCCCGGTACTTTCTTGACAGAGTAGTATATTGTTTAAAAGAGTGTCCATGGAGTTTCTTGCCCGTTCTTCTCCATAGGTACCTACTGCTTTGGAATGGGCAACTAGCTTCATCTCTCTGACTGACCGACACCTTGACAATTCAAAAGTGCCTGTAATTGGTTTATTTGAAATAAATACTTTGAGTTTGAGTTTTGAGTTTGAGTTAATGGCAGAAGCAACTAAGAAATTCTGAAAACTCAAGAATACTGCCCAATCTGGGAATCTACGTGACTGCTAAGCGTGAGGCCCTGGTGGGTACCAGGGGCTCCCGCTTACCAGCGTTTGCAACCACTTGCATATTAGGAGTATTAACTGCTACTCAATGACATAACTCTTATTGTTTACTCACACATGTGCTCATTGCATTCAAAAACGTTCGTAACTATCTATCCCTTTCTCTCCCGCAGGAACTAGTAATCCTCTTACTCAAACACAAAGCCGACGTTAATATAATGAACGGCGAAGGTCGTACACCATGTGACATGTCAAAGACAAGGGACGTCCAACGACTACTTGAGGCGGCTGGGAGAGCAGAGAGACATGAACGAGAGCTTAAACTGCTTACGGCCGCTAAGGATGGCAGAATTGATGATATACAGGAGTTGGTGAGTCATTTTTATGGTTTTAGGCCCACTTTCACCTGGAAAGCGACGACACGAAAACGATAAACGATTGACAGAAGCAGAACGACGTTTTTTGTTTAGCGCTATTTTTTTCATGATTTCTGGTGCAAGTTGTCGTTGTATGCTGTGTGACGTTTTGTTATTGTAAGTATGCAACGCAATGACGCGAAAGTATCAATGTTATGGTCTAATCGGAATAAGTCACAAGCACAACTCTATGGTACAGCCAGCAGCCTAATTGCGTAACCAACTTGTGATCGATCTAAGTATTTGTTGAACAGATTAAAATTCCAATTTTAAAAAATGTCAAGGAAAGGATTTAGTTGTATAAATACCTAAAGCAATCCAAATGAAGTATGTTCATTTGTTACGAAAAGATCATTATATCTCAAAGTTCTTAAACATGTCCCCATAAAGCCTTTAACCAAGACCATTGTAGATATTCAATTAAGATTGAAATAAAAACTCTTTAATATGAACACCAAGAATTGACAGATATACAGGGCATTGTAATTAGTGGCATCATGTTAATATCCTGTGCCCAGGTTCCTGCCACAAAAAATACAGTTGCTTGAAATGCCAGGTGGCTGAACTGAGTCGTCGGGCAATAAGTCATTGTTATTCTGTCTCGTATCTGTCTCGCTCGCACTTAAAGCTGCTGCAAGCGGCCTCGCCCCTGTGGACAGCGCTGGATTTACCCTAGGGGCAGTTGGGGCGAGTGTCAAATATGGTACTGTGTTAGATCCTCTCTAGCTACACCTCAAAGAGAGGTCTTACGATCACTATCGTGGTGATCACTATTTGTTAGTATTATAATTTTAGTTAAATTATAAAAGCATCATAATACTTTTTTGTGTATAATATATATTTTTTTAATTTACAAATCGAAATAAAAAAATTATAGTCACGTAACTTTGTCACTGTCATGTGATTGTGTGACCGAAACACGTGACTGTGTGACAGAGGCACGTCATCGTGTGTCCGAGGCACGTGACTGTGTGTCCGAGACACGTGACTGTGTGTCTAAGGCACGTGACTGTATGTCTGTGTCACGTGACTGTGTGTCTGTGTCAAGTGACTGTGTCTGAGGCACGTGACAGTGTGTTAGAGGCACGTGACTGTGTGGCAGAGGCACGTCATCGTGTGTCCGAGGCACGTGACTGTGTGTCCGAGGCACGTGACTGTGTGTCTAGGGCACTTGACTGTATGTCTGTGTCACGTGACTGTGTGTCTGTGTCAAGTGACTGTGTCTGAGGCACGTGACAGTGTGTTTGAGGCACGTGACTGTGTCTGAGGCACGTGACTGTATGTGTAAGGCAAGGGCCTAGGTGTCTGTGTCACGTGACTGTGTGTCTGAGTCACGTGACTTTGTTTCTGAGTAACGTGACTGTGGCACGTGACTGTGTCTGAGTCACGTGACTGTGTGACTGAGGCACGTGACTGTGGCACGTGACAGTGTGTCTGAGTCACGTAACTGTGTGACTGAGGCACGCGACCGTGTGTCCGCGGCACGAGACTGTGTGTCTTTGTCACGTGTCTGTGTAACTGAGGCACGTGACCGTGTGTCTGAGGCACGAGACTGTGTCTTTGTCACGTGACTTTGTTTCTGAGTAACGTGACTGTGGCACGTGACTGTGTCTGAGTCACGTGACTGTGTGACTGAGGCACGTGACTGTGGCACGGGACAGTGTGTCTGAGTCACGTGACTGTGTGACTGAGGCACGTAACAGTGTGTCTGAGTCACGTGACTTTATCTCTGTCACGTGATTGTGTGTCCGAAACATGTGACTGTGTGTTCGAAGCACATGACTGTGTGTTCGAAGCACGTGACTGTGTGTCTGAGGCACGTGACTGTGTGTGTAAGGCACGTGACTGTGTGTCTGTGTCACGTGCCTGTTTGTCTGTGTCACGTGACTGTGTTTCTGTGTCACGTGACTGTGTGTCTGAGTCACGTGACTTTGTTTCTGAGTAACGTGACTGTGGCACGTGACTGTGTCTGAGTCACGTGACTGTGTGACTGAGGCACGTGACTGTGGCACGGGACAGTGTGTCTGAGTCACGTGACTGTGTGACTGAGGCACGAGACTGTGTCTTTGTCACGAGACTGTGTGTCTTTGTCACGTGTCTGTGTGACTGAGGCACGTAACAGTGTGTCTGAGTCACGTGACTTTATCTCTGTCACGTGATTGTGTGTCCGAAACATGTGACTGTGTGTTCGAAGCACATGACTGTGTGTTCGAAGCACGTGACTGTGTGTCTGAGGCACGTGACTGTGTGTGTAAGGCACGTGACTGTGTGTCTGTGTCACGTGCCTGTTTGTCTGTGTCACGTGACTGTGTGTCTGTGTCACGTGACTGTGTGTCTGAGTCACGTGACTTTGTTTCTGAGTAACGTGACTGTGGCACGTGACTGTGTCTGAGTCACGTGACTGTGTGACTGAGGCACGTGACTGTGGCACGGGACAGTGTGTCTGAGTCACGTGACTGTGTGACTGAGGCACGCGACCGTGTGTCCGCGGCACGAGACTGTGTGTCTTTGTCACGTGTCTGTGTGACTGAGGCACGTAACAGTGTGTCTAAGTCACGTGACTGTGTGACTGAGACACGTGCCTGTGTGTTCAGGTCACGTGACTGTGTCTAAGGCACGTGACTGTGTGTCTGAGTCACGTGACTGTGTGACTGAGGCACGTCACAGTGTGTCTGAGTCACGTGACTGTGTGACTGAGGCACGTCACAGTGTGTCCGAAACGCGTGACTTTGTTACTGTCACGTGATTGTGTGTCCGAAACGCGTGACTGTGTGACAGAGCACGTGATCGTGTGTCCGAGGCACGTGACGGTGTGTCTGAGGCACGTGACTGTGTGTCTGAGTCACGTGACTGTGTGTCTGAGGCAAGTGACTGTGTGTCTGTGTCACGTGTCTGTGAGTCTGTGTCACGCGACTTTGTCACTGCCACGTGATTGTGTATCCGAAACACGTGACTGTGTGACAGAGGCACGTGATCGTGTGTCCGAGGCACGCGATGGTGTGTCCTCAGACACGTGGCAGTGTGTCTGAGTCACGTGACTTTGTCACTGTGTCACGTGATTGTGTATCCGAAACACGTGACTGTGTGACTGAGGCACGTGATCGTGTGTCTCAAGCAATTGACTGTGTGTCCGAACCACGTGACTGTGTGTCTGATGCACGTGACTGTGTGTCTGTGTCACGTGACTGTGTGTCTGTGTCACGTGACTGTGGGTCTGTGTCACGTGACTGTGTGTCTGAGGCACGTGACAGTGTGTTCGAGGCACGTGACTTTGTGTCTGTGTCACGTGATTGTGTGTCCGAGCCACGTGACTGTGTGTCCGAACCACGTTACTGTGTGTCTGAGGCACGTGACTGAGGGTCCGAAACACATGACTGTGTGTTCAAAGCACGTGACTGTGTCTTCGAAGCACGTGTCTGTGTGTCTGAGTCACGTCATGTGGATGTCGGAAATTATCCAAAGGGAACGCACTACCATGATAAAAACCTACCCTGTACCCTATGTGTTAATCTAGGCCATAAACTACCTCTGTGCCAATGTTCATTCAGATCCGTTCAGCCGTTTGAGCGTGAAGGTCGGACAAACATAGAATCTCACAAACACACACACTCACTCACAAACTTTTGTCTTTATAATTCCAGAACACATTCTTTTTGCTACAGATATTTTTGATTTTAGTCAGTTCATAACGCGAGTATCTACTTTAAATACTTCCTGTTCTCTTTCAGCTGAGCAGCCCAAACTCTCCGAACATAAACTGCGTGGACGCACAAGGTAACACGTGCTTACACTGCGCCGCGTACAGAGGACATACAAGACTTGCTGTATTACTACTACAAAATGGAGTTGACACAACACTCAAGAACAACAGTGGTATGTAAACAAATGTGTTCTTTTTCTCTCCAGTCAGCGAGCTATTCTGAAATAGGTCTTGGGGCTTAGACGAAATTATTTTTCTATGATTCGTTAACGCCAACGGAGAGATCAAATTGAATGACATTAGCAGTCACGTGACATCTCTAAAGCTTAGTCAACTACTTACAATTTGGTCTTTCCGTTGGCGTTAACGCTTTTAGAAAAGGAATTTTGTCTAAGCCTCCTTATTCTAGACCTCGTATTTCTTTACTACTCTGTCACAACCTTACTACACTTGTCATGACTGCGCCTTGCCGGGGGGCCTAGACAAAGTTACATTTTCACTATCGATAATGAAATAAGATAAATCCGAAATGTATGGAATTGGCATCAGCTTTCGAAATGTCACGTGATCAATCGTTTTCGATCGCTAAGTGCTTGACAATGTCAAATTGTGTAACGAAACTCGATCAATATTCCCATACAAATGCGTTGACAAGTAGCGTTCTTGACAATCCGAATCGCTGAGATAACGAATTGTTCGATCAACAATTTTCGCAATCGAATCGATACGGAGCGATTGACACTTGTCACCTAGACAAGTGTCAATCGCTCTGTATCCCCAGGTGTCTTACCCAACTTCAATTGTGTTCGATAATTTGCTTTTTGACATCGGAGACGTTCGTCATCGGATCTTGACGTTTGAAACTCGGTTATTAGCCTATGCAGTGGGACGTTCCATGGCTCTATGTGCAACTCTTAGCCTTTAGGTACACAGCCTCATTTTCCACGTCAAGAAAATAATCTTCTGTTCCATACATTATGCTCGCATAACTCGCAAAATGTAGAAAACAGCAGATTTTTTTTTTGTGATTTCAGGCGTGTTCCCATAGTTAAAGATATTCATATTATGACTACAATGACCCCTTAAAAGATTGCTCATGAATTCAATCAACCTGTAGGAAGTCGGGATTTTAGACGTTGTGGAATTAAAGCGTCTGAGGACTGGGAGACGAGATGTCGGTCTTCCCGCGTAAATGCTGTCAATGACGTTGAATGCAGATCCAATGAATGTTTAGATGACCTAAAATCTCACATAGACAACTATATTTTATACTATTATAAAGGCGAAAGTTTGTGAGTGTGTGTGTTTGTTTGTTTGTTACTTCTTCATGCTGAAACGACTGGACGGATCTAGATGAAATTTAGCACACATATACGTAGTTTATAACCTGAATTAACACTAAGGAAATTTTATCCCGGAAATATGTAGGTACGGTTCCCGTGGGATAATGACTGACATCCTTGCGGGCGAAGCCACTGGTAGAAGCTAGTAAAAATAATTATAGGTTGTGATACATTCACCAGTCAACAAAGTAGCAGGTAGCCGGACGTATTCAAATACCTTTTGGGGGCTCTCATCTGGCAAAGTGCGGCAGAGCGCGAGAGCATCAAAGCGGGCAGGCAAAATGTTTATTAGCCTACGGTTTAAACTGTTGCAGAAAATGATAATATGTGGAAGGAGGGAGCACGTTAAGCCGTTGGTCCCGGCTGTCATTTGTGCATCTTTGACAGTCGTTACGGGTTGTCAGAAGCCCGAAAATCTGACAGCCAGTCTTACCAAGGGGTATCGTATTGCCCAGTTAGTTGTGGCGGTCAGATAGGTAGTCGCTCCATGTAAAATACTGGTATTCAGCTGCATCCGGTAAGACTGGAAGCCGATCCCAACATAGTTGGAGGAAAAAGGCTAAAAAAGGAAAAGGCTTGGCAGATGATGAAGTGGAAAGAGGGAGGGGAGATGGTTACACGCGCTTGGCATGTGTCCCGTCAAAACTTGGCTAGGTAGCCAAGTTACGTAGTCGTGTCTCTTTTTCGCTCCCGGTAATTAGGACATGCCATTCTACTTCCACGTGTCATTTAATACGGTGCAACATTGTGAAGTTTTTAAAGATCGAATGTCAGTTATGTAACCTCTTTTCCATCAAATTCTTTTTTTTTTCATCTATTTGGTGAAGGCCCCTGATTTTGATACTGGAACGTCAGAATATTCTTTAACCTCAAATATATTTCTCAACCTGTAGGTCAGCTGGCTATCGACATGGCTAAAGACTCAGATATGCGCGAGGTATTGAGCGTAAGACCTGTGCAGCGGTTACAGAGAACAGCTGCCAGGTTTGAGGGGCCGCTGCTGAAGAGGTCCCGGTTCTTAGGATGGAGACCTGTTTGGGTAAGCAGACATTATTATTATTATCTACTATGACTGAAAATCTCATGAGTGATTAATGAATTTCAGTCTTATGTGAAGGTTTATAAAGTTGAATTTCAGTTGATTGATAACGATAAGTAATAGGACCACTTTTTATATGAAATTCTTGTAGGTTTTGTGACCCTGCGGTTTTTCACAAATCTTCTCAAAAGTACTCAATCACAAACTAGTTAATAACACGTTAGTTACGGACCGTGATTGAAATACCTACTGGTGTTGCTACATGCTGGCTTCGTATTGATGATTCGAGTTTGTAACTTTTGAGTAGGTACCGCTATCGACGATAGGTCATACCTTTCATAAAACACAATGTCTCTTTGAAAGTGGCTAGTTATATAATGTACAGTATGTTAATTAACGAAAAGCGTTCCCGTTAACCTGCAATAGTATAGCGTCCATACCTACATGCTAAAAAAAAATTGCCATAATTAAAAAAAATAAAAAATCTGCTGCTCCCTACATTTCTGAACGCATGACTCGTCAAAGAGCAGCTGATTTTGTTTCTCGAACTTTATCCAGATTCGATTTTCTTTTGTTTTTAAATTCATATTTTGTTCTGACTGGCTGTTAATATGTATTATCATCACTTACAAACTTCTTGGTTCCTCGCAGGCCGTCCTCCAACGTGGTGTTCTTCTATACTACGGCTCTCGTGCCGAAGCAGCAAGGGGCGGTACACACTGGCGTGGACGGAAATACTTAGACGCAGCCACTTTAACGGCTGCCGATACTGAACCCGCCCTTATAGTGCTGCACTTTAGTGACGGAGACACGCATCGACTGGCCGTTCAAGGGGAGAAGGATGTTGCGGCTTGCAGACAGGTTTGTGTAGTACTAATGACGAACCGAAAATATATTTTAGCACAGCTTAAAAGACATGCAATGTATTCTCTGGCAATAAAAGAAGTGGGATTATGTACCTTATGACTGTACCTAATAAGACCATTTTAGTAAAAATTCCACAGAACTAGTACCTTTCGTTAAGGTGAAAGCTACATGCTACCCCGTGAAATTCTGATTATACAATTTTAATGCACCAAATTTTTTGTTCATTTTGTTGTTAAGCTAGCTTCTAACAAGGAAATTTATACTAAAGTAAAAGTCATGAGAAGCTATAAATTTTGTAAACAAGTGTTCAGGAATTCACAACATTTGGACCAACAAAAAAAAATGAATTTGTTTAAGATTTAATAAATTATTGAGTAACAAATATTAATTAACATATATTATTTAAGAATAATTATTCGTCAGATTCAGATGTTTCCATTTCTGTGTGAAACAAACTCGTACACATTCGAAACTCGCTTATTTCAAAATGGCGTCCCGGTAGTTTACAATCCCTGCGACGGACGCGTTCCGGTACCAAGAAACACAAACGATAGCGCTTTGCGTCGTTAAAATATGATCCGACTAAATTAAATAGGTTGTTACTTTCATATAACCCGTCTATATTTCATGTCGATTGAATATGGTCAATTTATTATTATCTCGCTGGCCCAGTGGTATCGGTCTCGACTTACGTTTTGTAGGTCGTGAGGTCGAACTCAAGCAGGCGCTTAACTTTGTGTATTTAATTTCATTACCACTGCTCTTAAAACCGTGAAGGAAAACATCGTGGGGTAACCGGCATGTCCTAGAACCAAAAATTCGAAGGCATGTGACATCCGCCAACCCACACTGGGTCCGCGTGGTGGATTATGGCCCACTCCCTCTCTTAGAGAGGAGGGCTGTGTCCCAGCCGTGGGAACAATATAGGCTGATTACGTATAAGTATACGTTTTTTGCAATTTGATCGTCAGTATCAGGTTAAGTAACCTGATACTGACCTTCAAATTGCAAAAAACGTAAGAAAATTTTGAATTTCACGGGCTACTACCGTATCGCATTTCCCTTAACTATAGCCAATGTCTAAAGTCTACTATTATTACAGCAGTGGGTGACAGCAATGAACGAGCACATAGCGTACTCCGGCCACTACCTATGGGCGGGCGCGTCTCCTGACTCAGCGCGGGAGGCTACCGAGGATTTGGAAGACGAGTGTAAACCTTTAGGTATGGTACGCATCAAAGTTTATGGCGGCGCTGAAGTGTGCTACTCGCTGCGTAGTACCGCCCCCCTACGCCCGCTTTTTTTTTTTTGAGGGTGGGAAATCGTCCAATGACTTCTCCCGCTCTGGGTGGAGCGGAAGGGAGTGTCAGACTCATACTGACTAAAACCCATCCATGTTCTTTCCGACGCCCGGGGCGTCTCCCGCGGTGGCTAGGACGGGACGACCTTTCCCTCTCCCATCCCGCCACCTCCTTCGCGAGCATGACTGCTTCGCAGAAGGAGGTGACTGCCTCCCACTCCCTCTCGCTTCCGACCATGGCTTGCACCAGGGCCGGGCGCGAGAGTTCGCCGCCAATCGCCCCTCCCCCCACTGGCACGTGAATGTGTGTGAGTGGCGCAGCCACTCGCCGCGTGTTCCGGGCCGCCATAAAGTTTGCAACATTAAATTATCCAACCCAATATTTTGATACTTTACGCACAATTATTTTTACCGCTGAAAGAGACAAGTATACTGGGTGTAACCGAAAGGGTATATACATACAAAAGGATATGCTACAGACCACCAAACTGAACAACTTTTACTATGGGACCAACACCGAAATCGTGAAAATAAAATAAGCTGTTCCCTACATTTCAACGGGTCGCGTGACCATTAATATATAGAACAGCTGATTTTTTTTTTGCGATTGTAAAGTGCACCCTGTGAAGGTGCGTAGGATTCGAAAGTGTTATTAATTATTAGTCAAAGTACCTCGAGCTGAGTATAAAAAGATCTCCCGTGTGTTAATCACGTGCGGGCAATATTCTGGGGGCCGACCACCACCTCTTATAGCAATATTGTTTTAATATTACTTCACTGTGGGAAAGAGACGGAGCGACACGTCCTGTATAGCTCCGTCTCATTTTCACACTGCAGTAATATCAAATTAATACTGCTATAAGAGGTGGTGGTTTAGATCCTGAAGAAGTCGCCATAGATCCAGACGTGTGAATGAATGATTCATTTGCAAGAATATAGGTAGCTAACATAAGTTCTCAAGATGAATTATTATTGGTTTCAATGGGACATGTAGTAAATCGCCGTCATCTGTTTTTTGAATAAAGGAGTGTGTTCATTTCAATACTGCAAATCTTAACCTGTCCATAATAATAGATGCATTAGAAAAAAGTACTCTAATTTTCCTACTAAATTAAATTTTATGTCCATTAATTTATTTTAATTTGTTATTAGTTTTCTTTCTTTGATGGTATGAAGACTTATATTTTATGTATTTTAGCAATGGGTCTTGTAACCTGAAAATAAATTAATTTGAATTTATTTAACTTGTTGTAGGCTCAATGCAAGATGCGCTCACAGCGGCCACGAACAGCCTCGCCCTGCTGGACACGCAGCTGCGTGAGTGTGCCGCCATCGTGGCCGCCCTGGACAAGAGCGTCAATGTTGGGAACTCACTGCACCATTCTGCTTATATGGTAAGCATATCCATCCTTAACAAGGAAACGAAATCGCAACAAAATAATCAGCTGTTCCCATACATTCTTGGTCACGTGACTCGTCGAAATGTAGGAAACAGCAGATTTTGTTTTCACGATTTCAGAGTTTGTCCCATAGTAAAAGTTGTTCAGTTTGGTGGTCTGTAGCATATCCTTTTGTATGTATATAGCCTTTCGGTTACACCCTGTATACTAATATCAACAGTAATGGTGCTAAAGTTGATTTTCATTTACTATTGAAGTACAAAATATATTGTTGGAATTGAATGACTCCTCGATTCAACTACAAGTGATAATAATGTTCGTATTATAATTATTACAATTATGCGGTATTATTCAGCGGTTCCAACACGCATGCGGCACGGGCTCCGAAGCGCTATCAGCCCTCCGACACTGCGCTGCTTTGGTGGCACAAGCCAGGGATTCTGACACGGCCAAGCTCAATCGAGAGGTAATTACCAAATAAATCATTTCATTCTGCCTAGCCTTTTCCCAACTATGTTGTGGTCGGCTTCCAGTCCAACCGGTTGCAGCTGGATACCAGTATTTTACATGGAGCGACTGCCTATCTGACCTCCACAACCCAGTGGTAACTGGGTAATACGATTTCCCTTGGTAAGACTAGCTGTCAGACATTCGGATTTCTGACTACCCGTAACGACTGTCAAAGATCCACGAATGACAGCCGGGACTAACGGCTTAACGTGCTTACCGAGGCACAGAGGAGTCTCGATATGTAAAGATGGTCACCCATCCACAAACCAACCCCGGCAAGCGTAGCTTAACCTGATGGATCGAACCGTGCGGCTGTTATTACTTAGCCACGAAGTATTTTTTTAATTTTTCACTTTAATATTAAAATATCTTTCTTCTTTCATGATTGAAACATGATTTTATCTTTACCAGATCGAACGTAACCGTGTGTTAGAAGAAGCTTTGGCCGCGTTAGCGAGGACACATCATGCTTTAGAAATGTCAGTCGCAGAAGAACTTACTAAGGTATGGATTTTGAGCTTTGAGTACATGTTTATTAAGTCGATTTTTTTTTTTTACTTTGTCCTTGCTGGGAAAAGGCCTATAAAATTCTTCCAGGAACTCTTCCGGCGCCACTTGAAACCAGCCCTTACGCTACGTGTCCAGCCGATGGATTCAGTAAAATTCTCACAGTGATAACTTAGATGAAGTGAGCGTGAATTGAGTTGTCGTTCCACGTAATGCTAGGGATTGACACTATTGATAGCTCACTTTAAACTCACCTCACGTACGTTATCACGGTCAGATTTGTACAGAATTGCACTATAGGTCATCAAGCCACCGTTTTCAGGGCTGACCTCGCGGCGCCGTCCATCTTCAAGTACACGCTGTATGGAGACTTGTCCAGCCGTGATCGTACATGCGTCTGTCGTGAACCGCCCTAATCCATGTGACCCTGGCAGCCTTGGCAACGTCCAAGTATACCCGTTTTGGAACGCAGAAAAAATATCAATAATTTTTGTCATTGTAATATCGACTTAGGAATAAAATGTTCTAAAGTCGATATTACAATGACAAAAATTATTGTCAAAACAGGTTGGTATCAAATTATAACAATACTTTTTTTGTTTCAGAGCAAAAGAAAGAAAAAATCCAAGTCCTCGTCGACACTGAATGACTCTAAAGAAAACTTTTTCGATGTTTTTGACGGTGCGTTTTGGGTGTAATTATTCCTTAGAATACAGTGTGTTAGGTTAAACGAGGGACATACTTTCAGGAGTTACTATACTTATGAAAACGAAAAACTTTGACTGCAGAACTATACCTCAAATCACGAAAAAAAAACAGCTGTTCAGTATGGAAAAAAAAAAATTATGGAACAGCTGATATTTTTTTTTCATATTTCAGGGTTGGTCCCATGGACAAAGTTGTTGAAAAAAAAAAAGTTAAAAAAAAGTTAAAAATCAACAACTTTGTCCATGGGAGTTGGTCCCATGGACAAAGTTGTTGATTTTTATGAGTATTAGACAACCTGATAGTATGTCCCTGGTTTTACCTAACACACTGTATGTACATACTCGATTCGAAAGATTATTTCAAATGAATATTAATTTGTTTGAAACAGAATCTGAAGATGAGGATGACACATTGGTGACAGCTGGCCTATCGAGTCCATTGGGAGCTTTAAGTCCTTGGGGTAGCAGTCCTGACCTCACCAGACGAACTCCTATCGGCAGTCTAGATGGTAATGTTATACGATTATCCATTTCCCATAAATAGGTCGACAGGAGCCCGTGGCTTATTACTAACAGCCGCACAAGTCGACCCATCAGGTTAAGCTACGCTTGCCGAGGTTGGCCGTGGATGGGTGACCATCTTTTCATATCCCCGGCTGTCATTCGTGGACCTTTGACAGTCATTACGGGTAGTTAGAAGCCTGAAAGTCTGACAGCCGGTCTTACCAAGGGGTATCGTATTGCCCAGTTACTGGGTTGTGGGCGTCAGATAGGCAGTAGCTCCATGTAAAATACTGGTATTCAGCTGCATCCGGTTAGGCTGGAAGCCGACCCCAACATAGTTGGGAAAAGGCTTGGCAGATGAGGTTGACAGTATTTAAGTCCTATTATGCATCGTGCTTTTGTACCGAGGCCAGCACATCAAGTTACCACAATCTGTCAAATTTCTTTGATAGTATTTCAACTTTATTGCAAAGACATAAGGTTCATTTTTAATTAAGAAAATTTAACAGTTAGGCATAGCTTGATGTGCTGGCGTCTGTACTATTTCTTTAGAAAACAAACATTTATTTAAAAAAGGAATAGTAGATGTTATTTTTAATGTGTCTTTAATCATTTTCTTTCCGTATCCTGTTTCGGACAAGTACTACTCTGTCAAGAAAGTACCGGGAAAAGATCAATAATACACAAAATGTCTGTTATTCATCCAAATTTATTTTATCACCTTCAAAGTATGCTCCTTTAGAAACGATACACTTGCGCCAACGAATAATTCATTCATCAAAACATTTTTTAAACGCTGCTTCCGGAATTGAGTTCAGTTCTCGCCGCGAATTCTCCTTTTTCGGTTTCGGTTCAGTTGGAAGGCGCCACTCCGAAGCTTGTTGACTAGTTTGCATGTCAAACTCGTAAACTACTAATGTTGGGTCCGAACTGACTCGTTCTAGCATGTCCTCAGCGACTTTCATGCGATTGAGTTTTTGGAGAAAATTCAGATCTTTTGGGACTAGCCGAGCAGCAACATGTTTCATACCCAAATGATTAGTTAAAATGGTACGGATCCACTCGTGAGATACAGAAAGTTCGGCGGCTATCTCTCTCAGAGTTGAATGGGGATTTTCTGTCACTATTTTCTTCACTTTTGCGATGTTAACTTCAGTTGCAGACGTTGACGGCCTACCAGAGCGAGGCAAATCTTCCATCACATCTCGACCGCTTTTGAACGCTTTGAACCACTCATAAGCACGAGTTTTTGATAAAGTCGATTCATCGTAAGCCTTCTGTAACATTTTCAGTGACTCCGAACACGAAATTCCATTGGCGATGCAAAATTTAAGACAAACTCTTTGTTCGATATTTTTGTCCATTATGAAATTCGCAATACACACTATATATGATATTACTAAAACCAGCACTGTATTTAATATAAATAACAGATGCAACTCAAACTCCGCGCCAAAATGGAAAACAGTTGTGCCAATCTAACAACTACAAAAAAACCAAAAATTTGAATTTGGAACCATAAACAAATCATCCATTCCCGATACTTTTTTGACTGAATGTATATTACTAGGTGATTAAATTTTTAAGAACCAACGATAAATAAAAACACTCGGTGGAAAAATAAATAAAAGATTGAAAAGCAAAACAATGTGGTAGTCCTGGCTTTTTAGTAAAATTAAATAGTGTTTCAATAATTAATACTTTTTATTTTTTTATTTAATTTAAACTTTTCGCACACAATAAAGTTACAAAGGCGGACTCAATGCCTGGCATTCTCTACCAGTCAACCAAGGGTGGTGAAGAGATTAGATGGAAGGTGCTTAGAGTAGGAACATACAAAACATTGAGACTTATGAATAAAATAGGTACAGAGGCCAGCACATCAAGTTACCACAATCTGTCAAATTTCTTTGATAGTACATATTTCAACTTTATTGACATAAGGTTCATTTATAATTGAGAAAATTTGACAGTTAGGGATAGCTTGATGTGCTGGCGTCTGTACATAAATAGGTTAAAATCTTATAATAACTGTTTATATTACATACATATTTTATCTTAAAAAAAAAATATATATCCCCTTCATATTAGGTGACAAAACCCCCACAAACGAGGAACAAGAGGAGAGTTACCAACGACGTCTATCCGGTTCGTCCGGCTCCCCGACCTCGCTCCACACGGCCGTCAGCGCGGCCAGTTCGCGAGGCACGCTCGTCTCTCAGGGAGGACACGTGTATCGGAACGCCAGGCCTTATCGCAAGTCTGCACATCCAAGGTATGTAGGACATAGTATTACTTAGACTTAAGGTAAGTAATTCGAAATATTTTTATCCTCCCGTATCGAAAACTTTGGTCACAAATCGGAAAAGTTCGGGAAAACATCGCTCAATTTTGGAATCGGTTAAGTCGCGTCAATATCTATACATATAATAAAACAGTAAAAAAACTGTGTCAGTACATTGAATATATTAAAAAAAAAAAAATTGAGGAGGGTTTAGAAACAGTAATAGAGCACGAATCCAAAAAAAAAATGTTGTCTGTTTGTCTGTTTGTCTGTATGTCTGTTTGTCTGTTTGTCTGTTTGTTTGTACACGCTAATCTTCGGAACTACTGGACGGATTGGAATGATTTTTTTGCTGTATAGGTATTAAGTCTGGGCAACATATAGGCTATAATTTATCTTGGAAACTTGAACACCTGATGCAGAACCGGAACAGACCAGCTAAACTATAAGAGATACAAAAATGATACCTTAGCAAAAATTGTTCCACGTGATTAGCATTTTCTGCTGAGAGAATAAAATTGAAGATCTGGAACACCTGTTGTGGAACTCCAAGAGCCTAGCTACACTATAACATATATAGGTATGACGTCTTAGCAAAAGTTGTTCGGTCTGATGGGCATTTCCTGTTGACTTATAAAAGTCGAAGATCTGGAACACCTGTTGTGGAACTCCAAGAGCCTAGCTACACCATAACACATATAGGAATAACGTCTTAGCACAAGTTGTTCAATCTGATAAGAACTCTCTGTTGACTTATAAAAATCGAAGATCTGGAACACCTGTTGTGGAACTCCAAGAGCCTAGCTACACTATAACATATATAGGAATGACGTCTAAGCAAAAGTTGTTCGGTCTGATGGGCATTTCCTGTTGATTTATAAAAATCGAAGATCTGGAACACCTGTTGTGGAACTCCAAGAGCCTAGCTACACTATAACATATATAGGAATGACGTCTTAGCAAAAGTTGTTCGGTCTGATGGGCATTTCCTGTTGACTTATAAAAGTCGAAGATCTGGAACACCTGTTGTGGAACTCCAAGAGCCTAGCTACAACATAACACATAGGAATGACGTCTTTGACGTCTTTGTTGTTCAATCTGATGGGCATTTCCTGTTGACTTATAAAAATCGAAGATCAGAAACATCTGATGTGGAAATCAAAGCTATCACTAATTTTACTGTGTAACTATAAAATAACATAAACTGGGAGTACCTGCACGCGTTGAAGGCGGTAACAGTTTAGGACTGATTTTTGATGACGATGGTATATCATTGAAAATTTGACTCTACTGGCCAAAACTCCTATTTATTTTTTTATTTTATCGTATGAATATGCCTTCGGGCTTATGTTGTTTGAGTGTTTAATTTCCTTTTCCATTTATCTTCGTGACACTGTAGCCTACCCGGTAACGCAGGGGAGCAGTCATTTTAATTTAGATTTTTATTGATCAGGTATCTTCACTATAAAACTATGACCATGCCTAGAAAGAGGTCAAATCTTTCCCAATGTTCCAAGAGAGCTAAAAGATTGAGGATCATAAGATCCCAAGAATCTACCGAAGAGCGTCAGGAGAGACTTGATGCTGTTCGAGAACATTAGGCTGCAACTCGCTCCGTGGAAACCTCTTCGGGTCGCGAAGCACGCCTGCGTTCTCAGCGTATTCATTAGGTCTCTAAAGACCAGTGAAGAATATGATGCGCGACTGACCGCTGATCGTGAACGTCATGTATTGTCTCGCGAGTCAGAGACGTTCACGGAAAGAGAATTACGCTTGAGTTCCAAGCGTATCTACGCATCGACTTCTAGGTCTCTAGAGACAAGTGGGGCACGTGATGTGCGACTGACCGCTGATCTTGAACGTCATGTATTGTCTCGCGAGTCGGAGACGTTCACGGATAGAGAATTGTGCTTGAGTTCCAACCGTATCAACGCATTGACTTCTAGGTCTCTAGAGACAAGTGGGGAATATAATAATGCGGTTACCAAAATCAAAACGATGACAAATGGACTGTATGTTTTGGTGGTTGTTGGAATGAAATAAAACTAAAGCTCAGTGTGATAAAAGATTTAAATGGGAATAATGATAAAAAATAACATAAATGGCGACCCCGTTGTCGCTGGCATAAGCGACAGGGTCCGCGTACGAAGTCGCGGGCAGAAGCTAGTTATAAATAAACAAATAATAATGAATGTAAAAACACAGTTAAAGAAACAATAATAATTACCCGACTGCAAAAGAAGGGTTATTTAAAAATAAAACTAGGCTTTTAGGTCCTTGATTACGTTCAACGCATGTCGAATTAAGACATAGCTAGACGTGGTAAGTTATCAAAGTTTTCAGGATCTTATTGTATATTGCACAGGAGGCTGTAGAAACTACAGCCAAGTCCGGTTTAGTAGTAGAACACCTCCAAGGTTGAACTTCAAGATGCCATTTATAAAAATAAAGTTTTTAATGGAAACCGCTATTAAGTATTGAATCGTACTGTACCTCAGTACGATTCAATACTTGATAGCGGCTCGGAACATAACGCTAGTAGCTAATTCATGTGACCGCGGGTGTGGGGGACTGGTACTGCGCAACTAGTAGCGCACTTCAGAGCAGCCATAAAGTGTGACCATTTAGTTCTTGTCTCTGATGGACCTTGCGGCAGTTGTTTGGCTTGCGATAGTAACCTGCTCTTTAGTAAACGAGACTGATAAAAGTCCATTACTTTATGAACTTCTAGACACCGTTCATAAATATATGAAGAGGGGTGCGCTGGGAAAGCCCTAAATTAAGCCAAAAATTAAAATTTTCTTACGCTTTTTGCAATCTGAAGATCTTAAGTGTATTAATAGAATTAATCGATACAACTTTCTAAGTGAGTTTCAATTTCACTAATGAAGCTGGATGCTTAGCACATCTAAAACGCGTTCAAGGGCTGTCAGTGCCAATATTCCATAGACAATGATGACATTGACAACTCTTAAATGTGGTTAATGCTCTGATCGCGTTCAATTTGATTGGTGAAATCTGCCCTAAGAATTGACCCAAAATGTCACGCTGTTGTGTTCGTGAAATAGTAATTCAATATCGTAATTTGTACAGACGCCAGCACATCAAGCTATCCCTAACTGTCAAATTTTCTCAATTAAAAATGAACCTTATGTCTTTGCAATTAAGATGAAATACTATCAATTGTATTGATGATTTTAATTGTCATACTAAGTAAATATAAGCAAGTATGGTACTTGCTACAGTTGCTAAGCATATTTTGATCAACATAGACCTGATTGAATTTTGCGGGCTTACTACTTTACTTGCAAGTTTTTGTTAATAAAACAAATCCTTAAGGCGCACAGAAATGAAGTTAATATTTTAGTTGGACGAATACTTTTAAATAAGGTTTTTCTACGTGTCCCAAGAGTTTTAGCGTGTTTGACAAAAGTCTTACCAAGAAATAAGGAGGTAAGTTCAAGTTTGCCTAACCCAATTTGTAGGAGTAATCCCCTAGGCAATGTTAAAATGTCGTTAGGTTAAACCGGATTAAGCCCCAGTTTTCGAAAGGTTATTCCATTTAATGTTTTAACTTTTTACATGATTGGTTGTTTTTGACAGCTGTCAAAAGTTTTGGCGGGAATTTTATTAGGTACCACAGATTTAATCTGAGCGGCAATTTCAATATTTGTGAACATAACTAGTGAAAATCTTTTAATTTACTTAAATTTTTGACATTGATTGCCGCTGAGATGAGATTGCGACTTGAATTTAAAACATTTAGGGACGATTTGTCAATCACTTGATAAGTTTTATCTGAAGAATAAAAATGGCTGTTAGACATATTTTCTATGCATAAACTTATCTGAATATTGAATAATCAGCCCTTCATGGTCGACATCGGGTTTATTGCCTCCTGGCTTCCAGAGTCAGAATCGAAGCCAACTCCAAAACGAATTCTATTAAAATTTCTATTCCTTTTTGAGCTACTAATTTGCTTAATTACCTACTAATTCCGAAAAGGGGAAATAAATTAACATTCCTATTACCTACTAATGATAATTTACATAAAGGCACGTTTCCATTACACCGTTTGATTTACCGTCCCGTTAAAACAGCCGGAAATTGTCATGGCAGTCAATTTAAAGTATAGCACGGGTTTCATTCTGACTGCCGGGAAAATGCTTCCGGTACCGGACGTTTAAAGTGAAGTATTGACATTGCGGAGCGCATGCAAACAGGCCTAGGCGACCTTGATTCCATTTTGACAGCGCGCGCCGGTTATTTGACGTCTGAAGTAGCGTTGGGTGTCTATGCATAAGGGTCAGCGTAGACAGAATAGAAAAATGTTAAGGTTTTATTAAAATTGATACTTAATGAATTATTCAAAATTAACTGAAATAGAGTTCACAATTGAATATCATGCAAAAGATAAGACCATGCTGGGTGCTTTGGTCGGAAAGCACGTTATGCCGTTGGTCCCGGCAGTTATTCGTGAATTTTTATTTTTTATCCGTGTATTGCCCAGTTACTGGGTTATGGAGGTCAGATAGGCAGTCGCACCATGTAAAATACTGGTATTCAGCTGCATCCGGGTAGACTGGAAGCCCAACATAGGGGTCGGCTTCCAGTCTAAGTATACAGTCATAAGTCGGTAAAGGTTAGGCAGATGATGATCTGCGCTGACCATTAAGCGCTGACCCCAAATGTTGACATTATGGGGAAAGCATCAGGGTAGCCCGCGAAGGTCGAATTTTCCTAGGTTTTTTTTATGCAATTTGCAGGTATGTTGTTGCTCATAGTTAAACCTACCCTTAAGTAGATTTTTTTTTCTGTATTTTTATTTTATTTGTTTCTTTTTGTTTCAGTTCTCAGTGGTCCCTTTAGAGTATTATTACTGGTCAGTATGGAAACTCAGGTATTACCACAGCATTCTTAGCCTTAGCTAATGAGTGAACGTTTTAAAACACTTAATTAGCACAAAATGGACAAATTGCACAAAATGCAACGCAAATAGCACACTTACTCGTAATATTAGATTTAGACGATGCATATCAATGTGCAAAAAGTACTATGTAATGAAAATAAACAATAGTTTTGTGATATTTTTTTTCTATGTAACCATTCCATAAACTTTCCAAAGTAGCTTACAAAAAATATTAAATACTTTTAGTTGTGATTTATTTATTTTAAACTAGCACGTCACACGCGACTTCATTCGAGTGATTTTTTTTTTATTTTGTCCTAGGAATTCCAATACCCTCCCCCTTTTTCATCCCTTTATTTTTTTTATTATAATCTATATTGCCCGCCCGCGCTTTTAATTCGTCTTTTATTGTTTTTACGGCCCGTAAGGATCATAGCGTGATGTTATATAGCCTAGAGAACCTTCCTGAAGAATTGGGTGATGAAGCAAATATGTAATTGTCAAACTAATGTTTTTGTAATCTAGAGAACGGAATGATTACCAAAAATACCTCCTGTTTTTGTAATAATTGGAACGAAATGATTACAAAAATAGTGTTTTTTTGTAATTCTTTCTTTTCTTTTTCGTGTGGTTAGCCACTAACCTGGTGTCAGAGTTTTTATGCTGTCCATGGGCCTCTGACTTAGCTTCACATACTGTTGAGTAATATCTCTCGATCATGCTGGTTTCGTCACTATGTTTTAGTTTACCGTTTTATAAGCAAGGGACAATTATACAATACGCACATTAATCCGAAAAGTCCGGCGAGACCTAAGACTTTGAGACCTAAGAGTCACTAAGACTAATTTATTATTTTGTTTTTGTAATAATTGGAACCAAAAATACTGTGTTTGTCAACATTCTGTAACACTGGTAAAAATAGGTCAACAATAACCTAACGGGACGTTTGCGGGCTTAATCACAGTGGCAGTAATAGCCTAGTGGTGTGACCGTCGGACTGCCAAGTTGGTCTCGAGTTCGAACCCAAGCCACGCACCTCTGACTGTTCGGATTCATGTGCGTGTTGTGTAATTATCACTTGCTTAAAAAACGATGAAAGAAAACACCGTGACGAAACATGCATGCCTTTTTTTTTTTTTTTTAAGGCTGGGAAATCGTCCAATGACTGCTCCCGCTCTGGGTGGAGCGGAAGGGAGTGTCAGACTCTTACTGACTAAAACCCATCCATGTTCCTTCCTTAGCCCTTTATGTTCCGGGGTAGCGGTAACCCTTTCGGACAATCCCGCTTACCCAGCAGGCTTGGCCCTGAGGGGCCCCTTCATATGCTGACTTCTCTTTGAGGCGCGCGTGGAGAGAACATGCATGCCTGAGAGATATTTCTCAGCAGTATGTGAAACTAAGTCAGAGGCCCATGGGCAGCATGAAAACTCTGACACCAGGTTAGTCACTAACCACACGAGGAAGAAAAATCACACTGGCAAACAGATAGGTGATCGCTTTATGATTTTACGAGCACTTAATAGGAAGTTGCTGCCTTTCTTTAAATAATTGATCAGCATTAAGGGTCCAATTAAATTAGTTAACGAAAATCCACACACATGATTAGTGTCGATATCACTGGTATAGGTAACAAACGATAAAACAAACAAACATTAATTGCTGATTTTTGACCGATTGTATTGTTGTAACTTCAAGAATATGTTGAGAAAATCTATTTTTTTTTAAATAATGTTATAATTTAAATTGTTTTTTTATAAAAAGTTGTACGTTTACAATACATACCTTAAATAAATTCAAATAGAGCACAATTGCTTATTTGCCGGAACTAGGTGAACCTGTGCTTCAGGCTATTAATTGTAATAAGGTATTATCAAGTGGTTTTCATACAATCATAAAACGAATAAAAAAACACTACCGTGCCTACGCTGCTGACGACCACAGATAGTAAAACCCAAGTGTAATCCATTCGTTTGGATACACATACATCAAACAACATTTTAGTTATAAATTCATTTGAAAACCATGATATTATCAATCAAACTCAAACTCAAAGCATTTATTTCAAATAAACCAATTACAGGCACTTTTGAATTGTCAAGGGGTCGGTCAGTCAGTACAATACAATACACATTACATTCGTGAAGTTTACACAAACAAAAACTGATTTTTCAAGTAACTACACCATCCACCACCCCATTCCATCGATCATTGACCCCCAAAAGAATCATAAAATAATGTCACTGTTTTGTTTTATTCGTTTAGATATCGATACCAATCACGTGTGCAGTTTCGCTGACTAATTTAATTTGACCGTGTATAGTCGCTTCTAAAAAACGACCTAAAACACCTAATAATAACCAAAAATCAAGCCATATTTTAATTATTTAATTTTAATAAATAATTATATTATTGTAGTGTAAAAATGTTTTTATTATTTTCCTTTAATTTTGTATTATTAAAATGGTACCTGACACTATTGGTGTAAAGTGCAAATAAATTGTGATAGATTTTTTTAGTTTATATTATTTTTAAGCTCAATATTTGACCTGTATTTAATTTTTAGTAATAAATGTATTTTTGTAATAATATTTGTTCGTTTTTTTTTCTTTCTGATTTTATTTTTGGTAAAAACCAAAAGGAACGTGAGCTTTTTCATTTCTTGAAATAAAAAGATAAAAGTTTTTCTTTGTGGTAAATTTTTGCAAAAAGGCCATCTTCTGCGTCGCTGGTCCCACCTTACTTGGGATTAAATTACAAAGTCCCTTAATAATAAATACCAAGGAAGAAAACCAAGACAAAATGTACCTAACTAGTTATAAGTGGTAGTTAATTTACTCCGTGTTATTAATAAAGGAACGTTTTGTATTGAGAAATGAATTGAGACTACTCTATTGTTACGGAAGTTATTGTTGATATTTTTAGACGATACGTAGAACTTAAAGTTTTGAGTATGAATATGGATGGCTATACAAGTAGAGGAAGACCAAAAAAACCATGGATGAATTGTGTGTAAGATGATATGGCTAGAAAGGGCTAAGACTACCGACATGACGAATAGTAGAGAAATATGGAAGAAAAAGACATGTTGCGCCAAACCAAATAAATTGGGATAAGAGCAGGAGAATGATGATGGCATAGAACCTAAAGTAGATAATTCCTTGAATTCTCTCTGTTGTATACCAAATTCAAAACTAGCCACTTTATCCGTCAGTGTTATCTATTCCTCCCAGAAGATCTAGCGTGAAATATACATAAGTCGTGTTAATCCAGGCTTGGCACATCTTGACCTGGCCGATTCCCGAGGTGCTCGTCTTAGCTTGGCATGACCTAGAAAGAACGCAAGCGTATACCGTATGCCTTAGGCAGGTTTATATATGTGGGTTTGGTATTTTAAAAAACTATTGACTTTGGGTATACGTGCCTAGATATAAATGATTTATTGAGCTCACAACGGGTGGCGACGCGCTTTCGTGCGAACAACCGTTTCTCATTTGTTTCATTTGAGCGCTTTTCAAAGTTTTTTCGATATATTATGATTTTTTGTGTTTATCGTATGTGGTGCACACAGCACACACAGCCGTGTGCTCAACTGGATTTCCCATCTGCCAAAATAACGAACCTTCCTTATAAACTTTCATATCCTATTTAACCCCTTGTTCAAAAAAAAGCTTTATTAGTGCTTACTTTCTCTAAGCAACTCTTGTGCAACATTTCGAGCTTCTAGACCCAATGGTTTAAGCTGTGCATTGTCTGTCAGTGAATTTTAAATTTTATTATGTAGAGGATTGTCGAGAGTCGATTGTAGAGATCGTGAGCTGATTTACAAGGACGCTTTATCAACGCGTGATTTTAACCTTTTGACCGCCACAGTCGTGTATAGACGACAAACCAAAATGTGCCCAGCACGCCACGGTCGCGACTGGGTGACAAAATTAAAGGATGAATTCGGAGCTTGGCGCTGAGGGCACGCTTTTTCATTTTTGACGTGGCGGTCAAAAGGTTAAAAAAGGTGTTTGAAAAGCGCTTTCGTGAGTGTCCATTTTTTTAATCCGAGCGCTAAAACACAAATCCTATTTTTCTTAAATATTCGACACACCAACCAAATAGTGTTTTTAACCTTTTGAACGCCAGTTTGCATAAACGCACGCGCGTGCCCTCCACGCCAAGCTACAAATTTATTTCTTCTTGTTATCATGAATTTCCCAATATCCATGGTGTCTTTTAATTTATTTTATGTCATTAAAACGTACGAGAGCTTCAATTTTTAAGATATCTATATAAACACTCACAAAAGTAATGATTTAATTGTTAATTTCGTGTTGTTGCCATTGTCACATATTGTGTCGTTGGCGTACAGTGCATGCACTTGCTTGTTACGTATATGTGACAATGGCGTTCAAAAGGTAGTGTATGGTGTAGTGATGTGACATCTTCAGAGGTAGGTATTCACTACATAACAGAGAAGAGCGATCAACCCACTCTACGCCTCCACATACAGGATCATCCTGTAATCTCGCAGTTCACATCTTGCATCAAGGAGTTACCAAAGACGATTGAGTAATTATATTGCCACTCGGGATGTTACACCTAGTGAGAATTGGTTATACTACCTAGTAGGTAGGTAGGTAGAGGGTTGCGTTAAAAGCGGAGGTTATTCACATCATGGCGGATGGCAACGGGGAATGTATTGAATGTTTACGACAAAGTTGAAGGTACACGGACGACTTTTATTATCCTACGTCTATGTACAGAGGCCAGCACATCAAGTTACCACAATCTGTCAAATTTCTTTGATCGTATTACAACTTTAATGCAAAGATATAAGGTTCATTTTTAACTGAGAAAATTTGACAGTTAGGGATAGCTTGATGTGCTGGCGTCTGTACCTAGTAAAATTTTATAACGACTTGTCAGATCAAGCTTATATAACAGTTCTCAGCGCAGCGTTCACTTATTTATTCTTTTTATTATGCTTTTTCCCGTTTTCACAAACATAAGGCATCACCTAGACTTTTAGTTTTTTCGCCGTGCCGAGCGTTCCAAATTTAACAGCGCGCTTTTATGTAGGCATTCGTATAGGTGTTGCCCTATTTAAAGTTGTGTTAGTGTAAACGGGCATTTGATACGTGCAGGTAATTTGTCTCTGGAATTATTTTGCATGTACAGTCAACAGCAAAAGTAGATGATCAAAATCAGAAATTCAATACTAATGAACGGAGTTCCCGAATATATGGCAGCTGTACTAGTAGTAAATGTTTGGTATAATTTCAAATCGCAAACTTTTGAATCACTCTGACGCCACACAGGTCTGACGCGAACTCCGTTCTTTAGTATTCAATTTCTGATTTTGATCATCTACTTTTGCTGTTGACTGTACGTCGCCCGGTCTACTTATATGTAGGTAATTATACAGTTAGTTGGTTCAACTTTTTTATATGCTGAAAGGACTATGTAGGTATAACTATAGGTACCTTATGCTATAGGTCATTATCGGCCTATATTTAGCAGTCCACTGCTGGACATAGGGCTCTCCAGTTTCACGCCATTCAGTTGAATTCTCGGCAGCTCTCATCTAGATTGCTGCTACCAGCTGTCCTGCGAATATCGTCGCTCCACTTAGCCCATACACTGCCATGAACACGCACGTGTGTTAGGCACTTAGCTTAGAACAGCACAAAAAATAGTGGCAGTGTTTGTGCTAGCATGAGGACCTTTTTTTGCCGATTCACGGTCTCCACTGAAGCACACGTCTACCCAACGAGCGTCGGTTTTACGGCTAACGTGGCCAACCCATTACCACTTCAGCTTGCTTATCCATGAGCTATGTCGACAACTTGACGGATCAGCTCAGCTATAGGTACCTAATAGTTTTTTCAGTAGCAGCCCGGAGCCTTGATGTCAGCCATAGGCATGATGGCGATAGCACGGTAATGTTATAACATTACCGTAGCGGTAGGCGCGTCCCCAATTACTTGGGACTTAAACTGGCGAAATGTGGTTACTGTAGAGCTTAAGTGAAACCTCGTGGAACTTAAAGAGGCTGGTCGGTTAGAATATAACTGAAAGCATTCGACCTTTCAAAATAGTTTGCTGGTTTTTATAAATAAGAAGAGTACTCTGTCAGTAGCCGTGCGGCTTGACGCACTTATTCGTTAAAAGCAATATAATACATTAGCTGCTGTCCCGTGTGTTTGTATTTTATAGAATAGAAATCCCTACATTACACTACACAAGCTCTACCACTGAGCCCCCTAAGTGAAGGTCCCTCTGACCTTCACAGTACACTAAAGGTATACTTCTGCCTTACTCTTCGAGTAATACAGGCGATTACAGCATAAGTTACATGTTTGAGTGACGAATGTTCCTACTCAACGAATCGATACAGACTTTTAGCTGTTTCTTGCGACATCCACTCGTGAATTTCGTAAAAAATGAGGTGATCTTATGTCCCAGCCTCGGCTTATTTGCCCATATGTTCCTCCTCAAATACCTAAACGTCGTAATGCTTACGAACCAAGCATTATTTACGAGACGAGATTGTATGTTATTTGTATTTCTCCTTCCATAACCAGGGATGAAAGAATTTGAGTAATTTATCATTTTGAGCTTGGTTTTTTTCTTTGAATCTACTTATGTTCAGAAAATTGAATATTTTTGCTGAGTATTTCCGATTGATATATGCAATATATCTTCGGGAGGGAAACAGGTTTGTTACGAAATTTTGGCATTCAATTCACGGCTGCCCGAATAACATACATGTTTTTTTCAGTAGAGCGGCTATAAAGCGACCTTTCTTTTGTTTATGTAGCTACCTACCTATTTACCACATATTTTTATTAACTTTTCGACTGAAACATTTCAACCCTTTAGGTATCAAGCTAAATTAAATTATAAACAGTTCCCACACGAATCCTTTGTAAACATATTCATTTTTATAACCACAAAAAGCAAATATAAAACAATCTCTAATTATTTCGCTTTAAACTAGAGTCCGACCGAAGTTCAGGTCGGAATATAAATTTTCGGCAGTTTTTGTTATGGCCGAAAAAACGTTACTTTATGTAGTGATAGTAATGTAAACTTAATGCAAAATAAAATGACAAATGCAGGCAATGGTGGCAAAAGTATAGTTTCGTGTAAGATGGAAACTGTTTCTTTTGTTTTTACCTAAAAAGAAAATACAAATCAGGCTTAATTTAATTGTTTGTTTTCGGCCGTTATAAAAATCCGTTTTTGGTTGGACTTTAAACGTCAATTCTCGTTTCCATTACGATGTTTTCATAAGTCGTGGAAAAGAGCAAAGGAAACATGCAAACATTTGGGTAGCCGCACCAGTGTCCGAGGTCCCAGTTGTGCGCCAACATACCTTTGCGGCGGCGCGGGGTGCGAGGGGCAACGGGAGGGGGCGCCACCCAGTCTCGCCCGGCTCTCACTTGCCAGTAGCGCTGCAGCGTTTGCCGCGCGCACACGTCTGCATAGCGCCCGCGATTCGTGCACACTTCGCCCACACATGACCTAGACACCGGTTTGATCGTGAGTGGTCTGCGGTTACATAATTGTTACCTATTATTCATGTTAAATGCCTACTTATATTATGTCGAGCAGATGTTTTGCTATGATATTAGCTATTGAGATGTACTGCGCGCTAACCTGCATCGATTGGCTGTCACACCGGATTGCATTCAATGTCAGATCGTAAATCTATAGACCGTAGACCCATCTCAATAATTTAAATATATAAGTTTACTTTATTTAGTTTCTAGTCACTTCTATGGATTTAATAATACCTTCTGAGCCGGCACTAAAGTTTTGCATTTTAAGTTTTACTATTTTCGGATAAAACCACGGTTAGCCTGCTAGGTCTGATTGCCTTTTACCAAGTCACTGCCGACGTTCTAATCTATTGTACAAATCTACAGTTTAGTTGATTTGTGGTCCGCATTGAACTGTAGATTGGATTTTTAGGAAAAAGGTATTTCTTATTTCGTCTAGTCTGATGGATAAGTCTCTTTAGTAGTTGATATAAGTTTAATGACCACTGGATGTGGAATAGAATAGCCTTTTTAAATGACCTTGCAGTTTGCGGTCTTATCATCGCAAGATTATAGGTAATCATAAGTAAGCTAAGGTAGGTAAGGTAGGTCCTTAAGCCACAGCTTTGGCATTCTCGATATAGTGATACACCGAAGCCAACAATTTGAAGCGTGGGTTTTTTACGAACGTATGACCACAACCACACAAATATTGGCTACAAAGCACAACTATATTACTAATGGCTACAAAGCACGACTCGCCCCGAAACAATTTCACATATTTTCGCTAGAAAAATCTTAATCCTGATTTTTAATTATTAAGATTTTTCGCTTATTCTCTGTGTAGCTATGGAAGCTTTTCTCGTTCTACATCAGTATTGCTAGTCTGTAAAAAAACTCACCGTGACAATGTAAAGTGAGCTGGCAATAGTGTCAATCACCGCAATAGAATAGAATAGAATATTTTTATTTCAGACCGGAGTCCATAGGGTTAGTAACAATTTTAACTTAAATTCTATTGTTAGTAGGTTACAGACACATAGAAATATACAATTAAATTTCGGCATGGAGCCGCATCCACCTCCGCAACATCGGGGAATCCCACCGATCTACGAACACACTAGGTTTAGGTGGAACGGCCGTTCACTTCACGCTCACTACACCTAAGTTCTTACGGTGAAATTTTTGCAGAATCGATCGACTGTATCTACAGCTGATAGGTGTGCACTCTTTAGTAAACATTCAATTAGTTACGATGTCGCCAGTTGCTAATGGGTTTACATAAGGCGTTACGTCATTGATTGATTGATTCAGATGCCCTGACCACATACCTCATCACTTATTTACTACCTACCGATCGTTAGGTCCCTACTCTTGGTTACAACGTCAAAGTCAAATCATTAATTTCAAGAGGCACATGGAAGGTATTTTTGAACAATCTAGAATTATTGATTCTAGTTTTTCCATAAGGTAGTTTCGTATGGAGAAAATTGGGCTAGAGACTCCACCATCACTCTTAAAATATTTTAAAATATTTTGTTTAAGTAGGTAAGTACATCACTACATAGTATAAAACAAAGTCGCTTTCTCTGTCCCTGTATCCCTATGTATGCTTAAATCTTTAAAACTACGCAACGGATTTTGATGCGGTTTTTTTTAAATAGATATAGTGATTGAAGAGGAAGGTTTATATGTATAATTTTTCGACATATTATGCTGGCGAAGCCGTGGGCGGAAGCAAATATACCACACATATACAAATATACCAATGACAGATATAACTAACGAAGCAGAGAGGAGAGGCGGAGGCAGTAGAGGCAGAGGAGAGTAAAAATAGATTAGTTTCACTGCTCATTCACACTAGACTGGACATCCATTTAAAAAAAAACTGTCCAATATACAAGCAAAACTCAATCGCCATACTCCACCCACTCTCATTTATCACACACGCTTTACCTATTCGTTATCCCTGAAATTCATATCTATACATCAATCGGTTTTACACCAAAACCGTATTCGATTTGATATTATTTGGAACAAAATCGATTTCCCCCTACCAATTCGATTACCGATTTTGATCGTAAAAGGGACGACTTGCTGAGATTAAATTGTCGTTTTATGAACTGCTTATAACGATTCCTAGGACTCGATGAGAGCCGTAGGTACTTAGTCGGTGAATTTTATAGTCCACGTTTTATGGGGAACGTGGTGTGCTTCTAAAGAGTTAGATAGACAGGAGTCCGAGTAAGCGGGATTGTCCGAAAGGGTTACTGCTACATAAAGGGCTAAGGAAGGAACATGGATGGGTTTAAGTCATTAAGAATCTGACACTCCCGCTCCACCCAGAGCAGGAGGAGTAATTTGATGATTCCCCAGCCTCACAAAAAAAAGACAGGAATTCGACATACCTATTGGTATTTATAAGCAACTAGCTTCTGCCTGCGATTTCGTCCACGTGATTTAGTTCGGCTCTTAAGAGTTGTAGCGGGATGTTAAATAGCCTATAACTTTCCTCAAGAATTGGGCTATCAAATTTAAAAAGGTTGAAATGAATTTTTCCATCCGATTGGTAGTTCAGAGATTGACGCGTTCAAACAGACAAACTCTTCAGCTTTATGATTAGTTAGTATACAAAGAAAAGAAGAAGAAAGTTGGATCCATAAGTAAAAACTGCTGTGTTGCTGTGACTGGTTCATAACGTTAAGTTCAGTTCATTTAAAATTCTCAGTGGAGGCTAATTGGAATCGTGAGATTGGTAAATGGTGGTAGAGTGTAGGTAATGCTCTTATCAATGAATTGCTTGTGACATTTTGCAGACTTCGTTTAAGTAAATTCATCCTCTATTAATATAATATATCATACTGCAGGATTGCCACCTTTTTATCACGTAGATTGAGAGTAACTTCGTAGGCGTTCTGGAAATTAATAATTGTATCGTGGAAAAAAACAGTGACAATGATTTAATAAGAACTATTAACTAATTTATCATCATCCACAGCCAGATTTCGCCCACGGCTGTGCATAGGCGTCTTACTGTTTGCTAGTACCAATCTATTAACCCCTCAAATGTCGTATGAACCCCACCGCTTCATAAGAAAGATTCTCTCGAAACGACAATAAGTATACGGCTTCTAATAGGCGAACATCTAATGGGTTAATTAGCCGGTTCTCACAAAACCTGTGAAAATAATAACAGATAGATACCAAACGAAGTAGCCCCGATCTATAAGTACATCGGCGCTAATAAATCAAAGCTCGGATGCCCTTTGGGAGATATTAGACCTTTGAAATCCGAGGGCGAGACCAAATTAATCAGTAGAAATAGGTATTCGAAATATTACACTGTTTTAAGGGCCGGGCCCTTCATCCCTAGGGACAAAGGGACGTCGACAGTTTTGATAACACCTGAATTTATAGGCACACCTTTCTGTGGAATAAAATATTATTAGGATCTCCTCTTTATTTTATTCCCTTTAATCAAACGGGCGTGTTCGCTGTCTATAGAATATTTTTTGTGGACTTTACTCTGCCGTTTTTTCTATACCAGATACTGGATGACGCCGCTAACATAATAAAAAATGTGCCTGTATTTAGACCAACACTAGCGGTCTAGTTACCAACAAGCTAGATTTTTTACTAGGCCTAGATGACCTACTGCTGAGAAAATTACTCCTCCAAGTCCCTTCAGGAACTATCCCGCGCCGCCTCGAACCAGAACTGGAAATAGTTGATAATCTTCTCACAAACTGACTTATAAAAATGAGATTAACTGGGTATTATAGTAGACTACAAAATGTTCTTTAATGACAAGTTTGACGAAGCGGAGCTCGTGGCTATGTTATAATAGCTGCACGGATCGATCCATCAGGTTAAGCTACACTTGCCGTGGTTGGCCGTGGATGGGTGACATCTTTACGAGACTCTTCCGTACTTCGGAAAGCACGTTAAGCCGTTGGTCCCGGCTGTCATTTGTGCATCTTTGACAGTCGTTACGGATCGTCAGGAGCCCGAAAATCTGACAGCCAGTCTTACCAAGGGATATCGTATTGTCCAGTTATTGGGTTGTGGAGATCAGATAGGCAGTCGCTCCATGTAAAATACTGGTATTCTGCTGCATCCGATTAGACTGGAAGCCGACCCCAACATAATTGGGAAAAGGCTAGGCAGATGATGATGTCAAGTTTAACGAATCATGCGACTTTAATAGAGAAAATATTTACTGGGATGGCCTACAATATCTCTCGTCAAGTTTCAATGTCCAGCAAATTGCAAATAGACCTTATTATATTCCTTCACCGACGCGATTCTAGGTGCCTTTTGCTAAAGGCTTTACGGCTAGCTAGGCTTTGTGCTGGCGGCTTAGTTCGGCTCAGTGGACCACTGTACACTGCTGAGCTAATAACTATAGCTTATCGTAAAATTGTTTTACAGAACTATGGAAGTGTATATAAGTTGATGTCTTTACTTGTTATTGGCTTCTAGCTTTTGTTGTACGGTCACTGCCAAAATATGTTTACCAACGTAAGGGCTATTTTGTCTGCTCATTGCATAATAGAACGATAGAATATGTTTTACTGTAATACCACAGAATTACATTTAGTCATCTGCTTTAAATGTCTGACCGAATTAAAAATGACAGACAACAAGACAGACCGACTTTGGCAATTCAATTAAAAAGCATCATTATTATTCGTATTGCCTAGCTCCATGTAAAACACTGGTATTCTACTGCATACGGTTAGACTGGAAGCCGACCCCAACATAGTTGGGAAAAGGCTAGGCAGATGATGATGATGAATCATTATGGCAGGCCATGAAAAAGGTTGGTGTCAATGTTAACTCGACAT
Organism: Hyppa rectilinea; assembly: GCA_951799385.1. NCBI lineage: Eukaryota > Metazoa > Arthropoda > Insecta > Lepidoptera > Noctuidae > Hyppa > Hyppa rectilinea. Next base: position 18,840,688 of record OX637301.1, on the reverse strand, counting down.
AGGTTCGACGCGTGCCCATGCTATTTTGGTGTTCGGTAACAAGTAATCAAATATAGTATTTTAGTCTATAGTCTGTTCAGTGCCGTAGCTTCAAAGGGTATTATGTATGATTTGATAAAGGTATGCATTTGAAACTGACGAAGATATAAAAGATATAACTGTGCATACCTAATTGTGTATTTGCGCTGTTTTGACGATCATGGGCGGTCTTTGGACAGCCGGAATAGAGTTGAATTGAAAGATTGCTGGCTCATCCAAGGTTGAAAGGAAAAAGGGATGGACCTTTTATAGATATTAATCTGATATTCAAGCCCAATGATTGGTATGAATTGGATAAGAAATGTAAGTGGTACAGTCAACAGCAAAAGTAGATGATCAAAATCAGAAATTGAATACTAAATAACGGAGTTCGCGTCAGACCTGTGTGGCGTTAGAGTGATTCAAAAGTTTGTGATTGGAAATTATACCAAACATTTACTACTAGTACAGCTGCCATATATTCGTGAACTCCGTTCATTAGTATTGAATTTCTGATTTTGATCATCTACTTTTGCTGTTGACTGTACATCGCCTGTTTTCCCCAAAGTGGTATTTAAGCCTGTAGTAAGTACGGCCTCATTTCGTCAGTTATGCCAAAGTTACTAAAAGGCAACAAAAATACATTTCATAAAAGTGGTTTGCATACTTAGGACCAATAAATACCAAATATATTGAACGCGACACACATCTAAACCAAATTCAAGAGCTGTCAATATTCCAAACAAAAAATAATGACACAGCTCTTAAACGTGGTTTATTTGGTGATGGCGTTCAGTTTCATTGGTGAAATTCTCCCTTAGAGTATTATTAACAGAATAATCGCTAACCACTTCATGTTTACTGTATAATGTCATCTGTTTTCTGATATCGATATATAGATGAGGAATAGATTAGATTACACTGCATCAAAATTGCAGCTGAAAGCTTTTGTAGTGTATCATGCGGAGTACGGCGAATGTGATTATTGGTGCAAGTTTATATTTCTACCAGCGACTAAAGGTAAGTGCTTATATTTTTGTGGGTCATCTTCGTGTGGTTGGTGGCTAACCTGGTGTCAGGGCTTTTATTCTGCCGGGTAAGCGGGATTGTCCGAAAGGGTTACCGCTACCACGGAACATAAAGGGCTTCGGTAGGAACATGGATGGGTTTTAGTCAGTAAGAGTCTGACACTCACTTCCGCTTCACCCAGAGCGGGAGAAGTCATTGGATGATTTACCACCCTCAAAAAAAAGGGTTTTTATTCTGCCCATGGGCCTCTGCTTCACATGCTGTTGAGAAATATCTCTCAGGAATCCTCACGAGGTAGCCTCACGATGTTTTTCTTCACCGATTTTTAAGCAAGTGATAATTCTTGCTTTCTTTCTTCGAGTAGTTAGTGACTAACTTGGTGTGATAATTATACAATACGCACATGAATCCGAAAAATCAGGGTTCGAACTCGAGACCTATGACTTGGGGGTTAGCTTGCATCTCAAGCAAAACCCGATTAGGTATCATGCGTAAATTAGCAAATCTCAGGTGCAGAAGTACTTATTTCATTGCAAATGAGGATGTAACCTAATAACACCGAGCTATTCTGTAAGAATCGCGCCGTGAAAACATGAGCGAAGTCAGCGTGGAATGAGCTTTCGTTCCACCTAATAATTGACAATATTGACAGCTCACTTTAAACTCACTTCATCTACATTTTCATCGTGAGATTTTTACAGGATAGCACTACAGGTGAAATTGAATTTCGTTTCAAGCTACACATTTGTTGCCACTATTGAGATTATTGCAGAATGAACCGGCTGGTATTTTTGATTTGACAGCATTGGCATTAAGTTTATTGTAATTATGTCAAGTCGACCTCATAATTTCGCGTAATTGCGACCAGTTTTGACAATTACTCCCAGTTAATTTAACTTTCAATAAGGTTTAAACTATCTACGTGCCAATTTCACCAATAAAACTGAACGCGATTAGCAAATCTAAACCGCGTTCAAGACCTGTCAATGTCAATATTCCTTATAAAATAATGACACTGACAGCTCTTAAACGGAGTTCATGCGTTGATCGTGTTCAGTTTCATTGGCGAAATCTGCCTTTAATCTCTTCAGCACAAACATTTTTTCTCCGTGGTCTGTGATGTAATATTGGAATAAGCTCCTCTTTGATAGTTCGGTTTAGTTGAAGTGCAAAGAAAACACAGTCTCGGGCGGCTTTGCGCTGCAATATACGCCACTGAAGCATGACGAACTACGCCGTATAGTAGCTCTGCATTATTCATGTAGTACCGTAGAAAATATGTGTTGGATGTTAATTCCTTCTGGATTTTTCTCTCATCTCATTTTTAACCTTTTGAACATAACACATGCGCGGGTTAAACTTTCCTTTACTGGACTGGCATTTATGGGGTGGGAGGGGGAGGGGTGAAAGGGGGGGGGAGGGGGCTACCCCCCTGTACCATCCCCACACCGCGAAACCCCATGGTTATGGAGATATCCATGGTTAAAGTTTTTGAGGTTAGAAAAACAAAATCCATAAATTTCCATCGATTTATGGTGCGGGGATGTCCGGGGCCCCCCTTGTACCTGCGGGGGGTGCCCCCCTCCACTCTGGCACCACTTCCATAATAAGGTAACTCACCATTTCCGAGAAAAATTACTTTTCCTAACCTAACCTCAAAACACTCAAAAGTTGCTCAAAAACCTGTCCGAGTCGGGGTAGGGCAAGGCGGTTTTGGGTATTTTTCGGATATTCACAACACTTGCACTTCACTACACTCTTCAGACACAGAAGCATAGGGCTTTGGAGACGCCATGGTAGTCAAACGTAAAGCTTACAGGAGTACGTAAAACGATCTCAACTGCAAGTGCAACAAACGATGACTGACACTGACAGCAACACAAAAAAACGCGGTAAACAAGAGGCAACTTTGCGTTCCGTTCCAAGTGTAAACAAAAATTCGTTATTTTTTGTGTAAAAAAGTCTATGTAATTGCATAATATTAAGTATAAAAAATGACATTTGGTCAAATAAAATACACCTTTACTGTAAACGGAACGTGAAATGACAAATTGACGTCTACCATCGTAATTTATCTAACCTAAAAATTGAATTTGTATGGAAACTTTGAATAATTATATCTCGTAAACCGTGAATTTTCGCATAAAAAAAAACTGTGTGCTTGCTTTCTATTTGTGAGTATTATCTACAAACAACATATGGAACTTTCAAATCCCAGTCCAGTAATGGAAAGTTTAGCCCATGCGCGTGCCCTCCACGCCAAGCTACAAATTTATTTCTTCTTGTTATCATGAATTTCCCAATATCCATGGTGTCTTTTAATTTGTTTCATGTCATTAAATACATATACGAGGGCTTCAATTTTTAAGATATCTAAACACACACAAAAGTAATGATTTACCTAATTGTTTATTTCGTGTTATAGTGTACCCACATTGTCATATATTTGTGGCGAAGGCGTCACATATACGTGACAATAGCGTTCAAAAGGTTAACAGTGACATTCTTCAGGGTTGGGCACTCCATCTGCCCAACCCTTTGACGCAATACACGCGTGATGTTATGTTACCAATATAAACCTACTCATCTTTTGTATTGTAGTTACCTGTTCACGCGTTGTTGAAGAGTAGGCTATATTTCGCTAGTTTGTACTATTTTTTTCTTGTGGCGTATTAGTTTCTTTAAACTATATTATATTATTTTTTTTTTCTTGTGATGTATTATTTTCTTTAAACTATATTATATTATACAGTGTGAAATTAATTTATTTATTTTAAGGGGTCATTGTGCTTATCATTATGAACAACTTACACCCTGAAATCGCGAAAAAAAATCAGCTGTTCCATACATTTTGACGAGTTATGCGACCATAATGTATGGAACAGCTGATTTTTTTATGAATTCAATTTCACCCTGTATGCCTATACTATATATATTTTATACTATTTAGTTTAATATCGAATAGCTTTCATTTCATTACGCACATTACAAATTATGAGTTCCCTTAAAATATACTTTTATTCTAACGACAAGTATGCGTAGTAATCTCGTCTATAAAATCGTCTATCGCCATTTGTATTGAGTGCGTCATTACCATTCGAAGCTAAGTAGGTTAGCACTATAATCTCTTTTATTGTTCTTTTGCATTCGTTGATTCCAAACAATATGGCGAGGAGTGTTTGTTTTGTTAGGTTCTTCATCTATACGTACATATACTGGGTGTAACCAAAAGGGTATATACGTACAAAAAAATATAGAACAGCTGATTTTTTTTTTGCGATTTCGTATTTGGTCCCATAGTAAAAGTTGTTCAGTTTGGTGGTCTGTAGCATATGCTTTTGTATGTATACAGGATGGAATTTTGTAATGCCACCTGAAGGGAAAGTACTCTTTATACTGTAGATAGCAAATATTACTCAAAGAAAACTTTCCTTTATTTTTGAATAGAAAGAGAACTGCATTCAAAGATTTCCACCCTGTATACCCTTTTGGTTACAGCCTGTATATAAAAGCGAAAGGTAGCGCACTGACTTACGAACATGAAATGCACAGAGGCAGATTATGAGTAGGAGAAGTCAGCTAAGAAAGGATTTTAGGCAAATCCCCTCGTAAAGGGGTGAAATAAGGGATAATAGTTTTTAAAATAAAAACATTGACGAGGAAACGGACATGTTTTAGAACCAAAAATTCGAAGACATGTGATGTCTACGAAACCGCACTGGGTCCGCGGGGTGGATTACGGCTCACTCCTCTTACTAACAGGAGGCCTGTGTCCCATCCCAACAGTGGGAATGGTATAGGCTGATTAGGGTATATTTAGCAGGAAAAAAACAATACATAAACCATAGATAGGCGAAATGTTAGTATTCAATTCACAATCTCCTGACTTTGATTATATTTATTTAACTAAAACTTGCTCCCACAAAAGCAACTTAGTATCTCCTAAAACAGGGCTTCCCTCTCTTCTATCCTTTTGCTGTGCCCTACAGGGTCCATAATGATCTAAATTATATGTATACCACCTAAGTACACATTATGGTAAAGCAATAAAGATATTGAGTATTGAGATTATTCTAAAGAAAACACAAACACAAAAAAAAGAAAAAGTTGGGCGAAAATATGCGTTACATCCACGAAAATCGGCCTCAGCATAATGCTGCGACATAGCAATATTTATTTTATTGTTTGTTAAAACCAGCTTTGCTAACCATACACCTAAAATGTATCATTAAACATCCATTTGTTTCTCCGGAAATACAGACAGCCACATAATATACCCACAACAATGATGCAAAAGGAAACAGCATCATTTATTCCGCCCGCTGCATCTATCTCCAGCTTCCAGTGGCAAATATCATCCTGAGAGAGACAATGAAAGCCTCCCATTGTGACGTGAACTGGCATTTTTTAATCCTGAATTCTGTTCGTGACTGGAGGCGAAATATTCGTTTTGATATTTTTTTCGTTAAACTTTTTCGTCATGCGGCAACGCTGTGGATTTTTATGTATGTTTTACTTTACTTATGTCGTATTCGTACATTTTTTCCTTAAATAAAATTCTATTTAGCCTATGCTTTTGAAAAAAAAATGTTTATTTCAATTACAATAGGCGTAGGATTAATATTTTGAATACACACATCAAAAGTGTCTAGGGATCAACATATATTTTTGCAATAACTTTTCTCTTGATTGATATTAATTTAAATTTTCTTTAAGGATTCATCAAATAAAGTGTTTTCGTTTGTCACAGTAACGATAAACCAAGTCACCTTTGCATTAATAAAGAAATTTGCCATTTTCCTAATAAAGGGATTTTTGACATTTGAACCACTAACATTAAAGTTCGAAAAAAATACTGAAATAACAGTTTTCTTTAAAATTTTATTGGGTAACTTAAACAATTAATAATCCGTGTTTCTACCGCGAACACTAACAACACAAGAACATCGGTTTGGCATACTCAAAATGAGTTCATCCAAATCACGCTGTGGAATGGCCGCCCATGTTCGTTGCAACAACAAAAAAAGGTCTTCTTGCAACTGGATACCCTCCATATTCGGCAGAGCTCTTCTCTGTAGCATATCCCATGCATGCTCAATCGGGTTCAAGTCTGGCGACTGAGCAGGCCAGGGCAGGACATTGATGTTAGCTGCGGCGAGAGTCTGTCTTACAACTCTTGCGGTGTGCGGTCGTGCATTATCATGCATTAACTGAAATAAGGGACCGATTTGCACTTGTAGAGGAACGATGACGTCAGATACAATCGTCTCAGCATAAATTTGAGCGTTGAGGTTGCCTCTGATCCAAATCAACTCAGTTCTTCCGCCGATCCAAATACCCGCCCATACCATGATGGTTCCACCACTATAAGGATGGACTTCCTGGCAGGATTTTAATCGCTGTTGGCGTCCAGGGGTTCTCCAGTGTCGTATACGTCTTGTATCCGGTCTCATACCAAAACGAGACTCATCAGAAAAGCACACGAAACGCCATTGTTCTTCTGCCCAATTTCTGTGTTCAAGAGCCCATTGATATCGAATCCTACGATTGTGCATTGCTATAGGTGGTACCCGTAGCGGTCTTCGGGAATGAAGGTTCACTTCATTCGTTCCTCTACAAGTGCAAATCGGTCCCTTATTTCAGTTAATGCATGATAATGCACGACCGCACACCGCAAGAGTTGTAAGACAGACTCTCGCCGCAGCTAACATCAATGTCCTGCCCTGGCCTGCTCAGTCGCCAGACTTGAACCCGATTGAGCATGCATGGGATATGCTACAGAGAAGAGCTCTGCCGAATATGGAGGGTATCCAGTTGCAAGAAGACCTTTTTTTGTTGTTGCAACGAACATGGGCGGCCATTCCACAGCGTGATTTGGATGAACTCATTTTGAGTATGCCAAACCGATGTTCTTGTGTTGTTAGTGTTCGCGGTAGAAACACGGATTATTAATTGTTTAAGTTACCCAATAAAATTTTAAAGAAAACTGTTATTTCAGTCTTTTTTTCGAACTTTAATGTTAGTGGTTCAAATGTCAAAAATCCCTTTATTAGGAAAATGGCAAATTTCTTTATTAATGCAAAGGTGACTTGGTTTATCGTTACTGTGACAAACGAAAACACTTTATTTGATGAATCCTTAAAGAAAATTTAAATTAATATCAATCAAGAGAAAAGTTATTGCAAAAATATATGTTGATCCCTAGACACTTTTGATGTGTGTATTTTGCTTTTGATGTTTCTCACTTTATAGTTTGTTGTTTTTTATTAGAATGAAAGTTTTTAACAAGTCTTTCGTCACGACGTTACTCGTCACGTAACGGAAAAGTGTCATGCCCGAAAAAGTCAATCGTAAACAAAAACATTTCGACACTTAAAACTTTAGACTATATGGCTCTGTATTAACACATAATATAAAACGAAAGGAACTTCCTTTTGTCATAGTTCGTAGTTCGAGTAAACTGCGACACCATTTGTTAAATTTGTATGGAAAGCGTCGACAATGTCGCCTCTAGCAGCGGCAGTCGAAGCGTCTCCGTGTGCTGTGGTGTCATTGTATTTATCCACCATCCAGGCAGTGTAACTTTTGGTAGAACTTTAGGTGAGTAAGTTAAGCGTTGAATAGGTATCTGACTATCACCAATAATAGCTTTTGCAGCTCAAATATGTGAATAAAGCACCCTAGGAATGCAAACTCCTTGTTTGAAGCAGAACAAGTGAGGTTAACTGGAAATTTTTCAGTATTACCGCCCCTATTTCTACATTTAATCTTCAACTAAACCCTAAGCCATAAGCCTGCTTATATTAGTCATAAACTTTGATGACGCGTGCATGAATCACTTTCGAAAATATTCCGTGGAAAATCCGAAGGCTCCGTGCTAAGGCATTACTATTTCTTAATGTACGGACTTAAGCCCCAAGTTAGGTTTTATAGGTATATTATTTTTGCGTTCCGGTTTGCGTCTGGAAACTGGCCAAAACCTCAAGTTATTAAGGAGAGTGGTTATTAAGAGCAGGCCTGGAGGTGTTACTTATTTTGGAAAAAAATGTGTAGACTATCACACAGATTTATCACTGTAATATGCGCATTTTTTACCATTTTGGTGGAAGTTGTTTCATTGATACCAAAGATTTTGGAAACATCTTTGACTTCGAGCCGGATTTTTATCTGACTTAAACTTTTTCAATATTTAAGGCCCGTTTAGGTAAGCGTGGTGTCACTTCTTTAGAAGCGACTGAGTTATGAATAATTTAGACTAGTCATTTGAATATCAGGAAATTATTCATTATCAAAAGCTATTGGGATATTTTCTTGAGTATTAAACAAAGTTTTGTAATGAGCAGACGTACCAATTATACTTAACAACAATAAGAATATCTTTTTCTTTTTCATGTCGTTGGTTCATTCTGTTGTCAGAGTTTTTATGCTGCCCATGGGCCTCTGACTTATCTTCACATGCTGATGAGAAATATCTCTCAGGCAAGCCGGTTTTCTCACGATGTTTTCCTTCACCGATTTTTTTAGCAAGTGATAATTATATAACACACACATACATCCGAAAAATCGGCGGTGCGTGCCTGCGTTCGAACTCGAGACCTATGACTTGCCAGTTCGATAGTCACACCACTAGGCTATCACTGTTCGATAAGAATAATACCAGTCTAGTATTGTCCAACTGCGTAGAAAATTGTGACCCGCCCCGTTTGCACATGTGCAATGAAAATACTATCACGCAGACTAAGCTCCGGACACCGGTCAATCTATACGTATAAACCTTCGTCTTGAATCACTCCATCTATTTATGAAAACGAAATTAAAATCCGTTGCTTTGTTAAAAGGTCTAAGCGTACAGGGACAGATGGCGGCAAGCGACTTTTTTTATACTATGTAGGGAAGCAACTGCTCGTGGCGCGTTTACAGATAATATATTAAAAAAAACATAAATTATTATGTTTGTTATTCATTTTTAAATTATAAATACAATATATTTAAATCATTTCAATATATTGTAACCATTTAAGTGGTTTCCGTTACCAGCCTCTCTAGCTTTGCCTCATTTTTACATTAATATGAGTATTATAAAATACTAATAACAACATAATCTGTTCATTTTTTTCAAAAGAGTAACCGTGGAGTTTTTACGTGCTCTTCTCCATGGGAAACAACCAATTGGAACCATGGAACGGCGTATGTGATACCGAATATTTTAAATTAGATTTTCATCGTTTACGTAATCTGAAGATTCAATCCTATTTTCTGAAGTCACACATAGCCCTATTGAGTTTAAAAACTCAATTTACAATGCATACAGACGAACAAATAGAATCGTCTTCAAACGTTATTTGCTCATATCCATTCTTCTCCGTAAATCTCTTTTATCTCAGTATCTCGACAGTATTGATCCATTGGAGTGAGTGAGAATTCAGGTATTCAGATAAGTAGATATAGCGTTCCCAAAGATTACTAGTTGAAATTGAGATCACACTTATATAATACTAGCTTCCGCCCGCGGCTTCACCCGCATTATATGTCGACAAATTATACACATAAACCTTCCTCTTGAATCACTCTATCTATTAAAAAATTCCGCATCAAAATCCGTTGCGTAGTTTTAAAGATTTAAGGATACATAGGGAAATAGGGCCAGAGAAAGCGACTTTGTTTTATAATGTAGTTATTAGAACGGCGAAGGTTTGTGAGTGTGTGTATTTATATGTTTGTTATTTCTTCACGCTGAAACGGCTGAACGAATCTACATGCAATTTGGCACCCATATAGTTTATAACCTCTATCAACATTTTTGTATCCCCGAAAAATTGTTCCCGTGGGATTATTTCCGAAACCCACACTGGCTAAGTCGCTGGCAGAAGCTATTTAGTTGAATATACATAGTTTATGTCATTCTATTAGCCATATTAGAGTAATTTTTAATGTTTGTGGCGAAGATAAGAAGAGCTCGTGGCTAAGTAATAACAGCTGTACGGGTCGATCCATCAGGTTAAGCTACGCTTGCGGGGGTTGGCCGTGGATGGGTGACCATCTTTAGGTACCGAAACTCCTCTGTGCCTCGGAAAGCAGGTTAAGCCGTTGGTCCCGGCTGTCATTTGTGCATCTTTGACAGTCCTTACGGGTAGTCAGAAGCCCGAAAATCGTATTACCCAGTTACTGGGTTGTGGAGGTCAGATAGGCAGTCGCTCTATTAAAAATACCGGTATTCAGCTGCATCCGGTTAGACTGGAAGCCGACCCCAACGAAGTTGGAAAAAAGGTTAGGCATATTGATTGTGGTGAAGATAAAAATTTGGTCCGTCTTATTACAAAACGAGTTCCAATTTAATTCCGAGCATTCTTTGCCTTCAAACCAGTTATTGTATTTTGACTTTCATTCTGAGTACGGTAAAGTTTTTAATAGGTACAAAGTTAGTAATTCAAACTTGGGTTTGACAGATTTTATACATAATTAAAAGTTAAACGTAGTCGAAGTTTGAAATTCAAAAATGGTTCAATGGTTTCATAGTTATTCTAGCTTTCACACGCGGTTTCGCCCGCGCGATAGTAGGTATCTACACTGGTATTTTTGCACCCGTGAAAAGCCGGGGCGGGTCACTAGTTACTTAAAATGTTTACCTACTTTTATCCTTTCACGATAATCAAGAAGTTGGGAAACACATATAAATCGGTTACTCAACAATCTGCCTAGCCTTTTCCCAACTATGTCGGCTTACAGTCTAATCGGATGCAGCTGAATACCTGTATTTTACATGGAACTGACTGCCTATCTGACCTCCACAACCCAGTCAGTAACTGGGAAATACGATACCCCTTGGTAAGACTGGCTGTCAGACTTTCAGTCTTCTGACTACCCGTAACGACTGTCAAAGATCCACGAATGACAGGCAGTACCAACGGCTTAACGTGCTTTCCGAGGCACGGAGGAGTCTCGATATGTAATGATGGTCACCCATCCACTGATCAACCCTGGCAGGCGTAGCTTAACCTGATGGATCGATTCGTGCGGCTGTTATAACGTAGCCACGAGCTTACTATTCTAGTCCTTTTATATAATTTCCCCAAACTTTACCGAAAGCAATATTATAGAAGGAAGCTATATTGAAGAAAGCCTTTTATTCTTTTGTTTATTCCGGTTTCTGGCTTTGCAAAGTATTACTTCTTATACAGGGTAGTTTTCTAACCGACTTCAAAAAAAAAGAGGACTTTGCAAGCCGGTTGTCCCTTTTTGTCCTTTTATTTTTTTAACTCAGAACTCCGTCATTTATAAACCGACTTAGAAATGTCGGTTTTTATTTAAAAGGATTGAATTTTAGATTGTTCTCATTGGTCAAGTTCTGATGAGTGGTTTTTTTATAGCTTTGGTACCAACAATACAAAAATTCTCATGTATTCTAACCACTAGGCTTGTAATGTAAATACTAGTGTCAGGAATTCATTATAACATCATCAACATACACTTTCTACTAACTTAAAAACCACTTACATACCAACAAAACTACTGAAACAATGAGCTGAATTTTAAGCTGTATAGTTCAGAACACACTCGCAGTCTTAAAAAACCCACCCTGTATAATCCACCCTTCCTTTTTACTTGATTATGCCAAAGGGTGAGGGCAAGAATTTAATTTAGCAGTGAAGTACAGTCATTATTTTAAATGTAGTCGTGTGTATGGCTATCTCATTGATATACTGGAAGAAAATTAAAACTATAAACAGCTGTTTTAAAACACGGCTATTTGAAAAAAGTATTTTTATTGTATGTTAATGATTTTAGGAGTGCCTTTTTTTTTTTTTAAGCCTGGGAAATCATCCAATGACTGCTCTCGCTCTGGGTGGAGCGGAAGGGAGTGTCAGACTCTTACTGACTAAAACCCATCCATGTTCCTTCCGTAGCCCTTTATGTTCCGGGGTAGCGGTAACCCTTTCAATCCCGCTTATAGTAGGAGTGCCTAGAGGCATAATAAAACGGTTACGACCATTTCTTATATCGTTGCAGAAATAGAAATGGATTACCATTTCTGCCAATTTATTAAGTACATAATGTTTCTCAGAAACTTCGTTCTAAAGAATGTTGCCAAGCACTTTAATTATAAAAATAAAATGAAAATCTCGAGACTGGATTTTTTCTGTTACAAAGTTAAAAATCCACATTACCCGAAGCTAATTACTAACTTATTTATTTATGACATACGGTCTTGGTAACTCTGACTCACAGCTAAATGATTTATAAATAGTTAACTTATTATTTTCATTTATTCAGCTGGAAAAATTAATTAACGGAGTGGTCTTTCCTCGTCATATCCAACCTGTTTTCAAACAATAGCAGAAATTCTGATCTAACAAACAAGTTTAATTTAATTTCCTCACAACAAATAGGTACCTTCAGAACCTACATTCTATTTACCAGTCACCCTTGACCTATTTTCTGAACAAGTAAAGGGCGTAGCTCGTAGCTGCTACGGCGTAGCGTCGTAGCACTTTGAAGTACGTAGCATGAATTTCTATCGCCTACGACAGAACGTGAATGCTTTCCACATAGTTACTTACAATGTAGAGGGTTTAATTTTGTCGAACGTTCGACGAATTTTTACTATTGAGAAATATTTTGATCAAATTGTTTTTGAACTTTCAGGTTTTCATTAGTAAAACTTTTGTTAGAAAAACATAGTTGTGTTTTTAAATTAGAATCATATTTAACTTACATTTTCGTGGTACTGGAGTCATGTTTCCTTTTAATTTTAAAAGGGTATCACTACAATATGATATTTTCAAAAAGTGTAGAAAACACTTTGCTGAGTTAAAACACAGGTGGCAATATAAAACCTTTTAGTTAAGTAGTCTACATTAAGAACACGACACACAAACCTTTAGTTTATATTGTGTGCCTTATTTCATGGCTTTTTAAAAGGTTAATGGCATAATAAGTTTCGTTAGTGAATTTCATTCTGAATGGAATGATGTACTAGAATTAGCAAAGTGTTTTTGGGCCTTTCCATGAAGAATCTGTCAGTTTCTGCCCGGAGTTTGGATTGGGCACGATTACTGGCAATATAGACTCGCCCCCTGTACAAGGACTGGTGAAATGGCGTGGTACTATAGGTACACCTGTGGCCAACCCTCTTCTTCTTAGCGTGTGGATGGCAAAAATAGTACTTAAATATAATTATTTATATTTTAAATTAATTTAGCCCAAAATTCAGCAACGTTAATACCGTTCACTGACGCAGCCATTAGGTGTGCATGTGACGGGGCATGCGGTGCATGAGGGGAGGTGAGCCATTGTCTGTGGGGAGACGCCGCATACACATCGGAGATCTGAGCCATCTATGAACCCCCACTTGTGGACGTTGTCCTTACTACGACCTACTTGGGTACGAAATCTGTTTAAGGTTTTCCATGTAGGCCACGTTAGCCTGTGCCCAGATGGGAGGCTTTCTGATGGTTCAGCGAAGAAATCAGGAGGCTTAAACAATTCTTGCCAGAGGTCGCATCGCCAACCCTTGGGGGCTATATAAGGTGTAAAAAAATTAACTCTAAGAATTTTGTGGGAGCATTGTATTCATCATTACGAACAACTTTTATTATGGGATGAACACCATCATATACGTGATGTACTAGATTCAAATACGAAATTAAGCACGTTTCACAACGGATTTTGATGCAGTTTTTTTTAATAGATAGAGTGATTCAAGAGGAAGATTTATATGTATATTAACATGCAATTGCCGTCATCCACGCGGGCGAAGCCGCGGGCAGAAGCTAGTTTTATAATGAAAGTAAAGCCCTTTCGATCTGCTACGTCACTAACGTCTTCTAATTCTATTTATCAACATGAGAGAGCGCGGCAGCCATTGCTAGAAGTGGAATTATCACCACTTGCATTATAGACTAAGCGTGTCACCCTTTTCTCGCTTGATGTCGTTCCCCGCACTTTCGGTGCCACGGATTTTATTGGTGTTGCCGTCTTTAGACTCTGCCGACCCGGTGATTAATTTTTTAAAGATATAAAGTATACAATTTTCCCTCCCGCTTTGGCTGGAATGGAAGAGTATTACTGACTAAAACCCAACTATGTTCCCTCTTGAGCCCTGTGTTCCGGGGTAGCGTTACCCCTCCGGACGGTCTCGCTGGTGATCAATATGCTTGACGATAAGAACACCTTTCTGATAAAGTTAAATTCGTTTAGTCTACAAGAATGATTCAATTACCAATTAGGCGGTAAATTCAAGTCACAACTTTTTGCAAAGAAACTTTTTAAAGACGGACTCGAATTGGAACATAAACTAGTAGTTAGGTAACTGTGAAGATTGGCAACGTTTGACGTCCATGCAAAAATCTGTCGTTTATTCTAAAAGATAAAGTTCAAAGTGGTTTAATACTGTCTCCCTGTGAACAAAACACTGTTAATCAATGTTTGGAACGGTACCCGAAAACGAAATTTTTACCTTTAGTGTTCTTTCAAGTGTGAAACAGTGGGCCGAGCACGCACGCGCGGTATACGTAATATCAATTCGAAAATTTTAAATTTGAAAATATTCGATTCGCATATTATAAATAAATATAAATAAATAAAACTTTATTGCATAGAAGGTTTTGCTGTAAATACAATAAGAACAGTTGCACTTTACGAATAAACACTAGAATACAACATTAATGGTTGGGGTACTGTCCTCTTAAATAGGCTACATAATAGCCTGTAGTAAAGAGAAACAGTGCCGTATCCCTCAAGAATGGAGAATCAATTGCTTAGCGTTTAAACTTTAAAAGATTAATGATATTAGTTTTTATAACATAAAGCAAATAATTATGGAAAATGCCTGATATAATAATACTATACTTCTTAGAATTCCTGTCTATAGGATCCTACTACGCGGGTAACTAGCTTCATCTTTCCAACTGACCGACTCCTTGACAATTCAATAGTGCCTGTAAATGTTTTAATTTAAATTGATGTTGAAGAGGAGCTCGTGGCTTAGTAATAACAGCCGCACAGGTCGATCTATCGGGTTAAGCTACGCTTGCCGGGGTTAGCCGTGGATGGGTGACCAACTTTATATATCGAGATTCCTCCGTGCCTCGGAAAGCACGTTAAGTCGTTGGTCCCGGCTATCATTTGTACATCTTTGACAGTCGTTACGGGTCGTCAGAAGCCCGAAAATCTGACAGCCAGTCTTACCAAGGTGTATCGTATTGCCCAGTTACTGGGTTGTGGAGGTCAGATAGGCAGTAGCTCCATGCAAAATACTGGTATTCAGCTGCATCCGGTTAGACTGGAAGCCAACACCAACGTAGTTGGGAAAAGGCTAGGCAGATTGTTTGAATAATTACTTAGTTCTATGATTATATTCATGTACCATGGATGATACCTACTACTTGAGCTTATCGCAAAAAAAATAAACCAAAATGCTATAGATTCGTTGTATAATTTCGATGAAAAAGTCGTCCGAATATATCTTCGTTACATCGCGCGTGCGCGCTGGGGCCTCGGTACCCGAAAACGACTATTTACCTTTCATAATCGTTCAAGTGTGAAACTGAGATGATGAGTGAGGACCCTTTCACTTGAATTACTTGGAAATATTCCGAGTAATTCTTGAGTATTATTCTATTCTTGTGAAACTTGTTAGAGATCTTTGGTAACAGTTCGAATTCGTTTTCGTTCGCCGCCGAATAAATATTTACGTAGACTGTTAGAACACAGTGTAGGCATCACGTTTAAATCTTTTTAACTAGTTTTTTTTACCCAGATATGCCACACTTATCTGTGCATTTTTTTCGGATTGCCGATGATTCGGTTTTAGGGCAGATTAAACAAATGAAACTAGACGCGATCGACGCATAAACTAAGTTTAAGAACTGTCAGTATTATTATTTTTTAAGTAATATTGACTCTGACAGTTCTTGAACGCGTTTAAGTTGTGCTAATCGCGTTCAGTTTAATTGGTTAAATCGGCGTTTAATGGCAATCGAGCTATCTGTGTATCGCTGTTGGGAATAACACCTCAAAAGTTACTAGAAAGTAATCAGTTACCATGAATATAGTTTAAATTCATGTAAATGAATCCTTTAATTCACTCACAAGAATAGTAAATCACGCCCAACACTTAAGCGGGATTGTCCGAAAGAGTTACCACTACCCCGGAACATTAAGGGCTAGGGAAGGAACATGGATGGGTTTTAGTCAGTAAAAGTCTGAGACTCCCTTCCGCTCCACCCGGAGCGGGAGAAGCCATTGGATGATTTCCCACCCTCAAAAAAAAACCACCACTGCTATTTACTGCCAGTAATTTTCATTTGAAATATTAAATAACCTGAAGTTATAAAGGACGTTCGACACGTTCACGCTTCATTACGCGTCAGCCCTCACAGGCTGCACAAGAATGAGTAGTTTTATGTCTTCACTGATACACGTGTCACTCGACCCTAATGCTTTGACCTTACGACCGACCGCCATGACAGTGTCAGCTGTGCGAAATGGTTAAGTATAAATTAAGTTAGGGAATCAATTGCATCTAAATTATATCTAATTAATTATTCTTGTAATTATGCAGGGTTATTTGTAAAACACCAGAAACCTCTTAAGAGGAGGAAAAAAAAATCAGCTGTTCCCTACATTTCTGTTCGTATCACTCGTCAAAATGTAAGGAACAGCTGATTTTTTTTTCGCGATTTTAGGTTTGGTCCCATAGTAAAAGTTGTTCATAATGATGAGTACAATGACCTCTTAAGAGGTTTCTGGTGTTTTACAAATAACCCTTTTTTTTTTTAAGGCTGGGAAATCATCCAATGACTGCTCCCGCTCTGGGTGGAGCGGAAGGGAGTGTCAGACTCTTACTGACTAAAACCCATCCATGTTCCTTCCGTAGCCCTTTATGTTCCGGGGTAGCGGTAACCCTTTCGGACAATCCCGCTTACCCGGCAGGCTTGGCCCTGAGGGGCCCCTTCATATGCTGACATCTCTTTGAGGCGCGCGTGGAACATATACGCGCCGTACGGCACGGGTCTGGTGCTGATCGGACGGTGAGTCACCCATTACTCACCGTCCGCAGGCCCGCGCCTACGGTGGCCGGGAGTCGTCACGTGGCTCCCGACGCCCGGAGCGTCTCCCGCGGCGGCTGGGACGGGAGGACCTTTCTCTCTCCCATCCCGCCACCTCCTTCGCGAGCATAACTTTTTCGCAGAAGGAGGTGACTGCCTCCCACTCCCTCTCGCCCCGGACCATGGCTTGCACCAGGGCCGGGCGCGAGAGGTCGCCGCCGCCGATCGCCTCTACGAGGACACGGCGGTGCTCCGCCCAAGCGGGGCAGGTTTGCACCGTGTGCTCTACCGTGTCCTCTGGGCGATCCTCGCAGTGGTGACACCCGGGCGTTTCCTCCCGCCTGATGATGTGCAGGAACCTCCCGAAACATCCATGTCCGGTGAGGACCTGCGTCAGGCGGAAGGTGAGGGCGCCGTGACGCCTCTCTAGCCACTCCTCAAAGAGGGGCCTTACCGCCACTATCGTGGCGTGCCCTGTACAAATAACCCTGTATATCATATTAGTTGATTGTGAAAAAAAAAACGGAAGTGAAGACATTTTTTTCCAAACAAATATATTAATTAACCTTTCAAGGTTTCCCATTTTTTATGAATATTCAGAAAATTACGGGCGGTCACATGCCGATGGCTGACATTGTATTGTTAATCTAACCATATTTACATTTAAAAGCTAAATATTCATAATAATTATGTACAAAAATAATATATGTAAAATAATCAAAGAGCATCATAAAATTCGTCCATATCGTTGTCAAAAGGAAAAGTTCCCAAAAGGCTGGCAGCACTGCCGCATTGTATGGCAATCAGTTAAAGAATCTTGTCTTATTTTTTTCAGATTGTGTGCGTGTTATGTCACGTAGGTTTAGATGCATTACCATATAGTGTAGCTTTGTATCAGTGAAAGTTTTTTTTCTATAATCGATTTAGTACTTCCAATAAGAAATTATCTTACATACAAATAATTTTACCTTATCCGTGTTACGTGCAATAAGTAAGAGGATTTTATTCGCAATCGCGTGCTTATACGACATTTTGCTCGAATTTAATTTTGTACCTAAGTTCAGCAAGGGACAATATTGTATGTACAGTGAGCAAAGGATATGATAGTCGTACTAAAAAGTCGGGGGATATTGGTCGGAATGAATTTCCTTTCGCTGTTTACTGTATATTATGTCTTATATTTTAAAGGCCTTGACACGTCTTGGGATTGTGGGGTCCCGGACTTTTGGAAAGCATACGAGGGACAGAAACCAACTCGCAGAGGCCCCTTGGACCATTTTAAATGTTGAGGATGCACCAACCTACGATTATCCCTGTATGCACTATGCAAGTGCACCCAAGGACAACCCCCGGTCGGTGCAGGATTATTGCAGAACATGGAAACAAAAAATTTCTTTTTTTCTAAAAACTTTTTTTCCATGTGAAACACATTTTTAAATATTTCTTAAACAGAAATAAAATACATTTATTTATTGCACAAAATATAAACAAAACATTTTAGAATTATTATATTTATTCATCTTTTTTCCATAGGAAACACATTTTAAAATATTTCATTCATAAAAATAAAAACATTTAAAATAAAAAATCTCAAAAATTACGCAACATTAAACTAGGTGAATTCAACTAAACAGATAACATTTTATAGAACTGACTCTCGAAACTACAAATAATTTCCTCATTCCTCAAGTTACTTCACTTAACTAACTATTTTAGCTTAGCAGCCTGTTTGGGCTCTCCAGGAAGTTTAAGAGGTAATTCTCTACCACAAACGAGCAACGTTAAAGCCAAAATGTCGGACGATATTCACTTGCTGTGATGTCGTTATGAGATTAAAGTTACTTAGAACAATTTGCGTAAGTTTATTATAATATTGTCGAATACTTGACTTTAAACACCTTGAAACATATTAAATAGAACGATATGAAAGTTGAGTTTTAAAAATTGTTTTTTTCGCTGCCCACTTTTGATATACCTATGGAGGGTGGGATGGTAACCTTTCTTTATTGAAGGTGGGAAATCATCCAATGACTTCTCTCGCTCTGGGTGGAGCGGAAGGGAGTGTCAGACTTTTACTGACTAAAACCCATCCATGTTCTTTCCTTAGCCCTTTATGTTCCGGGGTAGCGGTAACCCTTTCGGACCATCCCGCTTACCTGGCAGTCGATTAGAGGTTAAAGGCACTGTCGTCACTTAGTTTCAAACCAAGATAGGCGTTTTACTTTGTGTATATTGTTTCACCATCACTGCTCTCAAAACGGTCAAGGAAAACATTCTTAACCGATATCCTAGAACCAAAAATTCGAAGTGTCGCATCTACCAACCCGCACCGAGCCTACGTGATGGGTATCGGCCCAATCCCTCCCACAGAGGGGAGGCTTGCACCAGACCCGTGCCGGACGGCGCGTATATGTTCCACGCGCGCCTCAAAGAGATGTCAGCATATGAAGGGGCCCCTCAGGGCCAAGCCTGCCGGGTAAGCGGGATTGTCCGAAAGGGTTACCGCTACCCCGGAACATAAGGGGCTATGGAAGGAACATGGATGGGTTTTAGTCAGTAAGAGTCTGACACTCCCTTCCGCTCCACCCAGAGCGGGAGCAGTCATTGGATGATTTCCCAGTCTTAAAAAAAAAAAAGAGGGGAGGCTTGAGTGGAAACATTAAATGCTGATTATGTTATGTTTATGCTATGCTGGTGTTCGTTTGTCTTTACGATGTCGTTTCATTTTGGAAAGGACAAACAAATTACTGTGTGATTCGACGTAATTTTTTCTCATTTTAATGTTTGGGCCAGAATGTAGCAACCAATCAATTATGCAGTAATACATACTGACATCTTAATCCATTACAAAACTTAGTTATACATAAGTAAGATTCAGTGTAAGCAATATCACTTTATTAAATATTCAGCTGAAAAAAATATTCTGGGCTACTACGTCGTAAGACGCCTGGCAATCTTATTTCTTTCTTAATTGAAAATACAGCGTACAAAATACATTAGACGGCCACCGCGCCGCGCCGAGACAAATTAACTTGAAGCAAATAAACTTAGTTTTTTCTTTTTAACAGAAGACCTTTTGACTTACTAAGGTTTATTTTTGAAGTTAAAACTTCTTTAGGCGCATTTTTCGGTATCTCTGGACAGTGAATCAACCCCACATATTCGGGTCGGTGACGCATATACCCATAGACTAATGAATCCGGTATATTCGTACCCTGCTCCTGAAAATTGGATCTGAAGTAAATGTTCTGAATAACATAAGGTATTGGATTGGTAACGATAGTTGCAAATGGTCGTAAGCTTTTGGTATGGAGTAAGTAAGGTTGCGTATCCACCAGAGATGTGCGAGGTAGCTAGGCGGTGCATGGAAAAATCCACCAATAGGATGACATCATTTTTATTGCTTGAGCTAAGCTTGTGTGTTATTGGTTACTTTTGCGCACATTAGATGTTACGCATCCTTGCACGTCTCTCGTGGAAATACACCCTTATTATTGTGTTTCTAAGACCCTTAACCATAAGAACTTTATATATAGAAGTCTCAGCTGATGAGAATTGACCATTAATTTCATGTCGTTGTATTAAGAGGGTTAAGAAGAAAGCTGCCTGCACCTGTGCCTTGGTGAAAATGAATACATCAACAGTCGTTTTCTACATAATGATATTCAGAAAAGTTGTGAATGAATATATCTGCTACGTTCATAGATATAAAAACACATAGATATAGCAAAAATACACGAATTAGTGTGGTGCGATGCTCGTAAGTAATACACGAAAAGCGTGATTAAAGGTACTTCGAAATCACATACATACTTGCTTGATACACTGAATTAATTAATCTTGCTCTTCAAGGAGGAATATATCAATTTAATTACGTAGTAAGTTATCAGTTTCTGTCTCGGCTGGCTGGTTGTTAGTCGTGGATCTTTGATAGACGTTACGAGTAGTCTGTAGAAGCCCGAAAGTTTGACAGCTAGTCTTACCAAGGGGTATCGTATTACCCAGTTATTGACTGGTTTGTGGAGTCAGATAGGCAGTCGTTCATGTAAAATTCTGGCATTCAGTTGCATCCGGTTAAACGGGAAGCCGACCCCAACATAGTTGGAAAAAGGCTGGCCAGATTGATTAATTATCAGTTTCGATAGGAAATCTCGGAAAATATTCAGTCACAAGTTAAAATTGGGGAAATCATACATATTTCATTCTAAAGGTTTGCAGCGGTGCCAAAAAGTTCACTATGCCAATTCATGCCTCACTGCAGGTAACTAATGTCTCGATCAACTTTCCGATTCGTGCGACATTGCGAAATAGTAGCATATGCCAGCAGATTCCTGGAAAACCAGTGCAAAATGACTGCCGATGCTCGCTAACTCAAAATCGATTCTACTATATTTAACCCATTAGATGTTCGCCTATTAGAAGCCGTTTGCTTTTATGAGCTTAACGATTTATACGGTTATATTTTTATTGTACTGTCGAGAGAATTTTTCTCAACCGGGTTCATACGACATTTGAGGGGTTAATTGTCAATTTCACCAACGAAACTGAACGCGATCAGCGCATGCTGCGTTCAAGAGCTGTCAGTATCAATATTCCGCAATAATGCTGAAACTGATAGTTTATAAATGCGACGCGTTCAATTTCATTGGTGAAATCCACCTTTAGTCAGAGACATAAATAATTTCTTACTGTGGCGAAAACTACAGAATAGCCCTCGAAATGTTTTTATTTTGCAATTTGCAAGTCATTATCCTGTTGTATGTTGATCAAAATATGAATCATAATTACATTTGATATATTTTGATCATATTTTAATCCATATACAACCTGACACTGAACTACAAATTGAATTTTGCAGGCTACCTTGTAGCTTTCACCTTAAGAATGATATTTTAATTCGTGTTTAATCTGCTTATGTAATACCTGGATAAAAAGCAAATAAACCTACTCCGTTATAATGAGATTTCCAAAGATTAGTTCATGAAAAGATTAAACCCCGTTTTCTATACATAATTATAATAAAACAGTAAAAAAACTGTGTCTGTACATTGAATATATTAAAAAAATAATGATTGAGGGGGGTTTAGAAACAGTAATAGAGCACGAATCCAAAAAAAAAAATTTGTCTGTTTGTCTGTATGTCTGTTTGTTTGTACACGCTAATCTTCGGAACTACTGGACGGATTCGAATGTTTTTTTTTGTTGGTAGGTATTAAGTCTGGGCAACATATAGGCTATAATTTATCTTGGAAACTTGAACACCTGATGCAGAACCGCAACAGACCAGCTAAACTATAAGAGATACAAAAATGATACTTAAGCAAAAATTGTTCCACGTGATTAGCATTTTCTGCTGAGAGAATAAATTTGAAGATCTGGAACACCTGATGTGGAACTCCAAGAGCCCAGCTACACTGCAACATATATAGGAATGACGTCTTAGCAAAAGTTGTTCAGCCTGATGAGCACTCTCTGTTGATGTATAAAAATTGAAGATCTGGAACACCTGTTGTGGAACTCCAAGAGCCTATCTACACTATAACATTTATAGGAATGACGTCTTAGCAAAAGTTGTTCGGTCTGATGGGCATTTCCTGTTGACTTATAAAAATGGAAGATCTGGAACACCTGTTGTGGAACTCCAAGAGCCTAGCTACACCATAACACATATAGGAATGACGTCTTAGCGAAAGTTGTTCAGCCTGATGAGCACTCTCTGTTGACGTATAAAATTGAAGATCTGGAACACCTGTTGTGGAACTCCAAGAGCCTATCTACACTATAACATTTATAGGAATGACGTCTTAGCAAAAGTTGTTCGGTCTGATGGGCATTTCCTGTTGACTTATAAAAATGGAAGATCTGGAACACCTGTTGTGGAACTCCAAGAGCCTAGCTACACCATAACACATAAAGGAATGACGTCTTAGCAAAAGTTGTTCGGTCTGATGGGCATTTCCTGTTGATTTATAAAAATCGAAGATCTGGAACACCTGTTGTGGAACTCCAAGAGCCTAGCTACAACATAACACATATAGGAATGACGTCTTTGACGTCTTTGTTGTTCAATCTGATGGGCATTTCCTGTTGACTTATAAAAATCGAAGATCAGAAACATCTGATGTGGAAATCAAAGCTATCACTAATTTTACTGTGTAATTATAAAATAACATAAACTGGGAGTACCTGCACGTGGTGAAGGCGGTAACAGTTTAGGACTGATTTTTGATGACGATGGTATATCATTGAAAATTTGACTCTACTGACCAAAACTCCTATTTATTTTTTTATTTTATCGTATGAATATGCCTTCGGGCTTATGTTGTTTGAGTGTTTAATTTCCTTTTCCATTTATCTTCGTGACACGGTAGCCTACCCGGTAACGCAGGGGAGCAGTGATTTTAATTTAGATTTTTATTGATCAGGTATCTTCACAATAAAACTATGACCATGGCTAGAAAGAGGTCAAATCTTTCCTAATGTTCCAAGAGAGCTAAAAGATTGAGGATCATAAGATCCCATAAGATATGATCCATAAGACGCTCAATAAGAGCGTCAGGAGAGACTTGATGCTGTTCGTGAACATTGGGCTGCAACTCGCTCCGCGGAAACCTCTTCGGGTCGCGAAGCACGTCTGCGTTCTCAGCGTATTCATTAGGTCTCTAGAGACCAGTGAAGAATATGATGCGCGACTGACCGCTGATCGTGAACGTCATGTATTGCCTCGCGAGTCAGAGACGTTCACGGAAAGAGAATTCCGCTTGAGTTCCAAGCGTATCTACGCATCGACTTCTAGGTCTCTATAGACAACTGGGGCACGTGATGTGCGACTGACCGCTGATCTTGAACGTCATGACTGTATTGTCTCGCGAGTCGGAGACGTTCACGGATAGAGAATTGTGCTTGAGTTCTAACCGTATCAACGCATTGTCTTCTAGGTCTCTAGAGACAAGTGGGGAATATAATAATGCGGTTACCAAAACGAAATCGATGACAAATGGACTGTATGTTTTGGTGGTTGTTGGAATGAAATAAAACTAAAGCTCAGTGTGATAAAAGATTTAAATCGAAAAAATGATAAAAAATAACATAAATGGCGACCCCATTGTTGCTGGCATAAGCAACAGGATCCGCGTACGAAGTCGCGGGCAGAAGCTAGTATTATAAATAAGTTTGTCATTAAGGTTAATTTTTCTTAATTTACTTTATACGGTCAAAGTATCTTACACATACAGATCACAGGTGGTAGGTCCATCGAAGCAATAAAATATTTTACTACCAATAAACTCCAACTAGGGTACAAACAGCGAATGAGGTCGCAAGTAGGGTGGAAACACCAGTCGCCGGTACATAACCTAGACTAGACGGGTCGTCGCGCCTGTATCGACCGCGGGCGCTGGCGACCGGCCAAATAGTCAGCTGATCGACTGACTGGTGCGAGGATTTGTTACTGCTTAGTATTTTGTTTGTAATTACTTTGATTCTGAGTATGGTAATGGTTACTTATAATTATAATGATAGCTAATGAAGCGAAAATCTCCACATATCTTTCTTTGGCTGTGCCCGACAGGGTCCATGATTGTATTCTTCTTTTGGCAAATATTTACCACCTTTTTTTTTTTTTTAAGGCTGGGAAATCATCCAATGACTGCTCCCGCTCTGGGTGGAGCGGAAGGGAGTGTCAGACTCTTACTGACTAAAACCCATCCATGTTCCTTCCGTAGCCCTTTATGTTCCGGGGTAGCGGTAACCCTTTCGGACAATCCCGCTTACCAAATATTTACCACCTAAGCCTACATTGTGGAATGCATTTAAGAATTGAGTATTGAGTAAAATACTGATAGGGTTTACGGCTGTGGTGTAAGGTTTGTAGCATTATTCATTTTAATTTTTATGCACATATTTATAATATGGTGCATTCTTCTTCTTTTTGAGTGGTTAGTGACTAACCTGGTGTCAGAGTTTTTATGCTGCCCATGGGCCTCTGACTTAGCTTCACATGCTGTTGAGCAATATCTCTCAGACATACTGGTTTCTTCACGATGTTTTCCTTTACCAATTTTTAAGCAAGTGATAATTTTACAATACGCACATGAATCCGTAAAATCAGAGGTGCGCCTTGGATTCGAACTCGAGACCTATGACTTAGCAGTCCGACGGTCACACCACTAGGCTGTCACCGCTTCTCAATATGTTGCATTAGGCACGGTTAATGTTGTGCTAACAAATTATTATTGACTGAAACATTTATTGAAATTAACTCAGTTAGGCACATGTTACGGATCATAATTCCAGCTGTCGTTCTCCATAATTAACTTAGGGAAGATCGAGTGTTTCCCAAAATTGTGTTCGATCGAAGTGCCAGTGGAAGACTGAACGCAATCACATCAGACCCTCTCGACGTTGATCCACAGAATTTCGGGGGAAACAAATTTAACCATTGACATTGATATTACGAAACCTGACAATATTTTGAGTCTGCTTTCTAAATTAATTCATACTGGGGGTAACCGAAAGGCTATATACATACAAAAGTATATGCTGCAGACCACCATACTGAACAACTTTTACAATCGCAAAAAAAAATCAGCTGTTCTATACATTTTTGGTCACGTGACTCGTCGAAATGTGGGGAACAGCTGATTTTTTTTCACGAGTTCGGAGTTGGTCCCATCATAAAAGATGATCAGCTTGGTGGTCTGTAGCATATGTTTTTATATGTATATACCCTTTCGGTTACACCCTGTATATGAATACGCTTTCACCAATACCGGCAGCATTTAATTATTCTAGTAATCTTTTACTCTGATATGGAATTCGCAGAAACCTTTTTAAAACCTTTAAATGTCAACGAAAAAGCGCCAGATCTTAGAAAAACGAGTAAATGTCACAAGTGAAGGAAATAAAGCAATTCTTTACAGCTATCACACACACTCGCTTCAAGAGCTCCACTATGTTTACTTTAATGTTTGCTTTGGACGATATTTGTTCCTCCTACCTTAAGGGGTTGGCTTATGTCGCTCGAGGTGGTATGACAGAAATAGCCTTTTTATGTTTTATGCTGAAGAATGTAACATCTTCTATGAAACTTTTGAAGCCCACAATAAATTTTGTTCTTATTTAAAAATAAAAACTTGACTTAGATTACGTTTAAGGTACACTCAAAGCGAGCCTGAGTGAAACCTTATGTTCAACATCTGACAGCATTCGAACCTTTAAATTATGAAAAGAATAGTTGATAGGTTTTTGTAAAAGAAGAGACTGTCTTTAGCCGTGGGGCTTGGCAGCTGTATTCGGTGCAAAGTAATATATAATTAGTTATCCTCTAACTGAGTGTTAGTTTTAATAGCGTAGCAAATCCTATTACACACACAGAACACACGCTCTACCACTGAGCCCCCTCAGTGAAGATCCTCAACCTTCACAGTGCGTAGCAATATTATAGAACACCCAATTCTGTTGCTAGGGTTCCAAGAATAATAAAGATCGAGTACCGACCATGGCAACCAATCTCAACGTAGATTGGCGCGAGAGATATTATAGTGCACATGTATATGCGCAGATTCAGGTGTTCTCTCTGTTTCCATACTCATGGTCCGATGGGATGGCAATTTGACACGACCGGAGAGGGATATTACGCGTAGCGTCAATGGATCTTTCGAGCCACGGGCGTATCACACCGCCAATTTCCAAACTCCGGGCTATTACTAAATAATTCTTAATGGCAAACCAACAAAACTTTGTCCAACCCCAATTTACAAAATAGACAACTTTTATTAATCAGTATATTCTTGCGTGGGTTCTTGGGTTCAGGAATCGAACTGTTTAATAAAAGTTGCCCATTTTGTAAATTAAATAAAGATGGGTAAGGGGTTAAATAAAGGTCGATTGGATTAGGTTGGTTAGGGTCCGGTTTATGTGGTTTCGAACGAATTGTTATTCCGAAGGAAGTTAATTTTATTGGCAAAGTAGATCCTTAAATACAAACTAGGTACGCTTTATTCACACAAGAGTTACAAAATGGAAAAATCGATTAAGCGCCCGGCCTAATGACTGTGAATGGTTTGTTTGCTAGAATGCCTAGGTAAATATTGAACAACATTTTGCTAAGTTTGTTTTGGTTTGTCGTATAATGGACTCTGTGTTTGATTTATACTTAATACTAGCTGTGCCTGCGACTTCGTCCGCGTGGAATAGTGACTTTTCGGGCAGCATACCTTAACAAATGTTCGCCGTGATTCTTTAAATTGACATAACTTTTTTATTTATGAACCGATTGACATGAAATAAGCACTAAATGTTAAGTGAAGCTTACTACAATATATTAGTGAAATCCGCATCTAAATCAAATACGCCGTT
Source organism: Hyppa rectilinea (assembly GCA_951799385.1). Classification (NCBI taxonomy): domain Eukaryota; kingdom Metazoa; phylum Arthropoda; class Insecta; order Lepidoptera; family Noctuidae; genus Hyppa; species Hyppa rectilinea. The sequence continues at coordinate 18,813,233 of OX637301.1, read as the reverse complement.
TCTGATATTAGCGTGCACAAACACACAGACAAACAGACAAACCGACAAACAGACAAAAAAAAAATAATTACAATTTCGGGTTCGGCATCGATAAAACAACAACCCCTGCTACTTTTTTTTTTATATATTTCCATTGTACAGACACCACTTTTCTACAATTTTATTATATGTATTGATATTGATTGATTGATGATGATTATAAAGTGGTAAAACTTGTGAGTATGTATGTAGGAGGGAATCTTTGCAATAACTTGTATACAACATATACAGGCTGAAATTGAATTCATGGGCAATATTTTATGGGGTCAATGTACTCATCTTAAGAATCTCATCATATGAACTTTTACTCCGGGAAGACACCTGAAATCGCAAAATAAAATTAGCTGTTCCCTACATTTTGACGATTTATGCGAGCATAATGTATGGAACAGCTTACTTTTCTTCGCGATTTCAGATTTTTTCCCATAGTAAAAGTTGTTCATAATGATGAGTACAATGAGACCTTAACATATGGCCCATGAATTCAATTTCGTCCTGTATAACTAAATATCACGCTTTGTTCCCCAAAGTAGCAGAGTTGCCCACATACACCCACATTTACCCAGTTGCCTGCCTGATCTGTTGTTCTCAACGTAAACAAACAAATAGGAACTGATCATCAATCACTGCTCTTCTAACATAAAGTATCTATCTGCGGAACCCTAACGACTTCTATGTTGTGATTGACGAGAACTAAGTCGAAGTTTACTCCAAAGTTGTTTGACGTAACTTTTATTGTTACTGATGCACTCTCGTGGCTCCCTGAAGTTCAGCACTTCAGCTTACGCTAGAAAGAAAAACCTGACTGCAAAAACACCTAACGCTTGTTTTTCTCTTTTCAGTTTTGTGTTCTTGCAGTGGGATTTTCTGCTTCTTTAAATAATTTTCTGTATTTCAAGCTTTCAGTTTTATTTATAAATACTGTGAAGACCAGAGGAGAATGAAGACCATTCTAGATCTTACAGAGGGGGAGAGCTCGTGTATTGTACTGTGTATATTTGTGTATAGTTCCCTAACTTATAAGGTTAAAACACGGGAGCAGCACCTAATTAATTTATTACTTGAAGAATACATCCGTTCAGTAGCGCGCCTACTGACAGAGTCAACATTTGAAATCGTTTATAAAAACCTATTTAAATTAATATATCATTTTAAAAGTTCGAATGCTGCCATTTATTTTTAAATCAACCAGCAAGATTCAACATAAGGTTTCACCTAGGCTCCACATTCTATATAATTGTAATAAAATTTGGAATTGACTCATTACTAATTTTTATCAAAAAATCGCCTCTCGTTTTTTGTATTTTGCTTATGTAATCTTTTAGCATAATATGTCACTCCCACAACTAAGACGAAACGACAGCTCATATTTTAAAATCCATAAAGTCGTTTACGCTTCAAAGCGTAACCAAGAAATAGACATTCATACACACTCTCAAAAAGCATTACCCTCCTTTTGGGGCAGTCGAGTAAAACGGTCATGAATATATAACGCGTTTCGAAGTAGAGAAGCCGTGGAGTATGTTTGTCCTAGCTTGGGGAGTGGCTCTTATGTCATCTGTTTGTTCTAGCCATGAGGGCTTAAGGCGACAGGTTGATATACAAAAATAGAATAGTGTTAGGTTATTATCAATTTCTCAGATATTATAGGACTTGTTTTTTTATCTGGGTCTGAGCGTCTTAATTTAGCTTTTAGGTTATTTTAAAAATCGCCATTGGTGCGTCTGGCGTTCCACCTAGCTGACTGGCTTATTACCATGACATAATTGAGCCATTACCTACAGAGTTAAATTTTTTTACATCGTAAACTTAGGTCTATGTATCTTAAGCGGGATTTTCCGAAAGGGTTACCGCTACCCCGGACCATAAAGGGCTAAGGAAGGAACATGGATGGATTTTAGTCAGTAAAAGTCTGACACGAATCATTCGACGATTTCCCACCCTCCCAAATGGAAAAAACATGTCTAAGCACCTCATTAATAGCTATGTCAAAATGCAAGCTAGAAAAAGCCAGTAAGAGTCAGACACTCCCTTCCGCTCCACCCAGAGCGGGAGCCGTCATTGGATGATTTCCCAGCCTTAAAAAAAAAAAAACCTAGAAAAAGCCAGTTGAAACTAGGGCAATTAGGCTGCACCGACTACAACACGAATGGCGCCATATGTTTTGCAGTGGTTCGTGTTGTGGGGTATTCGGTTCAGAAACGGAAACACAAGAATATCTACAGGGATAAAATTTAATTTATGGGCATAATTTTAAGGGGTCATTTTGCTCATCCCACTCAATTTCTGTCTCACTCACTCAAGGTTAATGCATCCTTCCAGTAGTGAAAGAAATTTTGGAAATCGGATCAGTAGTTCCGAAGATTAATTACTAACCCCTAGAACCAAACTTTACGAATAATTATGACATCAACATCTTTCACTATGGGAAAAAATCTGAAATCGGGAAAAAATCAGTTGTTCCATACGTTTTGCTCGAATAATTCGTCAAAATGTAGGGAACAGCTGTATTTTTTTGTGAATTCCAAAATTCTTTGACTAATGGGAAGATACATACCTTGAGTGTATAATACATTAAAAAATAAATAAAGTCACGGCGAAGTGCTATTCGGTCATATTTATGCCTAATTGTGCAAATATACATTTTTTATTCTATAAGAGTAAATATGTGAACATATCAAGATAATATAACACCAGTTTATTCATGAAGCAACAAATTGTATAAAATAAAGAAAAATAAATTTTTCTTGTACCTCAAATTCATTACAAAGATACGTTTGTCTTGAGACGTAATTTGTAGAAATTTTGCAAGTCCCCGCTATTTCCTATGTGTACATCTCTTATTCATGTTTCCTCGGGAGTGGAACAATATTCTAGAACATTTTCAAGAAAGTAAAAACATATTTTTGTGTAAGACTTGGTTTTTTGTTTTAAGACATTGTTAAATATGTAAAGTTGTTAAGTTTTAGAATGGAAAAGCAACTGAATCTTATATCCAGTTGGTATTTTCTTTTTGAAAGTTTCAAGCAAATATTTTATACAGATATTTGTTTCCTTGAAAAGAGTCGCTCGTTTGGTTTGGTTCGGTGGCTCCAATAATTAGATTCATAATTACCAAACGATGAGAGACGTCTGAGCAAATCATTAAATTTAAATTTAAATTATTGTTTTTTTTGGATTGGTTCAGTGGCTCCAATAATTAGATTATTTGGTTTTATATAATTACCAAATGATGAAGAACTTCTGAGAACATCATTTAATTTATTGTTTTTTGGAGTTCCTGATGATGTAACACCCCGCACTGAACGGTATGCGGGGCGTGCGTGATTGAATTCAAAGACATACGGTATTCATAAGCTTGATTACTAGACACTTGCATTCAAAACATCTGTATCACCGATGCATTATTTTTTTTGATTAAATGTTTACTTCTGTCGGCAAATTTTCCATTTTTAGGATTCGGCAAACTTTTTTTTTTTTTTTTGAGGTTGGTAAATCATCAAATTACTCCTCCCACTCTGGGTGGGCCGGAAGGAAGTGTCAGACTTTTACTGACTAAAACCCATCCATGTTCCTCCCTTAGCCTTTTATGTGACGGGGTAGTGGTAACCCTTTCGGACAATCCCGCTTGAGGGTTTGGTACCCTAAGGGTAAGACGGGACCCTATTACTAAGACTCCGCTGTCCGCCCGTCGGTCACCAGGCTGTATCTCATGAACCGTGATAGTTAGGCAGTTGAAATTTTCACAGATGATGTATTTCTGTTGCTGCTATAACAAAAAATACTAAAAAACAGAATAAAATAATTAAGGGGGCTTCCATCATCACAAACGTGATTTTTTTGCCGTTTTATATGCTAGGAAATTCTTCGTGCGCGAGTCCGATTCGTACTTGGCCGATTTTTTTATATCTGCTAGTAAAATTTCATGTTTCAAATAAATGTGTTCGATACAGTATTTCAGTCGTATCGCTAACGGTATCTAGGTATTTCCAGCACGTACAGCGATCAATACACCGCTGTATAGGACTGAATTCAATTTATCCTCTTATCTCAATTTCAGCGAAATGTTTTAAAATTTACACTTCGTTTTGAAAATGATGAAGTTAAGATATTTGGAAAATGTCTATGATTCTGAGAATATACATTATCGTTGATTATCACGTAGTTTTTCATTTAAATCTTTTTTCTGCAAAATTAATTCCTTAATAACGTACCTTGCTTAAATCGGTTTTCAATTACCAATTACTCTAACCAAAGCCGAAATATTAATTGCAAAACTGTATTGAGATTCTAGTCTACAATAATGAATTATTGATATAACTTTATTTCTATCTAATACAATAACAACTTATACATACTTAAATTAAAAGACTATCTAACTAACTATATATACAAATAAATCCAAAAAAGACAAAAAAGACACTTAGGCGTCGAAGTACTCATCCGCATCGCTGTCGTCAGGAAACGTGCCCAGAAGACTGGCAGCATTGCCACGTAGAATGGCAATGCTAATTCTTTGGCCAAAGAACAATCCAGCCCTCTGGTCACGCGAAGTGTCGACCAATCGGCGAGAAATTTCCTTAAAAAGGAGTAGGAGTATATTAGATTATATAAAGATTATTTAAATCTGTTATGTTATATATTAAATAAATAAATAAATTACTAATTACTATCAGCCAACAGAAATTTATAAAAACTTATACAGTAGAAAACAAAAAACGTGCTATCTGAACTTCCAACCCTAGCACCCTTCTCTAAAAAGGGTATCACAATTCTACAGCAAATGTCCTTTTCACTCTTGCAGTCTCCTCTCTCTGTCCCTCTTTTTAAAGTACTGTAAAGAAGCGTAGTAGTATCACATGACACTACTTTTATTTGCGACTTAAACAACACTTCTATGCGTGAAGGACACAATCTATCTATCTGCCTAGACTTTTCCCAACTATGTTGGGGTCGGCTCCAGGCTAACCGGATGCAGCTGAATACCATTATTTTACATGGAGCGACTGCCTATCTGATCTCCCAGTCAAGCAACTATGTAAGTAATACTATACCCCTTGGTAAGACTGGCTGTCAGACTTTCGGGCTTCTGACTACACGCAACGACTGTCAAAGATCTGCGAATGACAGCCGGAACCAACGGCTTAACGTGCTTTCCGAGGCACGGAAGTCTCGATATTTAAAGATGGTTACCCATCCACGGACCAACCCCAGCAAGCTCAGCTTAACCTGATTGATCGATCCGTGCGGCTGTTATTACTTAGCCACGAGCTCCACGTGAGAGACGCCGTATACCACTAAATATGCTAGGCTTTGTAGCCTAGGCGGACTCGGGGAACTGTGTCGGTATACTGTGAGACAACTTAATACAATATACTGTGAGAAAACTTGTACAAACTGCCTTAATTATTAACCCGTTGCGGCACCATTTATACGTGTGGGTGTGAAAGGGCTTAACTTGGCTTTAAACACCTTGAAAAATCTATACTAATATTATAAAGAGGTAAAATTTGTAAGTTTGTGTTATATTCGCTAGGGAGATGTAAGGACGGCGGACGTACTAATCACACGGTAGCTAGTTGCACACTGACTTTATTCAAACGTAAGCGCAGGGGCGCGCGCCGTCGCAGCGGCGCGTAGGTACTTATCTAACTATGCGTACATACATAACAATCTCTCCCCCATATATTTATGACAATAAAAGAAGATTGATTAAAAATAAGGCTTATAATTAACTCTGACGCGTTCCCGCCTAGACCTAGTGTTCTGATGGATCGTGGTGTGATCGCAATCACTCTGCTCCGAGACGTCATTCATTTGTGAATGTGCACCAGCCGCAGTAGGTGTCTCCGAAGGGTTCTCGAGCCCACTCGTCCCCTCCCCGAGGTCAACGATATCATTTGATGACGTCATGTCGTCAGCTGACTCCGTAACAACGCCTGCGGAGACCGATGGTGCCGGCTGATTTGTTGAAACATTGTCTATATCTGGCACTATATTTGGTTCCCAAATATGTCCTTGAGATTCTGAAGTGGGTACATCGTTCCCGCTGCGAGGCCACAGTTGGTCTATGTGCCTATTCACCTCTACCTTATACTCCGGAAGGTATACTGTGTACATAACGGCTCCTTTCTTTTGTACAATAACGCCTTGAGTCCAAATAAATTTCAGGTTGGTTAAATACTTCTTTATCCACACACGATCTTGTAGTTCAAAATTAGGTCTAGACTTCCCACGATAATGTTTAGCCTGTGAACACTGATTGCGAGCCACACGGTCAATGAGGTCTGTGGATGGCGGAGTGACTCGAGCGGGATTCAACAAGTCTATTCTAGAGCGTAGGGATCGGCCGAAAAACAGCTCAGCAGGTGATTTACCTGTCGTGCTGTTTTTAGAATTACGGTAGTCGAACAAAAACTTTGATACCTTTTCTTGACTTATTTTGCTAACTGTAGTGCTTATTAATATTCCTCGCAACCCTTTTTTAATGATTTTAACAAAACTTTCAGCCTGGCCATTACTAGAAGGGTGGTAGACTGGTGAAAACGCTTGTGTAATGCCATTTAATTTATAAAAGGTTGAGAATTCTTGCGATGTAAACGATGTACCATTATCAGTGACCACAGTATGCGGAACCCCAAACCTAGACATTACATCTGTCAATTTTTCAATGACCGTTTTAGACCCATATGACGAACTCACATTGTAACATTCTACCCATTTGGAATATGCATCAACAACAACTAAGTACATTTGATTATTAAATGGTCCCAGAAAATCTAAATGAATCCTATAGAAAGGATGCGGCGGGTAGGGCCACGGCGCGAGCGGGGCGCGCGGTGGGGAGGGGCGCAGCTGTGCGCAAGCAGCGCAGTCTGCCGCGAGTCGCTCTAAGTACCTATCTATACCTGGGAACCATATACGTTGACGAGCCTCCGCTTTCATTTTAACTATTCCGAAGTGTGAGCCATGTAAATCATTACAAACTTGTTCTCGTAGCGACACTGGAATTACTACCTTATGCCCACGCATTAGACACCCATTTTCGACTGACAAGTCTAACCGACACAAAAAATATGCTTTTAATTGCATCTCTTTTACGTTCCGCGGCCAGCCCGTCATTACGTAATGGGTTACTTTACTTAAGAGCGGATCTTTCGCAGTCTCGTCGCGCAGCTGTGGAAGAGTGACGGGCAGGCTGCCCTCCACCACGAAGTTGACGTATGCCGCTCGTTCATCGTAGTCGCATTCTCGCGTGCCCGTGCTGCTATCGATTTCGCCCAGCGGTGCACGCGAAAAATAATCAGCGTTATTGTCAGCACTACGCACATACTCGATTTTGTAATTATAAGCTGACAAAAGCATTGCGTACCGCTGTAACCGGTTCGCTGTTACCTCTGGAATGCCACGGCTAGGGTTAAATATTGCCAACAGGGGTTTGTGATCGGTCTTCAAAATAAATGGATCGGCTCTGCCGTATAAGTACTGGTGGAAACGCCTCACGCCAAAAATAATAGCAGTTGCCTCCTTTTGAATTTGAGAATAGTTTTTCTCTGCTGAAGTTAACGTTCTTGATGCGTACGATATAGGCCTCTCCACGCCGTCATTACAAATCTGAGAAAGTACTGCCCCCAAGCCCGTAGGAGACGCGTCTACCGTTAAAATTATCCTTGCATCTGGGTCGAAGTGTGTGATTTTTAATTGTGGTAAAAGCTTGTTGATGTTCCGATGTCCATACCCATTTGCATTTTTTATGTAATAACTCGTATAATGGACTTAAAATAGAAGAAGCGTCGGGAACAAAATTACGATAATAGTTAATAAGACCCAGAAATGATTGTAATTGCAATACATTAGTCGATATTTGAGCTTCTAATATTGCTTTGACTTTTTCAGGGCATTTCCTTATTCCATTTTTGTCTATTACATGGCCTAGGTATTGAATCTCATCTTTAAAAAAATCGCACTTACTAGCTTGTACTGTCAACCCAGCTGATTCTAACCTGTCTAATACAGCAATTAATCTTTCCCTATGCTGAGCCTTGGTACCCCCTATTAAAATATCGTCCAGGAAACAGACTGTGCCCTCTATGCCTGCCAAGATGCATTCCATGGCCCGCTGAAATATAGCTGGTGCGCTGGCTAACCCGAACACTAATCTGGTATATTTAAACAAGCCGCGGTGCGTATTTATGCAAGTTAGGTCTTGCGCGTCCTCAGATAAAACAAATTGTCCGTAAGCCATCGAGAGATCGAGCTTAGTAAACTGCTCCCCCCCGTGCAGCTTGGCGAACAACTCCTGTACTGTTGGCAAGGGGTACTTATCAACAATCAGCTGTTTGTTTATTGACACTGAGTAATCGGCACAAAGCCTAACTCCGCCATCTTTTTTTAGCACTGGAACCACAGGTGAAGCGTATTCCGAGTGTTCCACCGGTTTTAACACACCCAGGTGTAACAGGCGATCAATCTCTTTGTGTATCTTATCTTTCAGGGCAAATGCAACCGGGCGGGGCTTGAAAAATACTGGCTTTGAACCTGGTTTGAGATGAAGTTTAATCGCGTATTTATTGAAACAGCCTAAATTGCCAGAAAACAACTTTGGAAATTTGTTAAATAAACTTTGCGTAAATGAGTCGTCTGCCTCGGTGGAAAGATACTGAATTGCAGGCGCGAGCTCGAGGCCGAACTCGTGAATGAAGTCACGGCCCAGCAGTGGCGGCCCGTCACCCGCCACCACGAATACGTCCAGCTCCCGCGCGCGACCCTCGTACGCCACACACAGTCGCGCCAGCCCGTGGCTGGTTATTTTGCCACCCGTGTAATTAAGTAGCTGCCTGTTTGTCGCTGATAATGGTACATTACTAAAATACGCGTCGTAAGTTTTGCTCGAAATCACACTAACAGCCGCGCCGCTATCTATTTCGAATTCCAAAAACTGACCGTTTACCGATACCCGCGCTGTCATCGGCCTACCCCTCGCACAACGAATATTGAAAACCGACTCACCATCATCCCCTTCATCCACAGACTTCTCATCTACGTAGTGTACTTTATTTGACGTGCACATACGACGCAAATGACCCTTTTTGCCGCACTTTTTGCACTTATAACTTTTAAAACGACACTTGTCGGCCTTATGATTGTTATAACCGCACACACTGCACTTTTCGCCGTTGGTGATGCTGAATACCGGCGCGCCGCCTGCGCCGGCCGCCGCCGCTAACGCGGAGCGCGTGTCGCCCCGCGAAGCCGCTGCCGCCGCCTCGCGCGCGCACCGCACGCTCTCCGCCAGCTCCACCGCGCCGCTGAGGGTTAAATCCTTCAGGCTTTGTGCGAAAAGCTTATCCTTCTCGTGGCCTGCTACCATACCCATGACGAACCTGTCCAGTACGGCCTCCTCGAGACTTTTAAAGCTGCAGTGTGCTGCCAATCCTTTGACTCTGGCCGCCCACATTGAGTGACTCTCACCTGGCTTTTGTACCGCTGAATAAAAATGGAACCTCTCCGCAAACCCGCACTTTTTAGGAGTAAAATGCTTATCTAATATTTTAATGATATCATCGTATTCCACTTCTTCTAATTCCTTTGGTAATACCAGGTTACTAGCTAACTTGTACGTCGCTTCCGAAATCGCGCTGAGCAATATTGCCCTCCGCTTGACCTTGCTCTTGTCCTTAACGTCGTCCACATCATTTGCGATGAACCACTGGTTCAAACGGGATTTATAACTACTCCACTCTTGTGTTGTGTGGTCAAAACCCGAAAAAAGTCCGAAAGATACGGCCGCAGACATTATTCGCGAGAATTCGTCGTCGCCACGTGTTATATTCGCTAGGGAGATGTAAGGACGGCGGACGTACTAATCACACGGTAGCTAGTTGCACACTGACTTTATTCAAACGTAAGCGCAGGGGCGCGCGCCGTCGCAGCGGCGCGTAGGTACTTATCTAACTATGCGTACATACATAACAGTTTGTATGTAGGGGGTAATCTCCGGAACTAATGATTCAATTTCAAAAAAAATTTCACTCATAGAAAGCTACATTATTCCTGAGTGCTATAGGCTATAAATTATATTTATATCATACATATTAGTCGAGCTATCGCAATTTTTGTCTAGCAAGTCGGAAAGAAATACCTCCGAAAACAGAATTATTTGCATGCGCTGCCTAAACAGTTACAGTATATCGCAATTTTCCGCGGACGAAGTCGCGGGCAGAAGCTAGTATTAAATAAAACGATATAAAAGTTGAGTTTTAAAAATTGTTTTTTTCGCGGTCCGTTTTGACATACGGTATGGAGCGTGGGATGGTAACTTTTTTTTTTGAGTGTGGGAATTCATCAAATGACTCCTCCTGCTCTGGGTGGAGCGGAAGGGAGTGTCAAACTCTTACTGACTAAAAGCAATCCATGTTCCTTCCTTAGCTCTTTATGTTCCGGAGTAGCGGTAACCCTTTCGGACAATTCCGCTGAGGAATGGTAACCTGGATGATAATCAGTGCATCAATGCGACCAGTTTGTTTGCGAGATATGGCCATATAGGCGTGGAATGTTTAGTGTAGGTATAAACTCTAGCTCGGGTCTGTGTTTGGAGTTATATTTTGACATTTAGAATAACCATACTTTTAGACTAAGGACTTTTTTCATAGTGGAGATAATTATTTACCAAGAGCTTGACGTTATGACGTAAAAACCATTACATTCAGTTTACATGCGCCTATGAAAGGTTTACCTATATCCAATTCATATAATTCAAAACGAATCAAAAGGACTGTGCCGATTTTTGAACTTGCTCTTTTATTTACTAAGCCTCATTGCAACTAAATCAATGTGAAGAAATTCGCACCTTAATGCTGCTGAGATAAAAGCTTGTTACTAACGGATAGTCAGAAAAAGTAACCTCAGTAAAAGAACCCAGTTGGCAAGGTCAAAATGCAGGAATAGTCTCCTCTCCTATGTGAGAGTAAGCTGACTGTAATCCACCACGTGGTCCAAGTGCGTCTTGGTAGATGACCCTTCAAACTTTTAGTTCTAGGACATGCTAGTTTCCTCACTATGTTTTCTTTCACCGTTTCGAGATTAGTGGTGATGAAGTAATTTACACAAAGTAACACGCCTGCCTGGATTAGTTCCCACGACCTACAGCTTGTAAGTAGAGGCCGTCGCTGCTGGGCGACCACTGTTCCAAAGCCCTATTACTAAGCCTATAATTACAAAACCCTAACGATTATCATAGGCGATACCTAAATATGAAGCAAAAATATTATAATTACGATTCATGAATCTAATTGAATGAGGAGCTCGTGGCTAAGTAATAACAGCCGCACGGATCTATCCATCAGGTTAAGCTACGCTTGCCGGGGTTGTTCCGTGGATGGGTGACCGTCTATACATACCGAGATTTCGCCGTGCCCCGGAAAGCACGTTAAGCCGTTGGTCCCTGCTGTCATTCGTGGATCTTTGAAATTCGTTACGGGTAGTCAGAAGCCTGAAAGTCTAACAGCCAGTCTTACCAAGGGGTATCGTAGTACCCAGTTACTGACTGGGTTGTGGAGGTTAGATAAGCAATCGCTCCATGTAAAATACTGTTATTCAGCTGCATCCGGTTAGACTGGAAGCCGACCCCAACATAATTGGGAAAAGGCTAGGCAGATTGATTGATAATTAATCAAATTGAATTTAAAACTTGTAAAGATGAATCTAACAAAACATTTAACTCCTAACCTATTTATTACTTTATCTCCCACACTGCTTTTGCAAATGGCTGCCTCTATATGAGCTCAAGAATTATTAAACACGACGCCGTTTGGCCCAATTTGCGTATTCAGAGTTGTAATCAGTTGAGACAATTAATATTTTGAACTAAGTTTTATCATGTTAGGAATAACTTCTGGTAAAGAACGAAGTTCATACATGTGGGTGACAATAAGTTAAAAGTCAAAGTTCAAAGGCCACATATTATGTAACTGGCCCGTTGCAGTCATGTAACGAAGGGATTAGCTTTGAGGAATCTACAGCTGACAAATTGTGAATCGATTGACCTTTTAACAAAACTATGCTTGACATAAATATGAAATAATAACCTACTAATAACACTTATGTATATAGATGACTAAAATGAATCAAAATAAATTATTTGATAATAATAGTTTATTCTGAATTAAATTTTTATTTTTTATTTTATTTATTAAGGGATAATAAACAATTACAACATATATAATACATAATGTTAACATAAGTTGTGGTAATGTTGCAGTCCACTGCATTATACGCAGATAGGACATATTAAAAGATCAGTGGTCGCCACTAGACGAGCATTACTAAAATTAACAAATATTTTGAATTTATAAGTAACTATAAGGCTACCAGAGCGGGAGAAGTCATTGGATGATTTCCCAGCCTTAAAAAAGGCTAGCTATAGCTATAAAATCAAAACAGAACAGAGACAATTTCATTTACTTAAATTATACAATAAATTAATGATAACAATTAAGATAATTTTTTTATAATATTAGATTTAAATATACTTTTCGAGCATGCAAATATATCAATATTAATGAAAGTCAAATTATAGGATTCCAACATTCTATGAATAGGGCAACGTAGGTAAGCCAGAGTTCGTACGACAAGAATTCACCGCAAACAGAGTACGTGCACGAACCTGACGTACCTGAACCGTTCTGGGGACAGAATAACACAGCTTACTCGTTAGTTCAATGGCATCAAAATGATTGTGATCAATATCATAAAGCACGTTGGCCTCCAGGTATTTGCGACGGTTCTCCCAGCTGATAAGCTTGTACTTATCAAGAAGTTGGGAGTATGACAGATAAGTTTTAGTCCTATAACATCTGAAGTACATAGCACGGAGGTACTTGCGCTGGACCCTTTCTATTTCTACTTCGTACTTTTGGTAAAAGGGGTTCCAAATAGGGACCGCGTATTCTAACTGCGAGCGAATGAGCGTCTTATACAGATAGAGATAGGTTGAAGTACGCTTAAATTCTGTTGAAGACCTCATCACAAATCCATACATTTTAAAGGCGTTATTGACTATGGCTTCGATATGCTGGTTTAAGGACAGTTTGCCATCAAAGAGAACATCTAGGTCCCTCACTATTGAGATATTATTTAAGGTGATACCGTTAAGTTTGTAGTTGAAGTTGAAAATGGATTTATTCTTGGTAAAGTGTATATAGTTACACTTGGGAATACTAAGATGTAGCTTATTCTCAATACAGTAGGCAGTTAGTCTGTCTTTGGTCCTCCTGAAATGACTGGCAGTTATCCATGTTACGTATAGCCTGAAACGCTTTCAGGTCATCAGCATACATCAAGAATTTGGCTTTTCTAAAACATTTCTTAATATCGTTGATATAAATAATAAATAATAGCGGTCCCAGAATAGAGCCCTGTGGAACCCCGGAAGTAATACTAACAGAGACAGACTGATGACCATTAACAACAACTCTTTGTGATCGGTTTTCGAGGTACGAATAATTTTAATAATTAGAGTCAATATTATATTATTAATTGGAGCTCATGGCTAAGTAATAACTACCACACAGATCGATCTAACAGGTTAAGCTACGCTTGCCGGGGTTGGTCCGTGGATGGGTGACCATCTTTACATAACGAGACTCCTCCGTGCCTCGGAAAGCACGTTAAGCCGTTGGTCCCGGCTGTCATTTGTGCATCTTTCACAGTCGTTACGGGTCGTCAGAAGCTCGAAAATCTGACAGCCAGTCTTACCAAGGGGTATCGTATTGCCCAGTTACTGGGTTGGGGAGGTCAGATAGGCAGTCGCTCAATGTGAAATACTAGTATCCAGCTGCATCCGGTTAGACTGGAAGCCAACCCCAACATAGTTGGGAAAACAGGCTAGGTAGATAGAATTGAATAAATTATTAATTTGATATATTTGCAGTGCCCTTACAGAGTGCATGTCTTAATAGTGTGTCATACAATTTTAATACATGCGTATTAATCAGTGTTTTACATATTAGTAAATAAATAAATAGTTTATGGATGTATTTCAGAACACGGTTATCCTCTGGTCTAGACGACAGCAGACAGACTTTGGATAAGAATGCCCTATAAAACTAAACTGCGAAGTACAGACGCCAGCACATCAAGCTATCCCTAACTGTCAAATTTTTCTCAATTAAAAATGAACCTTATGTCTTTGCGTTAAAGTTGAAATACTATCAAAGAAATTTGACAGATTGTGGTAACTTGATGTGGTGGCCTCTGTACAATCAGTCTACCAAGCATACTTTTATTTACAGACTGTCGGTCTTTTCTGTAAAAATCTCACCGTAAATCTTAGTTGAAGTAAGTTTGAAGTGAGCCGTCATGCCAATTAATGCTAGGGACACTATTGAAGGTTCACTCCGAACTCATCTCCCATAAGTTTTGACAGAATAGACAGGCTGGTACTGTAGACAGTTATTGATTTTAAATTAACGATGCGCGAACTCACCAAACTGATTACAGTTTATTCACTTCGCTGAATTCGTGATTACAATGACGTGATCATCAATTAACAATTATCAGTACCAATAAGGCTTGCATGTAGTTCAATTTTAAAGCATTTACTTCATGTGATTAACCAGGTGATCAGACAGAATGATGAAGCTAGTTGCTCATTGCAAAGCGTAGTAAGTTCCAATGGAGTATAGCAGGTCGCTCGCATTGCTTGCCCGCGCCATTACTTCCTTGTTGTGTTTTTTCTGACTTTTTGCTCGGCTCGAAGAGTTTCAAACGCGATGTTAAATCCACGATCCATGTTCCGTTGTTAATGTTATGTTGTTTGCATCCTCAAGAATTGGGCTATCAAACGCAAAAAGTATGTTTAAAATCCTAGTCTAGTAGTTTCAGAAATTAGCGCGTTTTAAAACAAAGATTTTGGCTTTAGTTTTAGTACACATTCGCTGCTCACAGACTTTTGCCTGAACTCGACATAATTGTTCACACCTTTTAAGAGTGTTCACACTCCGACAAAAAAAAAAGTAAAATGAGCCATTTTAATTTTCAACCCGTTTGAGTGAAAAGTTCCTCTGTGTGCCTGAAAAGGGGTAATAGGGAGAATATTGAGAGGTGTAGGAGTTTGTAGGGAAAATTGTGAAATGTAGGTTACTAGCTTTTTCCCGTGACTTCGTCCGCGTGGAGTTCGATTATCTATACTAATATTAAAAAGCTGAAGAGTTTGTTTGTGCGACCGAGCAGGCGGGTGAAACCGCGCGGCAGCAGCTGGTATCGCAATATCGGGCGATATTTTTGAGACTAAAAGTAGCCTTTTTTTTTTTTTTTTTAAGGCTGGGAAATCATCCAATGACTGCTCCCGCTCTGGGTGGAGCGGAAGGGAGTGTCAGACTCTTACTGACTAAAACCCATCCATGTTCCTTCCGTAGCCCTTTATGTTCCGGGGTAGCGGTAACCCTTTCGGACAATCCCGCTTACCCGGCAGGCTTGGCCCTGAGGGGCCCCTTCATATGCTGACATCTCTTTGAGGCGCGCGTGGAACATATACGCGCCGTACGGCACGGGTCTGGTGCTGATCGGACGGTGAGTCACCCATTACTCACCGTCCGCAGGCCCGCGCCTACGGTGGCCGGGAGTCGTCACGTGGCTCCTGACGCCCGGAGCGTCTCCCGCGGCGGCTGGGACGGGAGGACCTTTCTCTCTCCCATCCCGCCACCTCCTTCGCGAGCATAACTTTTTCGCAGAAGGAGGTGACTGCCTCCCACTCCCTCTCGCCCCGGACCATGGCTTGCACCAGGGCCGGGCGCGAGAGGTCGCCGCCGCCGATCGCCTCTACGAGGACACGGCGGTGCTCCGCCCAAGCGGGGCAGGTTTGCACCGTGTGCTCTACCGTGTCCTCTGGGCGATCCTCGCAGTGGTGACACCCGGGCGTTTCCTCCCGCCTGATGATGTGCAGGAACCTCCCGAAACATCCATGTCCGGTGAGGACCTGCGTCAGGCGGAAGGTGAGGGCGCCGTGACGCCTCTCTAGCCACTCCTCAAAGAGGGGCCTTACCGCCACTATCGTGGCGTGCCCTGCGCTGGGTTGCGACAGTCGCTGATTCCAGGCCGCCATGAGAGACTAAAAGTAGCCTATGCCCTTCCCCGGGATGCAATCTATCGCTGCCAACTTTTATTGAAATTCGTTCAGTTGTTTAGGCTTGGAAATGTAACATACAGACAGACAGAGTTCCTTTCGAATTAATAATGTTAGTATTGATGTATGACGCGGTATTAAATGTAGTGGTGTTTAAGTGGCGTGAAAACTCTGCATTGTTTATTACTTTATTGTTGCCTGGTTAAATGTTGGTGAAATTTACGTAAAGTTGAGTTTTGGTTTTTCACGTTCACGAAAGTGCTTCCTAATTGTTTTAAATCTGTACTGAACAAAAAGTGATAAACAATGCATGGGAAGAAGGTGTGAGTTTCAAAAAGTGGCTAATTTTTACGTTTACGTTTTATTTTATGTTTGTTTGTCAATAATACGTATCAATCAAATTGCAACACATTGATTCTAAAAAGCAACAGAAAAACGTAGACATTAAAAATTTACTTTTCAGTTAACGCCATAGACTTACACTCACTTCATCCAAAAAAGGCATAAGAACCATTTAATCCCAGCATTCCACTTTCAGAGTTGTTTATGATAGACTTTTCAATATTTTGTCCTAAGAAAAATAACCCTGTACCTACGTACGAGACAATGGGGAAATAAAACTCTCTATCATCGACGACAAAGTGTCATTCAATGTCGCAAACAATATTGGTTCACATTGAAGAACTTCATTTCCCCAGCCGCTACGCGCCGTAGCGATGTCGTAGCTGTGAAAATACTGTTGCTACGTGCGTAGCGTTTTCGTAGCAGCTGGGAAAGTAACTTCTCACCTTAACATGGTTAGGTTAACGTTGATATATTGGAAATATATATTGTCCTACGGAATTATTGGATCGAAAGGATGACTGTGGGATAAAATAATAAATATCGCGGGTCAAAAAGAATATTTATTTAATGTAGTTATTTCTTTTATATACACATATATTTTTTAATCTATTAGAGAAGATCGTGGCTACATAATAACAGCGGCACGGATCTATCCATCAGGTTAAGCTACGCTTACCGGGGTTGGTCCGTGGATGGGTGACCATCTTTACATATTGAGACTCCTCCGTGTCTTGGAAAGCACGTTAAGCCGTTGGTCCCGGATGTCATTCGTGGATCTTTGACAGTCGTTACGGGTAGTCAGAAGCCTGAGGGTCTGACAGATAGTCTTACCAAGGGGTATCATATTACCCGGTTACAGATTGGGTTGTAGAGGCCAGTTAGGCAGTCTTTCTATGTAAAATACTGGTATTACCGACCCCAACATAGTTGGGAAAAGGCGAGCCTTTTCTTTTAAAAATAACAATCTGCCTAGCACATTGATATTTTTTAATCTATTTCGCCTAACTATGTCTGCAGGTATTGTACTGTAAAAACCTATAAGATTTCCCTAATAATTAACAAAATTATTTATCGAGTAGGTAATCTCATTTATCAAGCTGCGCTTTTCCAACTCTTTGTCTACTAGTATAATAAAATCAGAACTTAAATCAGTCAGATAATTCCCCCATTTTCAGCGACATTTCTATCTTAATGAATGAGTAATTAACTAATTACTTTGTTTGCTTTCTTAAGTTGGTAAAAGGAGAAGCCCATTTATATAATGAGTAATTCATCATTGTGTTTCTAAGGAGTAGTTTGGGACTAAAATGTCCACATGTTATTCGAGCCGCAAACAAACAAAATAACTGTTAGTTGGTCAAATATTACATTATATATACATGTGAGTTATATCGTATTAACATGATGAATAATACAAATACAAAAACTATAAACGTGCGTGATGCTAGATGCTGGTATTACCCCTAACTCTTACGCAGTTTAATTTTATTCATGAGATATATAAATAAAAAAATCAACTTATATATGATCTAACACGTTAAGCTACGCTTGCCGGGGTTGGCCCGTGGATGAGTGACCATCTTTACATACTGAGACTCTTCCGTGCATCGAAAAGCACGTTAAGCCGTTGGTCTTGGTTATCTCGTGGATCTTCGATAGTCGGTGCGGGTCGTCAGAAGCCAGAAAGTCTGACAGTCAGTCTTACCAAGTTACTTGACTGGGTTGTGCAGGTCGGATGGGCAGTCGCTCCATGTAAAATACTGGTATCCAGCTGCATCTGGTTAGACTAGAAGCCAACACCAACATAGTTGGGAAAAAGCCGAGCAGGGCAGATATAAACAAAAACATTTCAAACTTTTGGTTTGATTTTTGATGCGTGGCCCAATTTTTATGTAGAATAGTCGCTCGTACATCTCAAATACAAATTCGTATTACTTTATTTATTTTAATTACTTTTGATATTCTTAGTAATTAAGCAAGACACTATCACAAACAATACCGTAATCAGTGACTGTACTCTAAAACAATGATGGAAATCAAATAGTGTTGGAACCAGAACAACAATAATAATTAATAGTGCTCAGTGTTTAAATAATTGTAACCGTTCTTCGACTCTTCGGAAGCGCTCGTGTCACTTCGGGTCTGTTCGGACAAAACCGAAGCCAGCCGAGTGGAGTGGGGGTGTAAGATGGAAGATAATGCTGACAGGCAGTGTAAATATAGGTAAGTGGGTTATTTTCCATCAAGAATGTGCATTAAGTGCATTCTTGAATCGTGTGGATGGCACGTTTTCTATTTATTTATCAGCCACGTACATCGCCGCAAGTACATTTGCATTTAAAGTGATTTATGCATAACATATGGATTCTAGATTTTTATACGGTGTGACTTGGGGATAATCCGATCAGAATTTCCATACATAAGCCCAGTTACTTTCAAGATCTGAAAGAGGATGTACCTACTTTCACTCTTTCGTAGATGAAGCGTGTCCGAATTCACTCAGCGGATCTTCAGAAAGAATACATTTAACTTTACGGCATTCAAAATATTAGAATTCAATTAAATTAAAATAGTAACATAGATACAGCTATTAACATTATTATTACTTAGTTACAGATCAGACTACTAAAAATAATTATTGAATAAAATATAAATCTCTCGCAAATCATACCTACAAAAATATTTGTCGTAATGTGTATTCAAAAAGTTTTATGTTAAAATATTCCAAAACATTAGCAACCATCACAATTATTATTAAGTATAGAATTTAGATAATCTGGTAATGTCAATATGGGTAATGTCAAAATCTGTTATGTCAAATTATAATAGAGCAACAACATCATTATTATAATCTAAAACATCTGAAATTGCATTCAAATTGTTTTTTAACTGACAATCATATTATAATAATTCATAGAATAATGCCTTCTAGATAGATAAGTTTTGATATTCCAGAGAGAAATTGAATTAGTTAGTAATAGTAACCAATAAGTAGGTACTTAACCCGCATTGCAGGCTAGTAATAATGGCCGTGGAGCCGAGCGCACGAAGTTTGAATTGGCCTTCTACCTTAACGTGGTGATTAATAGTGACCGACGGAAAATGGATTTTCAGCCGACAACGAAAATGATTTAGATATTAAAAATATTGTAACATTTCTGATGTACAGAGGCCAGCACATCAAGTTACCACAATCTCAAAATAACCAAAAAAGATTTCAGTGTACAGACACTGAAATCTTTTTTGGTTATTTTACACCTAGAGAGAGAAAGAGTAATAGGTTTCAAAAGAAATAAAATGCGGTAATTCCAGTAGAGAATACAAAATTTCGTGTACCTATATTAAATACTAGCTGTTCCCGTGCGGTTTCACCCGGTACTCGGCTCCTATTGGTCGTAGCGTGATGTAACCTACATAGCCTTCCTCGATAAATGGACTATCCAACACAAAAATAATTTTCAATTCGGACCAGTAGTTTCAGAGATTAGCGCGTTCAAACAAACAAACTCTTCAGCTTTATAATATTAGTAAAGATAATTTATATTATGATTAACCATTACCATTAAAATACATTAACAATTCTGAAGTAAGAACTCTTAAGTAGAAAGAGATCAAATTAATTTGTAACAACAGTAATATTGCACACGCGTAATATAACACAGCTGTGTGTTTTGTGTTCTATCCCACAGTGCACACACATCCGTGCTCAATACATTTTGATCCATTCTCAGCTCAGTGTCTTCAACACAAATATGTGTTTATTATCCAAACATTGCAAATATTGCAATGCGTGTTGAAGGCACTCGGTAGGGATTTTGGCGACACGCATGTGCGTGTTAAAGGCACTAAGCTTAGAATATCACCTGACAAAAAATAGTGGCAATATTTGCGCTAGATAATGTAATTGTTCCCATCTGTACCTATGTAATAAAACAAAATATTTATTCTGAGCACTCACTTGGTATCCAACTATCCATACAAACAAAAACACATCGAGTTCCAGAAGTAAATAAAGGAATATATTTGTTTGTAGGCTTAGGAACATTCGAGCGAGGCAATAGTTGCTCCAATCCCCCGATATTTGGATTATAATAACACGTAATGTTATGACAATAGTTACTTACTTGCTATTTATTTACTGTGTGTTTTTAGATCAGTACACTTTCCCTTTTTCTTTGCTCAAGGTAGCTTTTACGTGTCCGTATGAATTCAAGCCATGTCTCATGTGTAAAGGGGAAACAATGTTGACGCAATAAATTTAGAAGTGCGGTTTTCCCTGAAAACGGGTGGTGGTCTTGCCTACGCAGACCCTACGACCCTATCGCAGCATAATGCTGCGCTATAGCTGTTTTGCGTGGATGTGACGCATGTTTCTTCTAACCGATTTTTTTTTGTGTCGTGTTTATCACAATAGCAAAACGTATTTGCTTTTTTTCTTTCTCTCTACTGTTGATTGATTGTGACTGTCTCGCGTCTGTGTTTGTGAATTTGCCATCTATTCACTCTCATCATATGCTTAACAGTTCTTAAGAATTTATATTTGTAAAATTATATTTTACTGAATCTAAATTTATTAAGATCATCAAGTGACCTAATACTCCAAAAAAAATCATATAATGTGTTGAAAAAGTTCAATTTTGGATGTCAAAACATCAACGTTATCATGCACATTTGAAACGAACATTTAATTGCGAAACACATAATTATGAACATAAAACCCAAATTTTGCTCTCAAAGCTTTTCTGTTATGAAAGACCAAATTATTAACTCTTGTCGCTGTTCATTATGAAATGGGGTTAAACATGTCACAATATTTCAAAAGATTTATGAAACGCCAGGAAATGTGAAATACAATTTTAAACAGTTTTAATTACGTGTCAAAACCACGTATTGTGGTGTGGATTGTATTGAAAGTCGCCAGTGCTCTCATTTGCTTCTGATTTCCGCAAAAGAGCTTCAGTAACTTGCATGCCACTGAGCTATCACTTCTCCAGATTCGGTGAGAACATGTACAGGTATGTCACAGAGGCCTTTTTTTTTTTTTTTTTTTAATGCTGGGAAATCATCCAATGACTGCTCCCGCTCTGGGTGGAGCGGAAGGGAGTGTCAGACTCTTACTGACTAAAACCCATCCATGTTCCTTCCGTAGCCCTTTATGTTCCGGGGTAGCGGTAACCCTTTCGGACAATCCCGCTTACCCGGCAGGCTTGGCCCTGAGGGGCCCCTTCATATGCTGACATCTCTTTGAGGCGCGCGTGGAACATATACGCGCCGTACGGCACGGGTCTGGTGCTGATCGGACGGTGAGTCACCCATTACTCACCGTCCGCAGGCCCGCGCCTACGGTGGCCGGGAGTCGTCACGTGGCTCCCGACGCCCGGGGCGTCTCCTGCGGCGGCTGGGACGGGAGGACCTTTCTCTCTCCCATCCCGCCACCTCCTTCGCGAGCATAACTTTTTCGCAGAAGGAGGTGACTGCCTCCCACTCCCTCTCACCCCGGACCATGGCTTGCACCAGGGCCGGGCGCGAGAGGTCGCCGCCGCCGATCGCCTCTACGAGGACACGGCGGTGCTCCGCCCAAGCGGGGCAGGTTTGCACCGTGTGCTCTACCGTGTCCTCTGGGCGATCCTCGCAGTGGTGACACCCGGGCGTTTCCTCCCGCCTTATGATGTGCAGGAACCTCCCGAAACATCCATGTCCGGTGAGGACCTGCGTCAGGCGGTAGGTGAGGGCGCCGTGACGCCTCTCTAGCCACTCCTCAAAGAGGGGCCTTACCGCCACTACCGTGGCGTGCCCTGCGCTGGGTTGCGACAGTCGCTGATTCCAGGCCGCCATGAGATCGCGCCGGAGGTCCGTCCGCTCCGCCGCAATTTGCTGCGGGAACGGAGTTTCCCCCCGGCTTAGTACCACCACGCGCCACTCGAACAGGCGCGCGAGGACCATCGCCTCCAGATGTCACAGAGGCCTTGAAGCTACTTTTAAACTGTATTGAAAATTACTGGCACGTGTAGTGGTTTAATCTGGATTAACTTTGTTTTTTTTTTTTTGTTGTTTCATCAAATAGCCCTTCCCGCTCTGGGTAGATCAGTGTCAGACTTTTCCTGACTAAAACCCATCCATGTTTCTTCCTTAGCCCTTTATGTTGTCAGCAGTGATAGCCTAGTGGTGTGACCGTCGGACTGCCAAGTCATAGGTCTCGAGTTCGAACCCAAGGCAACACACCTCTGATTTTACGGATTCATGCGCGTATTGTATAATTATCACTTGCTTAAAAACCGGTGAAGGAAAACATCGTGAGAAAACCAGCATGTCTGAGAGATATTTCCCAACAGCATGTGAAGCTAAGTCAGAGGCCCGTGGGCAGCATAGAAACTCTGACACCAGGTTAGTTACTAACCTCACGAAAAGAAGAAGAAGCCCTTTATGTTTCGGGGTAGCGGTAACTGTTTCGGGTAATCCCGCTGACCTGGCAGACTTTGGCCCTTTGTGATTGTGATAATTTATTGGGTATATGATTGTATTATGGAAACTGCTTGGACACTTTTGTACAAGTTACTGGCACTTGAGTGCAGTTGTGGTAGCCCAGTTTAAACGGATGCGAATTACGAGTTGTAGGTTCTGGGTTTGAACTCAGGCAGTTTACTTTGAGTTAGTAATATTTATCATCGCTGCTCCAAAAAGTTAAAGGGAAACATAGTGAGCGAAATGTCTTAGATCCAAAATTTCGAAGACATGTGACATCCATTAGGTACTGAGCCTACGTGGTGGAACTCGAAAAGATTAAAGGCTGATTGTGCTGATGTCTGATTGAGCTCGTGGCTAAGTACTAACAGCCGCACGAGTCGATCTATCAGGTTAAGCTACACTTGCCGAGGTTGGTCCGGGTGACCGTCTTCACATACCGAGTCCCCTCCGTGGCTCGGAAAGCACGTTAAGCCGATGGTCCCGGCTGTAACTTGTGCATCTTTGACTGTCGTTACGAGTCGTTAAAACCCCGAAAATCTGACAGCCAGTTTTACCAAGGGGTATAACCGTATTACCCAGTTACTGGGTTGTCGAAGTCAGATAGGCAGTCGCTCCATGTAAAATACTGGTAATCAGCTGCATCCGGTTAGACTGGAAGCCGACCCCGACATAGTTGGGAAAAGGCAGGCAGATTGATTGTTCTGATTGACTTTTTTCAAAGAGTACAGTTAGAAGTTCTTGTATACCTTTGTAGAATGTTGTTGTATGTATATCCAAGAAAATTAATTTTATTAACTTACTTAAAGTTTATCTTTGCTTCAGCTTGCAAGTTCGTTAAACTTAAAATCAGCTAACTACATAGAAGGATGTTAGCAAGACTTGTGGTTAACGTCGGAATTGAGGAAACTTTTATAAAAGGTGTAATTAAGTCTTTCCAAGGCGTATCGTGATACTCAACAACTGGGTTGTGGCGGTCAGATAGGCAGTCGATCCATATAAAATATTGGTATTTAGATTCATTCGTTTAGATTGGGAGCCGAACTGTTTTTTTGAGGGTTGTAAATCACCAGATGACTCCTCCCGCTCTGGGTGGAGCGGAAGGGAGTGTCAGACTCTTCCTGACTAAAACCCACCCATGTTCCTTCCTTAGCCCTTTATGATTTGGTGTAGCGGTAACCCTTTCGGACAATCCCGCTTATGGGAGCCGACCTTAACGTATGTAGATGGGAAAATGCTACGCAGCTGTTTATGATTCGTCTTCAAACTAATTAACAGAGATCTGAAACTGAAAATTGCATGCTGATGCTGGTTAGATGAATATAGAAGCTTCACTTTGTCTACCCAGTTTTTCCTAATACTAACTTACTCGAATTTAATACTACATATTTCGGAGAACAATGGGCGAGCTATTAATATCAGGATAGAAACAATAGAGGGTGTAATGTTAGCATGTGATGTTTGTTTGTTGGATTTCCATATTTAAATCGATGATCGATATGTAATTATAGGACTAGGGCGTACGTTATACAAAAGGTTTAAAAAAATAGGCTACCAAATTACTAATGGTTGGTGTTGTAATAGATTGTTGTGATGTCACGAAAATAATGATCGCCTCTTTTTAGGGTTCCGTACACGGAGGGTGCCAAACGGAACCCTATAACTAAATCTCAGTTATCCGTCCGTCTGTTGAAATATTATATACTGAATGCTGAAGCGGCTTCGCTCGCTTGGATGTCGGAAATTATCCCAAGGGAACGTACTACCGGGATACAAGGTTTACAATGTGTTAATCCAGGTCATAAACTACCCCTGTGCCAAATTTCATCCAGATCCGTTCAGCCGTTTGAGCGTGAAGGACGGACAAACATACAAACACACACACACTCCCTCACAAACTTTCGCCTTTATAATATTAGTGTGATTGTGATGTTAAATATTGTACGGTGGTACGGAACATTCATGTGCTGTCTGATTCGTACTTGACGGTTTTTTTATTTTATTGGATAAATATAAAAAAATATTTAAGTTGTTTTTTTATTTGAACAAGATCCTTAAGATGTAACCGAAACGTAAGTAGGTTTCGAAAGAATAAAAATAACGCCTACACGGGAAACGATAAGACACATTTTCAATTAAGTACACAATTCGTGTGGGTAGACTCTATGAGTGTTTTCCTTTAATTTACCAACAAATACGAAGGAAATGTTGTTATAAATATGTTACAAGATCTCAGATATAATGAGTCCGTTGTTATCTTTCGTATTATTTCAGTGCCTGGAGGAATGAATCTCGTCATTTTTGTTAGAAACAAAATATCGTTTGATAGAATTACAATCATGATTTTGATAAATAAATGTTTGAATTAAATCAAACAGTTCTAAAGCTTTGTTTATCTAAGAAAACGGTGTTCGTTCACACAATAACGGCTGTCTACATACAGAGATAGAAGCAAAAAATAAAGAAAAAAATGTTTATTCAGATTCCAAAAAGGAAAACACAAAATGACGAATTATTTTTTGTCTATCATTGTTCCTGTTTTTTTGAGCACCTGCCATCTAATCTCTCCACCAATCATGTAATGCCTGAGCTATTAACTCCACCTTTGTACCATTGTTGTGTGCGAAAAGTTTAAATAAATAAAATAACATAACTTGTACAAATTAGCCCAAAAACCTCGTTTTCAACTAAGTAAAAACATTGTCAATTTCCTGATGTTAGGGTTATTCAGCGTTTTTTGGTACCTTAAACTACTGGTTAATATTACAAAATTTCATGACGGCTACCGCTCTTCTATGAAACCGTAGCTTTTTGGCATCTTTTGACTTCCGATACACATAGGTTTATATATGTATTCTTAATTAATTCATAAATAACGTAAATATCGACTCACAAAAATTACAAGAGGTAGAAAACTGTGCCACGCGTAGCTAGCGGCAGTGCTATGACGTAGCTAGCAGCAGTGCTGCGACGCAACTAGCAGCAGTGCTACGACGTAGCTAACAGCAGTGCTACGACGTAGCTAGCAGCATAATGTAGACATGATATGGCGTAAATTGAGCTATACTAAAAACAGCCTGTTATTGTCCCACTGCAGGGCGAAGGCCTCTTTGGTTTTATAATAAGTAGTTTTAACTAGTTCCCGTATCAAACATCTGCCTAACTGTTCGCTATCCTGGTAGCGCGTAGCTTTCCACTGCCGTAGTGCCGTTATATTTAATGGATCCTTATAATAGTCGCACCATCTTCAGGATATTGTCTTAATTACCTATAAACCTATCAAGCTTTGGCTTGATTTCAATATAGGTCAAATAAAAAGTATTTATTGCTTCTCTCTCTCTAGACATATTTTTTGTGTAAGGTACAATGAAGACTGGAAAATGGGTTAATTGTCTCATCGTATTGTCTTCTCGCTCTGCTTTAGTGTTTGTTCCCCACATAATATCACCATATAGATCTATTTTAATTGCGTTGAAGTACCTGTAGTTAGGTATAAAATTCGTATCACAAAAGTTTCATATTGTAATATTTTTTATACGTCGCACCAATTTTTCTCGTTTCAAGTACAAAATTTGAGGCGCCCTTTTGTCGTCCGAGAAAATTTGAGTTGCTTTCAGCACCCACGCACCGTACAAATATTCTGAAACATTCCTGTTGAAATTCCTGTCCCGACGCTTCTCGATCTATCATCCATACAATCTTTTGTCAAGCTGAAAACTCCTTTACCTTTTAATACAGAAAAAGCGACCAACTGCGAGTCGGACTCGCTTACCAAGGGTTCCGTTCAAGTATAGAATATTTAACACTGGATCTGTTTTGAAAATACTTTAGTATAAATTAAAATAATTATTAATAATGCACCGAAAAAAATTTGATTCTTGTATGAGTACCCCCTTTAATTTTTAAATAAATTTCATTTTGATTATTTGTGAAAACTGCAGATGTCGGGCTATTAGGTACGGTTCAAAAGATATAGCCCTGTGACAGATTGACTGACGGTCGAAGAGCGGAGCGTTAGCAGTAGTGTACAGAACCCTAAAAACGAGGTAGGTAGCTTATTTTTCTGTGCAAAAGGTCCTGTTTTCAAGGTCGATCCAACCGTATTGATCCCGATACTATAGGTACCCTTGGAAGGGACGGTCTGCTAAGTTCATAATAATTAAAACATGTTACATTATTCAGGGGCGTCGGGCATAGAGGGTTTTTAACGGATTACAAAATTTAGGGTGATGGATTGAGTTTTTGAGCTTTTAGTCAATATAAACTCCACTTATGTTATTATTTGGTTGAACTGGAGCTTGAAACTAACATAATATTTGTTCAAATACTCATTATTTCAGAATGATATTCAAACGTGAATCTTCTTTTTCAAAATTGTTTATGGATTCTTATTCCTAATCTGTCAGTTTTAAATTAATACAAGTAAAGCACCATAAATAAAACTGACCACGCATCTTCTAGGCATGCTCGTTCCATCGTAGACCTTATTTATCGCTTTCCATCAGGTGACATCGAGGATCGATCGATCCCATTTCGCATAAAAAAATATATTTTAAAGTATGTAGTAGTTCCAAAAACTTGGAATAGCAGGTTTGCGCAAGATTTTGATCTCATGACTAATAAAGCTCGTGGAGCTCGTGGTTAAGTACTAACAGCCGCACAGGTCGATTCATCAGGTTAAGCTACGCTTGCCGGGGTTGGCCGTGGATGGGTGACCATCTTTACATAACGAGACTCGTCCGTGCCTCGGAAAGCACGTTAAGTCGTTGGTCCCGGTTGTCATTTGTGCATCTTAGACAGTCGTTACGGGTCGTCAGAAGCCCGAAAATCTGACAGCCAGTCTTACTAACGGGTACCTATCGTATTGCCCAGTTACTGCGTTGTGGAGGTCAGATAGGCAGTCGCTCCATGTAAAATACTGGTATTCAGCTGCATCCGGTTAGACTGGAAGCCGACCCCAAAATAGTTGGGAAAAGGCTAGGCAGATGATGACTAAAAAAAAAATCAAATAATGATGATAAAACTACCCATTTTCCAGAAGTGGTATGTTTCAACTCTAATAAAGCATAATATTGTGCCTGTAATCTACGTCTTTACTTCCAGCCTCCAAGGCATTTCATTAGTACGCAAATTAGAGCCACCGTCTTTTTCGTCGTGAAACTTATCTGCATCTTAACTACCTTTAAATTAAGCATGTAATGAGGAGTTGGAGGCACGTTTGTAGGTATTTTTATTATTTATGAAAATCGTGAAATGCTACATATTTGTATGTGTACTGCTTACACTATTATAGTGTTATGATTGAGCTGAGTACACGATAACTGACACATTCTTGCAATGACTCGATCAATCTAGTGAAACCTATGTGGTGCTCTGTGGCACTCTCTTGAGGAAGGAGGCGATGACTGTACTGTGTACAGTCGCCAACACATCAAGTTACCCCAGTTACCCCAATTTGCCAAATTTCTTTGATAGTTTTTTGAACTTTATTACAAATGCACGAGGTTCATATTTAATTGGGAAAATTTTCAGTTTGGGGTAGCTTGATGTGCACATGGTCCGTATATCGTTATACAGTCTGGCCAATGGCCATTCCAATGTAATTGTATGGACTTTGACTTTGGTATTTCTGCTGGGTTATTGTAAACTCACCACAACAAAAATACGCCACAGGTATAGTAAACTCGTCACAGGTAGGTCAAACTTGTTTTGGATGTACCGAGAGTAAAACGATATTCGTTCAAAATTATTGTTTAGTAAAAGTAATGTAGTTTCCGAATAAAGAAAAAGGAGAAAACTGTATCAAAAAACATGATCCATGACATGGCTTCGTTTGCTATCGGTACTTTTAAAGCTGTGGCAAGTTTTCGTGAGACAGATAAGACTGTGGCGACTTTACTATATTTTTTACTTGTGGCAAATTTTCATTATGGCGAGTTTACAATAACCCTTTCTGCTCAGAGTAGCTGGGAAAGGTCCACCTCATATAGTTCAAATGCAAAATTGATGTTCAAGTGTTATTTAACCAATTTTCGAGAAAATATTTTTTATTGGTAACTCTATTAATATTATAAATGCAAGAATGTGGATGGACGTTTATTATTATTATTACTCTTTCACGCAAAAACTTCTGAACGGATCTGGATGAAATTTGGCACAGAGATAGATTATAGTCTGGAGTAGCACATAGGCTACTTTGCATCCCAGAAGAATGTACGGTTCCCGTGGATTATTTTCTTACATACACGCGGATGAAGTCGTTAGCAAAAGCTAGTAAATCATACATCGATAACTGCCTGCGTTGTCGCATGACACTGACAATTATGACAAAGGTGATAAAAGTCATTTACTGCCTCACAAAGGTCTAACGCGGAATACGTAAGGTTTTTATGATTGACATTTATGGATTTCTTGATCCAAAAGGAAAATAGTGTTTAGTTATTCAGACCCGTGCCGTACGGCGCGTATATGTTCCACGCGCGCCTCAAAGAGATGTCAGCATATGAAGGGGCCCCTCAGGGCCAAGCCTGCCGGGTAAGCGGGATTGTCCGAAAGAGTTACCGCTACCCCGGAACATAAAGGGCTACGGAAGGAACATGGATGGGTTTTAGTCAGTAAGAGTCTGACACTCCCTTCCGCTCCACCCAGAGCGGGAGCAGTCATTGGATGATTTCCCAGCCTTAAAAAAAAAAAAAGTGTTTAGTTATTGCGTTTCAGAATGATAAAATATTCCAATATTTTTGTAAAGTATGTTTTTATTCGAAGAGATTAACAATTGGCAATAACAGATCTGAGCCAAAATACACACATCAAAAGTGTCTAGGGATCAACATATATTTTTGCAATAACTTTTCTCTTGATTGATATTAATTTAAATTTTCTTTAAGGATTCATCAAATAAAGTGTTTTCGTTTGTCACAGTAACGATAAACCAAGTCACCTTTGCATTAATAAAGAAATTTGCCATTTTCCTAATAAAGGGATTTTTGACATTTGAACCACTAACATTAAAGTTCGAAAAAAAGACTGAAATAACAGTTTTCTTTAAAATTTTATTGGGTAACTTAAACAATTAATAATCCGTGTTTCTACCGCGAACACTAACAACACAAGAACATCGGTTTGGCATACTCAAAATGAGTTCATCCAAATCACGCTGTGGAATGGCCGCCCATGTTCGTTGCAACAACAAAAAAAGGTCTTCTTGCAACTGGATACCCTCCATATTCGGCAGAGCTCTTCTCTGTAGCATATCCCATGCATGCTCAATCGGGTTCAAGTCTGGCGACTGAGCAGGCCAGGGCAGGACATTGATGTTAGCTGCGGCGAGAGTCTGTCTTACAACTCTTGCGGTGTGCGGTCGTGCATTATCATGCATTAACTGAAATAAGGGACCGATTTGCACTTGTAGAGGAACGATGACGTCAGATACAATCGTCTCAGCATAAATTTGAGCGTTGAGGTTGCCTCTGATCCAAATCAACTCAGTTCTTCCGCCGATCCAAATACCCGCCCATACCATGATGGTTCCACCACTATAAGGATGGACTTCCTGGCAGGATTTTAATCGCTGTTGGCGTCCAGGGGTTCTCCAGTGTCGTATACGTCTTGTATCCGGTCTCATACCAAAACGAGACTCATCAGAAAAGCACACGAAACGCCATTGTTCTTCTGCCCAATTTCTGTGTTCAAGAGCCCATTGATATCGAATCCTACGATTGTGCATTGCTATAGGTGGTACCCGTAGCGGTCTTCGGGAATGAAGGTTCACTTCATTCGTTCCTCTACAAGTGCAAATCGGTCCCTTATTTCAGTTAATGCATGATAATGCACGACCGCACACCGCAAGAGTTGTAAGACAGACTCTCGCCGCAGCTAACATCAATGTCCTGCCCTGGCCTGCTCAGTCGCCAGACTTGAACCCGATTGAGCATGCATGGGATATGCTACAGAGAAGAGCTCTGCCGAATATGGAGGGTATCCAGTTGCAAGAAGACCTTTTTTTGTTGTTGCAACGAACATGGGCGGCCATTCCACAGCGTGATTTGGATGAACTCATTTTGAGTATGCCAAACCGATGTTCTTGTGTTGTTAGTGTTCGCGGTAGAAACACGGATTATTAATTGTTTAAGTTACCCAATAAAATTTTAAAGAAAACTGTTATTTCAGTCTTTTTTTCGAACTTTAATGTTAGTGGTTCAAATGTCAAAAATCCCTTTATTAGGAAAATGGCAAATTTCTTTATTAATGCAAAGGTGACTTGGTTTATCGTTACTGTGACAAACGAAAACACTTTATTTGATGAATCCTTAAAGAAAATTTAAATTAATATCAATCAAGAGAAAAGTTATTGCAAAAATATATGTTGATCCCTAGACACTTTTGATGTGTGTAAATCGAAGAATACAACAAAAATCCTACCCTACCGCACTACCCTCCAATCAAATATTAATGAGCTTCCAATAGATCCGTTGTTCTATATACATTATTCATGGTACTACTTTATTTTTCTTTGAATTACAATTTTCCTCACCTACCTGCCTCACCGGCCTGTATCTGAGCTTACACTGGATTTTGAAGTACATTTAATAAGACTAGCTGAGGAGCTTGTGGCTAAGTACCAACAGCCGCACAGGTCGATCCATCAGGTTAAGCTACGCTTGCCGGGGTTGGCCGTGGATGGGTGACCATCTTTACACCGAGACTCCTCCGTGCCTCGGAAAGCACGTTAAGCCGTTGGTCCCGGCTGTCATTTGTGCATCTTTGACAGTCTAACCGGATGCAGTCGTTACGGGTCGTCAGAAGCCCGAAAACCTGACAGCCAGTCTTACCAAGGGGTATCGTAATGCCTAGTTACTGGTTTCTGGAGATCAGATAGACAGTCGCTCCATGTAAAATACTGGTATTCAGCTGCATCCGGTTAGACTGGAAACCGACCCTAACATAGTTGAAATGGAAATGGCTAGGCAGGTGATGAAGTAATAAGACTAGCTTTTTCCCGTGACTTCGCCGGCGTAGAACTCGATCTACCCAGGTCAAGGTCTACCTGTGTGCCGATTTCATAGAAATCTGTTCAGTAGGTGAAGCGTGAAAAGATAACAGATAGTTTTGCAGTAATAATGTTAGTATACAGTGTGTTAGGTTTAACGATTGACATACTTACAGGGGGTATAGTACTCATGAAAATGAACAACTTTGACTATGGCACCAACTTTGAAATATGGAAAAAAAATCTGCTGTTCAGAACATTTAGGTATGTTCGCATAATTCGTCAAAATTTATGGAACAGCAGATTTTTTTATTCATCGCGTAACTTAACACACTGTGGATTTAAGTTGTAGAATGCAAAGTAAGGAACATTCTAGAACGCAGGACTAACATGTAATAAAACTCTAATTAACGTGTAGTTCTGAATGCAGAATAGAACATGATGCACGGATATTGCCAGCATACATAATTAAGCAAAAATATGAATTATTCATTCTTGCCACATTGCAGTGGTCTCAAATGAATGTTCATCTCCGTTTGGTTAAAGTGGGTCGTGTTCTGACATAATTTGAGTTTTGAATTACTTATCTAGTTAATTTTGATTGGAACCTTCTAACTATTCAGTTTACATCAGCCAAAATCTCAAATTGTTCATTAGTAGTTACACTAATAAGTGAATTTTGAGTTTAAGCTAAAGCAGATCTAAGATTGAGGTCTCAAAATGTTCTCTTTGTGCTCTAAGCAAAGATTTGAATCGTTAAATTTGCCCTTACCGTACAAATATCGCATGAGAAGTGTCAATACTGAGAGATAATGAAAGAAGAGTAAACTCACACATCCGTTAATATTGTTACCATGGCAACATGCGTGCAGATCTGTCAGACTGAAACGAGATTCATATAATCTTGCGATAACGAGAATCTATTGATTTACATTTTTAGTTACACATGCGCATTTTATATGCCTTTATGGTCTGCTTTTTCAATAGTTAGTTATGTTTTATTGGACAAATAAATATGATAGCTTTTATATAGAAAATATGTCAAACCGCCATTTTTATTCTTCAGTTAAAAGTAATAACATTGCGTATAAAGTGAATATTGCCGCTTCAAAGTTACGATCATAACATCTTGGTCGTGCTTTATTCCGTGAATACTACAAAAAATATCGCAGACTGGCTCCACTAGACAGTCTGAAAAACGTATTGATTATGCCATTAGCCTTCTAGTGTCTACATGTAAAGCTGCTCAGACGCTTAACCCAACGCTAACACAACTCTGACAAAAGAAAGGAATGAACGTTCATCTGCTCTTAATATTTTATTTTTTGATCATTCAGTGGGCGAGTGAAATCCGACTACGTTGGAATGGTTTACTAATCAATTAATTTTTCGTTTTTGGTTAATTTAGTGATCAGACTTTTCACTTCGATTAAAACACGTGTTTAGTAATAATATGAATGATGTAACCAATATTTTATAAACATATTTTGTTTAAAAGAGTGTCCGTGGAGTTTCTTGTCTGTTCTTCTCTTTAGGTACCTACTGCTTTAGAATGGGCTACTTCATTTTTCTGACTGACCGCCCCTTTGAAAATCCAAAAGTGCCTGTAATTGGTTTATTTGGAATACATGCTTTGAGTTTGAGTTTGAAAGATTCGAATGAATTAACAATATTGAAGCTTCTGCTATCTGCTTAACAATAGTTTAACTATTTTAACAACGAAGAAGTTAATATTCGACGATAGCGATGAGACCTATGTTATCATTATCCCAGGGACCTATACAGTTAAGTAAATTATCAATATCGATCTTACGGAGTCCTTGTATTATGGATACTCGAGCGTATATCGAACAAACATAATCTTGTAAAGCATATATTTGCGTTTACTTTGGCAATATATTAAGTATGAAGTTACTAGGCATGCCCATGGCTTTGGTCGAGTGGAATGACATACATAATGTGAGTAATACTTTTATACCAAATCTCACATTTTTTTTGTAATAATAAAAATATAATATCTCGCTTTGTTTCCTCGCATACGGGGGGGGGGGGGGCGAGCCTATTGCCATCAAGCGGTCACGAATTCAGATTTCAGGCAGCTACTAAGAAATTCCAGATGGCAAAACCCAATAATACTGTGCTCGAGCCGGGAATCGAACCCAGCAGTAGCGCTTGCGACTACAGGATGAAAGAGGAAGTCTATTACAAAATAATTAGTCGGATAAATGGTTTAAACGTTATAATCACACTAAGTTCGAGTTGCATTTATTTAGATATGGTACCGTCTCTTTCTTGCACTTCTAGTTTGACAGATGTGTGATAATGCTAAGCCAAAGTACGTGCAGTAAATACCGTTTACAACCTTTAACATGAGCCATTGTTTTATATTTATGTAAAGAAATACAGCTTCATCAGAGAACTGTTTAAACGACAGAACATATTTAAATTGTAATATAGTTCTCTTCGCCACTGAGCGACAATATTAATATTAATTTCCGGCATACGTAAATCAATTACAACGCTAAGATTGGCTCAGTGAGCTTGGCAATTTAATTTTCTCACCGCGGCCGCTGTGGAGCCCTCACGTGCTCGAGCTTCGAGCAGTCGAGCCATCGAGAATTCGAGCATTCGAGCCGTGGAGCAGGGGGGCTGTCCGTGCCCGTAGCTCGAGGTCGTGGCTATGAATCATTTGAACGGGTGTTTACACATCACTGGCCGGGTTTACCGGCTTACCTCGTGTTTTCAGTGTTATATTTTGAGCAGAATTTATGGCATTATCGTAAAAGGAAAATTATAGAATGGAAATATCTATGACGCTCAAGGTAAGGTTAGGAAAAAACAAGCTTGAGGTATAAGAGATAACGTGATACCTTCGTTTCAGAGTAAAATGGTCTTGAAAGACTGATGGACAGACGGGCAACGAAGTGATCTTATACGGGTTCCGTTTTGTCTTTTTGAGGCACGATAACCCTAAAAATGGAAAGTGTGGTTTGGCTGGCGTGGTTCACAAAGAAGACTACAACAATATTTATGCTCTTAGATTAAAAACCTTTAAAAAACAAACACCCAAAAAACGTCCTGATCCCAAAGTTTTTACGCCCCATTTCACAGCCCACAAAAAAAAAACTTCAAAGTCGAAGAAATCCGCTGTTTTATCTCCCACTAGATGCAAAACAGTCACTTTATTCCGTAACTTGGATCGAAATAAAAATGTATCTGTAAGAACTCCATGATTCCACCCGATAAGACCGGACATTCCCTTTCCAAACGGGATCCGGTCCGTTTTATCTAAATAAACCCTCGTCAGTCCCCGTCTACTCTAATATATGGATATACTATGTTGTATATTAAACATAGTAGGTGTTAAAATAACGCCTATGTATTACATAGATTGTAGGTTCGCTCAACTGCACAAACAAACTCCAAAAACCACCAACCGCTACGACATAATGACGGTTTCAATGTCAGATTGCGTACATGTTAGCGAACTGAATCAGCTTGCTTAACGAACGATATTTGTGCTGCCACTTCTATGTATATCTATATATGCCATCCACAAATGATCACTTTATACCGCCATCTTGACGGCAGATATTCATGGATGAATCATGAAATCAGATATTATTGCTGATATTTCCAAAATAATGTATTTAGGCTCGTGAATGTACATACTATTATGTATATAATTGTACCTTTTGTTTGAGTAAATTACTTAGAAACTGTGCGAGAGTAATTAACAATAATTGTGCTAGCTGTCATGTGGTCTTGTGTTGACGTTTAATATTTCATTCTGAAGCCTTTGAAATTGAATTTTGGTGTAAGTTGAAAGGAGAAAGCTATAAACAATGTGGACATTGTTTATAGCTTTCTCCTTTCTTATTGTCAAGTAGAACTTTCCTACGACGTAGTATAAGGAATTGTCGTTGTCTGTTTCTAAGTAATTTAAAAGAAATTATGGGTATAATCTCATTATTTCTAAGATTTATACTGTATTTTACCAATTTATTGAATACATTTTATTTATTACTAACTTGTGCTAGCGGCTTCGCCAGCGTGTATGTAGAAAATTATCCCACGGAAGCCGTAATTTTTTCCGGGATAAAAAGCTTGTACGCTATTCCAGACTATAATCTATCTTTGTGCCAAGTTTCATCCAGATCCTTTAAGTAGTTTTTGAGTTTATTCGTTACAAATATACAAACAAATCTTTCCGCTTTATAATATTACTAGCTCCCGCTCGCGGCATCGCCCGCATAATATGTCGACAAATTATACATATAAACCTTCCTCTTCAATTACTCTATCTATTAAAAAAAACCGCATCAAAATCCGTTGAGTAGTTTTAAAGATTTAAGCATACATAGGGACAGAGAAAGCGACTTTGATTTATACTATGTAGTGATATAGATTATTTTAATTTCTTTTACACTTCTCGGGACCCTGGGATCCCGAACCTTTAGAAGGCATACGAGGGGCCAAAACAAACTCGCAGAGGCCCCTTAGACAATTATTGTTATGGATGATGTTGGAAAGGACTGACACGGCAGAAAGCAATGATACACCATGTTATAATTATATCTGGTCATTGCTCACTGTTTCTCTTACGTGTTTCTTTCAGTGTTGCTCGATATCTAACGACTAGATGCTTGATCCATCGTATATCTCATCATTTGCTATCCCTCAGGCCATACATAAAAAGTGCCCTTGCTCCCCTAGTCACCTCACGCCCTGGACATCGAGAGTCGATTGCCGATCCTCAGCCACCGTAGGCGCGGGCCTGCGGACGGTGAGTAATGGGTAGCTCACAGTCCGATCAGGACCAGGCTCGTGCTGGACGGCGCGTTCGTGTTCCACGCGCGCCTCATAAAGATGTCAGCATCATCATCGTTCGCTGACTCAACAGGCCGCCTGCCGAGGCAGCGGGATTGTCTGAAACAGTTATCGTTGCCTGGAACACAAAGGACGGCTAAAGAAGGAACGTGGATGGATTCTAGTCAGTAAGCAGCCTTATTGAGTAAAACACTCCAACCATTCGAATCCATGTTACTACTTAAACAAGTGAATGAGCGATTATCTCCACTAATAAAGTTTCCATCGCATTAGCCATCTCCCTCTATCAAAACAAAAGCCGATCACCTTCAATAGAACATCCCAATCCTTCTACATGCTATGTACAGGGGCCAGCACATCAAGTTACCACAATCTGTCAAATTTCTTTGATAGTATTTCAACTTTATTGCAAAGATATAAGGTTCATTTTTAATTGAGAAAATTTGACAGTTAGGGATAGCTTGATGTGCTGGCGTCTGTACAGCAACGCACCATTAATTCATTCCATACGATTGAACTTTACCCGAGCGCTCGACGTCAGACAGTAATACGAGAGAATCGATTTGTTGTGAACAATAGGCAACTAGATAACAAACAAATAGACATTGGTTCCATTACATTTGCTCGGCATTTCTTTTTAGATGTTTACTTTGTATGATTTTACTCTTAGATCTAATAAATGTTTCACTGACAGATTACATCGTTTTCGTTGGTAACCATGGCTTTTGCTTCCTTACATCTCTCATCTTCCTTCAATCTCTTCCCATCGCAGCCACAACTTCTTTCTCACTATTCATCCATCCACTGAGATATTTAAAAATCCAAAAAAAAAAAAGTATATACGCGTTTTTTTACGGCTGACTATTCAACCTTCCTATATCACTACATATGTAGTATAAAGCAAAGTCGCTTCTCGCGTCTGTCCTAATGTCTGTATGTATGTATACTTAGATCTTAAAAACTACACAACGGATTTTGATGCAGTTTGATGATGCAAAGGGTTACCGCTTCTCCGGAACATAAAGGGCTAAGGAAGGAACATGGATGGGTTTTAGTCTGTAAGAGTCTGACACTCCCTTCTGCTCCACCTAGAGCGGGAGAAGTCATTAGATGATTTCCAACCCTCAAAAAAAAAAAACAGGGAAGACGCTTTTTAAATTATACAGGCAGTTTTTGCTAAACCCTTTTAAAAAACCTTATTAAAACGTGAATATATCGATGGTCTAAGCTTTAGTTCGGATTTTACCAATGAAACTGAATGCCATCAGCACCGAGTTCAAGAAATGTCATTGCCAATATTCCATAACAATCTTGACAATGACATTGGCTCTAGACCGCGGATTAGATGTGCTGATCGCGTTTAGTTTCATTGTTGAAATAGTAGGACTAGATTTGTGACACTTTTTTTTTAAGGGTTGCATATCATCAATTGACCCCTCTCGCTCTGGGTGGAGCGGAAGGGAGTGTCAGACTCTTACAGACTAAAACCTATCCATGTTCCTTCCTTAGCCATTTATGTGCCGGGGTAGCGGTAACCCTTTCGGACAATCCCACTTAAGGTTAGTGACACTTAAGCCAAGGTTAAGTAGCCACGGATTTTTAAATGACATTTAATTTCTTCTTGGTGCCCCATTACAGGAAGTCTTGTCCCTGCCTCTAAATGCGATCAAAATAACATGACTTACACTGCTAACAGAAGTTTACGTAAGTTTTTGAAAGTTACTCAAGACATCTTGTACATACATAAAAAGGAAAGTTACTTTACCTTAGAAACCCTTCGGGATTGTTACTCTCACCTGTCTAAACCCAACACCGGGAAAAGGTTGTATGTTATTCAAGCCGTCCCTTGTCAGCAGTCACAGATACTTTAAAAAAGGGTAAACAAACAAAATACGGGCTAAAAAATGTCAAGACTTTTTTTCGTAAATCCCGGTAATTTAGCTATTATAAGGAATAGTTAAGTAAAGTAAGTGAGCAGTGGTAGTCCAGCGATATTCTCAAACTCAAACTCAAAGTATTTATTTCAAATAAACCAATTACAGGCACTTTTGAATTGTCAAGGGGGTCGGTCAGTCAGAAAGATGAAGCTAGTTGCCCATTTATTGGGTCCGATTTACGAATTTTATTAGTTTGAACCCAAGCAGACATTTAATTTCAGTACCACTGCTCTGAAAACGGTGAAGGAACCCAAAAATGGAAGACATTGACATTGACCAACCCGCATTGAGTCCGCGTAGTGGATTACAGGCTATTCCCTCTCACTGAGAGGAGCTGAGAAGTAATCGTTTTCCATACTCCCTTAAAACTTAATCTGTTCATTGGACAGGTCAGCTCATCTCAGACACTAATCTGCACGGTCTAACCAAGATCATGTCTGGACCTTAACCAAAACTAAAGAAGAACAATATTTACAGAAATGAGGGCTGATTTTTCAATCGTCATTTATTAGTTGTTGTTTTATAGGAAAATTATGTCAAACCGTTATTTTTGTTCTTTACAGAAAAGTTTTCAAAAGGTTGTAAAAGCGGCCTTAAGTCAATTATCATTTATCCAAACTTGGCACTTAGCTCAAGTATTCCCAAAAACCTCATCAGAACCCTCACTCCTACACTAATGAGAAAAGTATAACAATCAAATAGCAATCAAAAGATTTAAAGGCCATTATAAAATACGTATATTTCAAACCGTTTGTTGAATGCAAACAGCTGGGGCTCGGGGCCCGCCATATTGATCGGGTCCCGACGACCTTGGGGAAGCGGGACACCCTACCTACTTGCTTCCTTCATGGAGGGGCCAAGGTTTACGCCGGGATCAAAACTTCCATATTTCGTCGTAATCCTGCCGTAATCGTGACAGCCTTGAGGGCAAGACAAAATGGGATACAGCTTTATATAAAGCGAGTAAATTAAATTTTTGGTATGCCGATTATGTTTCGTTTTTGGAAGTTTTAATTGCTTCAGATTTCATTTATTATTCCTTGTTACGTGTTTGGCGGTTATTGGCTTCGATAAGATGGTTCTATATTTTGTATAATTTTTGCTAATATGTGCGTCATGTTCGTGAACGGGCGCTGTCAGTAGGGACTGGTCATCTCTTAGCGGCTAAGGCTTGTTTTAATTTATTTTTTGGATGGTTTTTACATATTTTATATCGGATGCTTTTAACGTTCTGCATCGTTCTCACATGTATAATATGAACTATGTAACCAATATTTTGTAACCATATATTGTTTAAAAGAGTGTCCATGGAGTTTCTTGCCCGTTCTTCTCCATAGGTAGGTACCTACTGCTTTGGAATGGGCAACTAGCTTCATCTCTCTGACTGACCGACACCTTGATAATTCAAAAGTGCCTGTAATTGGTTTATTTGAAATAAATACTTTGAGTTTTTGTTGTTTTTCTTTTTTTGCCCTAGAGGGAGTTTTGTTAACATCTCCATAGTCTAAACTCTATAGGAATTTTATAACACAAACAAGTTTTACCAATTATGACTGCTATGTCTTTCATCATTGTTTTTGGAGAATTAATTCCGGAAGGCTTTACTATTGTTGGCATTGCACTCTTTCCATGCAAAGGCCGTTAATTGTTTTTATAAAATACTGAAAATCTTTTTTTAATGTTTGTAAGTAAAAGAATAAACCACGTTTAAAAGCTGTAAGTGTCATTATTACCCGACTGTGGCGAAGCCCAAAAGGAAGGTTATGTGTTTATCTGTGCAATATTGATACTGACAGTTCTTGAACGCGTTTCAGATGTGCTGATCACGTTCAGTTTCATTGGTGAAATCCGTCCTAAGAAGTGTTCGATTTTAAACAAGATTTACCTAAGGCTATATTTACACCATTATTAAACTGCGTTTTCCGGAAAAGATTTAGCTTAAAGGTAACCCTGTGCGTGCCACGCGCCGACACTTAATTCTAATATCCACCGACTTTTCGCTTCACACCGACTCTTAAGAGCAGCACGCAACAAATGGGGGGTTTAGCGTCTCGAAGCTGAGCCGCCCTTGGCCCAGTTTCGTGGGTCGATAGTACCCACGAATATATCGTTCGGCGGTTTGGGGTTAGCTAAGCAACCAACTCATTTTGTTTGAGCAGTCGACAGGGTAAGGTTATGCTTGTAGATTTAACTTTATACAAATGCTAAATGTTATATATTTACGTCCATTTCGTGAAAGAATGAGATGGAGCTTTAGAACCTCCGTGTGTTATTTACACAACATACAAAGTACACGGGCGCTTTATGAATGACTTCGCTAAATTTGGCGTCCGTGTAATGTGTTAATTTATAGCGCTTAGATTTCCCCGTGGGCGTTATTAATCCTGACTAAGAGGTTTTCATTGTAATTTATGAGCTGAGGCCGTCCAAAGTGACTTTTGTACTGCGTTGCGTTCCTATTCTACTGTGTAGAGATGGTGGCGGCATCGACATCGCCACATGCGAACTACGCGTCATACTTACGTCAATCCTGCATCGCGCAAGCAAAGTTTACCGCGCGACTGGCTTATAAATATTTAATTATACAACATCCCAACATCAATCATCGCTGGCATGCCTGGTTAAGCAGATAGACCATCTCCTAGGGTGAAATACGAAATGCCCTTCCTGAAACAACAACACCCGTCTGGTCGGAGGATCCTCCCTTTTCTATGGAGGATCAGTGAACTTTACACTCTTTTCCTCATGTCTTTATAGAGACAAATATATCTGTTAAACTAAACACATATGAGTTTTATCTTTTCTTGTAGTTAGAGCAGCAATTTTCACGTTATGTTTTAATAAAAGTGGTACCTAATTACAACGCTCATACACAGCAGACGTTTACGGCTCGAAGCGTTACAACACAGCTGTTTAAGTGCAGGAGGCGGTGAAGCAAATTTCTCTACGACTGCTTATTTTTCGAGCCACAAGAAACAAGCGACGCCATGTTTGTGGTTTACCAAATATGTTTCAATTAATGCACTATTATATATTGAAATGTTTATTTCTGTAAGTAGATCTTTCTTTTATGACACTTACACAACAATATTTTAAAGCTAGACGGCGCCGGTATTTCCTGTGTGACTGTTTCCTGAGAAGAAATGTCGAAACCGGCGCAAGCACATACAGCTATCCCATACTGTATTAATGAAGTATAATATTCCCAATTGAACATGAACCTTATCATTTTGCAATAAAGTTGAAAATCTAACAAAGAAATTTAACAGATTGAGGTAGCTTGATGTGCTGGCCTCTGTACTCACGATTTCTTCCATGGGGATAGGTAGAAACTATACTCTTTACATACCTACTCCCTTTGCATCGATTCGACTTTATATTCAGTTTGCTATTATTCCAACAGACCCCATTAAAACTAAAATAACCTAATTCTACGTTAGTCCCTTCACTAATGCGTCACCCACGACTACATTTGGTATTCAAAGCCAACTTTTTTTCGGCAACGACAAGTTTTTAATCAAAAAACATTATGGAAGACCGTTTGGAACTTTGGTCACGTCATTGTTATGTTTTTGGACGAAAATAATGGACCGGAGTTTTTGGTCGACGTACTTTTGTTAATACAAAACTTCGTTCTTGTCAAAAGTTAAGTAAATTAACCCAATTTAATTAAGCCACTTATTTAATCTTAAACTTACAAGAGTTGTTTGGGATAGAATGCGGTCTATATTTAATTTAATTTTTGAGTCTTTGTTTAGAGTATGACAGCGATGGGGAGATGAACAAGGAGCGTGTGATGTGAAACAAAGTGCCTTTGTTTGACGACGCACGGTAGGGCATGAAGCCCAAACCCCAAGTCCCACTTACTCTTAGCCAGATGTATATACAGAGTTGATACGACAGAGGGGTTTTCCTTTAAACAGTTTATACTAGGGACCATTTTCAAGCTCTGTACCAAAAATCAAATAAATAGGAGCAGTAGTTTAGTCGCAAATGTCTTTTTAAGTTTTTGCCCCGTTTGAACACGATGGATGTTTCCTAACAGCGCTCCGGCGCGCGCGCGTCGGTGCCGCTGCGTTACAAGGTCAGTTTTTATTTACAAAGGCTGGTTGCGTTTTACTCTGATTTGTAAGCTATTTAGTTTGTTTGAAAAAAATAAAAACCTCATTTTTGGTGCTTTTTATTTTTATATCGTACCGAGTTAATACTAAACACGTTATACGTAGTGTAATTTAATGCCCCTCTGTCATATCAACTCTGTATAATAATAATAATTTGATAAATTAGATGAAGGCATACGCTGAAAGCCAGCTGGCGGCTCGCCCCTGACGCATGAAATTAATCTCTTTAGGTAGATACATCATTAGGCAGTTTCGGCACCACGGCACTGGTAAGCCGGATTAGGAGAATTAATTCGTATCTATACTAATATTATAAAGAGGAAAACTTTGTTTGTTTGTTTGGTTGTAATGAATAGGCTCAAAAACTACTGGACCGATTTTAAAAATTCTTTCACCGTTGGAAAGCTTAGTTTTCTAGGAGTAACATAGGCTACTTTTTATCCCGGGAAAAATAACGGGTCCCACGGGAAAGACCACGGGAGCGAAGCCGCGGGCAAAGTGCTAGTAGCTACTAAACTAACTTAGAATAAATAGGTAAATTATTGAATTATTTCTATTTGACACCTTTTTTTTAATATAATATTTAGTCATAGTCAGTAAGCGAATAAGTACATTAAGTACAGTCGACCTCATAAAATGTTTACCACCCTAAGCTTCTATGTCACTTGCACGTAATAAAAAGACTTGGTCTATTTGTATACAAGTAATATTTTTTCAAACTAATTAATGTTTCAATGTACTGGGAATTGTTTTCAAAAATGGTAAATCAAAATGTTGTAGCTTTACTGACTGATTGTAACAGACTATGATTGCCAAAATTGTCAAAGACAAATATACTTCAACAATCGCGGAACACCTAGCCTTTATTCTTTTTTAAGCACAACCATTTGACCTATAAAAAAGGCCACAAAACCACAGACGCGTCTCCCCAACAACTTGCATCCAACAAAGTTTTATGAGCAAAAACGCGTTATAAAGACTATAACACGGTTCAAACAAAGCTATTTTTTACAAGAAACGTAATTATTGCCGCCATTACAGACGAGGCCAGAATACTAAGCGGAGTAATAAGCCATTTTGCAATGCTGTGGCA
This sequence comes from Hyppa rectilinea, assembly GCA_951799385.1. Classification (NCBI taxonomy): domain Eukaryota; kingdom Metazoa; phylum Arthropoda; class Insecta; order Lepidoptera; family Noctuidae; genus Hyppa; species Hyppa rectilinea. Next base: position 18,769,294 of record OX637301.1, on the reverse strand, counting down.
GACTCCAAGCTGACTTAATAATGTCGACGGTTTAAGTAGGTACCGCCCAAGGTTAAATGTCATTTCCACGTTCTTTTACTTTTTCGTGTGGTTACTGTGGTTAGTGACTAACCTGGTGTCAGAGTTTTTATGCTGTCCATGGGCATTTGACTTAGCTTCACATACTGATGAGCAATATCTTTCATTCATGCCAGGTTCATCACGATGTTTTACTTCATTGATTTTTAAGAAAGTGATGTATACAATACCCACATGAATCCGAAAAATCAGTGGGGCGTGCCTTGGGTTGACACTCGAGACCTATGATTTAGTAGTTCAATGGTCACGCCACTAGGCTATCACTGCTTCTCCAAAACGAAACGTTTTCAAAACAATTTACACTTAAAACGATTTTCATGTCTATTCTGTAAAGGATGTCGGAATCACTTTTACACGTCAAATTAAACAATATACACTCGAGAGCAATGAATCCGGGTCACTTAAAGAATCCTAAAAATCTCGGAAACTAAAAATGCTAGGTTAATGCAATAAATTGTATTTAATAGACAATGTAATACTCCTTAAATGAAGGTATTAAAACTTCTTAGTTATTGTAAAGTTATATCATAAAAAAATCAAATTTGAAAAAGGGCCACTTTCGAAGATGGAACTACGAAATTACAGCATTTGGTTTTGCTTTTGTTTGTAATCTGTCATTTATGTGGGTACATAAACCATGTTGATAGTGCTCTATATTCATTATTCAAGCTGAAATTATGTCGCTTACGCCTGAAGAATGTACCAGAATACTTACAATGCTGGAAACCGGCCGGAGTCAGCGCGATACAGCCAGGACTGTCGGTGTGTCGCTGTCAACAGTACAAAGAGTTCTCCGACGTTACGAAGAAACTGGTTCTAACCTACGCAGACCAGGAACGGGCAGAACCAGGTGTACCACAGCACGAGAAGACCGATACTTGGTGAACACCATGCTTCGAAATCGCTTTCTCACAGGAACTGAACTCACAAATCAGTTTCGACACCTCGGAGGAAGTAACCCAAGTGCATGGACAGTAAGACGTCGGCTTGCTGAATCTAACTTAAAACCCCTTAGACCTGCAAACGGCCCTAAACTGGAGCGTGGGCATCGTATTTCAAGACTAAGATATGCCCAGGGCCACGTAAATTGGAGTATTGAAGATTGGTCAAAAGTTATGTTCTCCGACGAATCAAAATTTATGCTCTACAAGCACGATGGAAGACACAGAGTGTATCGAAGACCAGGGGAAAGATTCAAGCAAGCATGCATCGAAGAAAAAGTAGCCTACGGTGGTGGGTCTGTACTTGTGAGGGCCGGAATTTCTTCTGAAAGTCGCACAGAGCTGGTGATCATAGAAAACGGCTCTTTAACTAGCGTAAGATATGTGGAAGAAATCCTCAATGATCACGTTGGTCCATTTATGGTCAATTTAGGTGAGGATGCTATATTTATGCATGACAATGCCCGACCTCATACAGGTAGGATTGTGAATGACTACCTTCAAGAGATGAACATTACTCGTATGGAGTGGCCAGCGTGCAGCCCGGATATCAACCCGATCGAGCATGCTTGGGACGAGCTAGGCAGATGCGTAAAACAACGAAACCCTCCCCCAATCACGCTTCGTGAGCTCAAAATTGCTCTCACAGAGGAATGGGAGAATATTCCCCAAAATCGTGTAAGGAACTTGGTGTACAGCATGCCAAACCGCGTAAACGCAGTAATGGAAGCACGAGGAGGCAATACGAAGTATTAAAATTCAAGAAAATCGTAATAAAGTTCAAAATTTTCATGTTTCCTATTTTTGTTTTAAGGAGAGATCAGCAGTTTTTTTCTTTAAGTCATTTTGTGTTAATAAAATGTATGGTGACTCATATTTTTTTTACTTTCATTTAAGGAGTATTACATTGTCTATTAAATACAATTTATTGCATTAACCTATCATTTTTAGTTTCCGAGATTTTTAACATTCTTTAAGTGACCCGGATTCATTGCTCTCGAGTGTATATTTATAAATAAGCTAGATGGAGTTGGCTTTTCCTATCTTACTACTCTAAGAAGAATGGCCGAAACAATGTCACAGCCTCTTTTAAAACTGAGTCTTGGACAGATCATGTGAGGATCATGTAGATCCGTGTCTGAAAAGGTATTTTGAGGAAAGAACCACACGTGTCATGTTTGTGTTTATCTAAGCATTGTGAGCATTTTGCTTTAAACTCAACCAATGTGATTCAAATTTTAACAAGAACCTTAGTGAAGTTTCAATTTATACTAGTACGAGGGGATAGGGCGAATCAGTCTAAAGGCAGCCAAACCATCTTAATATTGTACCATATCACATACAACGATCTGTCTATTTTGTGTTTATTATTAAGTTACTCTGTATGGTTGTCTCAAACTCGTGAATAACATATTATTGTTATTATTATTACTGGGAATTGTGATAAAGCAATTTTGACGTCGACTATACATAGTCTACAGATGGTGGTAACTTAAAAAGCTGTTCAAACAGCTTTGTCGATAGTTGGAAATGGCGTAGTTAACGAGCTAGCGATCGACTTTATTGTTTGCTTTTAAATTAAACGAAGCTGTCAACGGAATAATTGGAAAGTTATCGAATGAAAAAGCGAAGGAGATGACTGTAGTGGTATTCTGTAAAAATATCACTGTGATAATATACGTGAAGTGAGTTTAAAGTGAGCTGTCAATCTTGTCCATCCCTACCATGAGGTGGAATGACAGCTCATTTCATCAAATTGTCATGGTGAGGTTTTTACCAAATGAAAAAAAACAAAAAATTAAAATGAAAAAGTTTATTCACAGATTTCTTTTTAAAGACATATTATCTCTGCCAAACTTCAAAGCAGTTTGTTGGCAGACGTAGCTCCTTTTTTGATTTATACATAACATTTTTTTTAAATATTTATTGACACTTTTCACATAAGGTAAACTATTCCTTAATTTATTAAATTAAAAAAAACAGATATACAATTTTATTTTAGATATTCTCTTCAGTGAGACTGAGTAGACATCTGGTATTCAGTGTGTACTAAGTACCTGTCTTCAAAAATAGAAAGCAGTTTTAAAGTCAGCGTAACAAAGTTATAACCGTTTTGGACACAGAAACAATGAGCTCATATTAAAGCTTCAGCACTTTAACGATACCTATTGTAAAGTAACTGTTCACTTCTGTTTCTTACTTACCCTATTTTCACAAATTCAATAACTGAATTTAAATTTAATTATGTGAGTATCTATAACTTTAGAGGCATTTTCTTATAAATTTATTTATAACAACTACAGTTTATTTATTTATTTCCTTTGGAAAACTTACAGCTAAACAAAACAGAATAAGAAATTGAAAAAAAAAACTGACAGCCAATAAAATAAATAAAAATTAAAAAAAAAAAAAAAAAAAAAAAAAAAAATTATAATAAATATTTTTGTCAAAACTAACAATACTAACCTAACTACTTATTTAAGCACCATTGTTACTAACACCAAAATATTAACATATTTATGGACCAAGTCTGAAATAAAGTTTTTATTATTATTATTACAAGTTTTTACAAGTTTAGTTGATTAGTTTCGCGAATCTTTCGTATACCTGCTACTTTATGAACACACTGCGAATCAAGCCATCCCGAACTGTCAAATTTTCCCAATTCAAATTGAATCTTATTCTTTTAACAGAAAGTTGAAAATCTATCAAAGTAATTTGACAGATTGCAGTAACTTGATGTGCTGGTGGCCTCTGTAAATCGTCACACGCGACCTAGGCGTGTCGCGACGACTGGATAATATTAAAATTTCTAGATCAAATGAATCAGATACCTAATGATATAACTAATCTATACTAATATTATAAAGAGGAAAACTTTGTTTGTTTGTGTGGTTGTAATGAATAGGCTCAAAAACTACTGGACCGATTTTAAAAATTCTTTCACCGTTGGAAAGCTTAGTTTTCTAGGAGTAACATAGGCTATTTTATCCCGGGAAAAATAACGGGTCCCACGGGAAAGACCATGGGAGCGAAGCCGCGTATTTGATATGTATTATAACTACCTTGTTGATCTTGTGGTCGCAAGCGCTGCAGCTGCTGAGCATGAGGTCCTGGGTTCGATTCCCAGGTCAGGAAAAGTCATATCTGGTTTTTTCAGTAACAGTCCGGAGTCTGAATTTGTGCTCGGTTGCTGGCAATAAGCTCGTCCCGTAATAAATTAGGAAATGTAGGCGGACTGTGGGTTCACCTCTGCCAAACCAATCTGTCAAATTACTTTGATAGATTTTCAACTTTCTGTTAAAAGAATAAGGTTCATATTCAATTGTGAAAATTTGACAGTTTGGTCTGTACGTATTGTGAATTTCACACATACACACATCACACACACAAACACACTCATTCATTAATAAATAGTACCAACTCCCTCGCCGCGGGAGGAAGACCTGGAGTCCTGAAATACAGGGCTGCCCTAGTTTAGGCTCCAATCGACTCCATTTAATAATAACTGTACTGTGTTTTAATTAGTGTGGAAAATAAATGAATTTTTACTTTTACTTTATTTTGTTTATCAAGGGAATCCTGCCATTGTCCACAGAACCTCCCTCCCAGTGGCTCAATTCAGCCGCGGCGACTTTTCCTTGTGGTCTGTGCTAAAGAACTGCGTTGGCAAGGAGCTGTCGAAGATCACCATGCCGGTGGTGTTCAACGAGCCGCTGTCCTTCCTGCAGAGGATGCTGGAGTATCTAGAGTACGCGCACCTGCTGCGGATGGCCTCGGAGCAGACTGATCCTGTGGCAAGGATGGAGTATATTGCTGGTAAGGAACAGTTCCTACATTAATACACCTAGCAATATTTAGAAGCGATTTTCTTGTATTTAATTAACTATTTAAATTTAAGATACATGATCGGTAAACCTATGGATTCGAAAATGCTTTGTGGGAGACAACACAATATCATTCAATAATTATGGAGAAAACCGCTTTTGAAATTAGCTATCCTTATACATATTTTTGCTCGTGACTGTATAGTCGCCAGCACATCAAGTTACCACAAACTATTAAATGTTCTCAATCGATTTTGAACTAAAAATTCAGCGCTTTAAGGTTTAAAATCATTTGGAGAAATTTGACAGTTTGGTATAACTTGATGCGCTGCCGACCGTCATTTTTTTTGGTATGTATGTTTTCGGCATTCTAATTGTGGGTCTCAATTAAGAAGACTTCTCACGCCTTTAAATGATTGCAAGAAGCTTAATTAATGTATTGAATCAACAGAAATAGGAGTAGATTCAAACTCAAAGTATTTATTTCAAATAAACCAAATTACAGGCACTTTTGAATTGTCAAGGGGTCGGTCAGTCAGAAAGATGAAGCTTGTTAGATTGTATTATGTCATCCAGTTGTCGTCCATCGATGATTCGTACGCATGATATTAAATCTTCTTGCCTAATAGCCTAGTGGTTACGTCATCATCATTGGTACCTGTGGTTCAACCACTGCTGAGTATAGGCTTCTTCCCGTCTCTGCTATGCTTCTCTAGTATGTGCATAAGTACTTACTATAAAAAAGAATATGACAGAGTACTTGCCTAGATAAGTCAGCATACTTTGACTGTATTTCTGCGTACTGTACTGCGTTGATCCCATTGGAAATCAGCATACTTCATTTATAATGCCGCACGGATCGATCCATCAAGTTAAGCTACGCTAGCCGAGGTTGGTCCGTGGATGGGTCATCTTTACATATCGTTGGTCCCGGCTGTCATTTGTGGATCTTTGACAGTCCTTGTGGGTAGTCAGAAACCTGAAAGTTTGATTTTATTTGTGTAAAGCTATAATAGAAGGAGTGTTAACTTTTTTGTGATAATATTCTGCAGAATGAAGCTATTAAAACTCCTACGAAGTAATTCAAATTTACTTACTCTAGTGCAACCAACATACCAACACAACGAAACTTATCACAAGATCGTTGCATCTTCCCTCTCAATTCCGGCCATGTTGAAATTGAATTAAGTCAACTAGTGGCCCCTTATGTTCCTCTACATCGCTAGAACATGGAGTGTGCTTGAATGCAGAACTAGCCATATGCAAATTGGAATAACGTTCAAAGTGTTCAAACGCTTCTGAAGCAAAACATTCGCTTTTTATTTTTAAAAAGTTGTGAGAATTTTCGCTCGATTTTTTTCTTTCGTAATTAACTAAGCTTGTCTTAATAATAGAGCTGTTTTCTTTTGTTAATTATGTTTCTTGCCAGGGGATTAAATTTTGAACTTGGCTTGATCTCTGCAATCTTACGGTGTCGGGCATTTTCATTGATTTATTTACCAAACATTACGTCATTTATTGGGTATTTTGTGGTTTCTACACTAAGCTCGAAAATTATATTGCAGAAAACGTTATAGTGTGACATACTGCACACATAGCGTTTAGCAAAGTGACATTAATTTTCTTTATTCTTGACACTGCACGATAGAATGATAGACAATGCACGTTTTCTGTAATTTCCTATCATTTTTGTCGGCTCTTCTCCATAGGAAATGACCAATGAGGTAGGTTTATGTGAAATAAAATATTTTAATTTTGAATTTTGCCTTTCAGTTGTTTTGTTTCTGGAAAAGCCTTTCTTATTATTCTTTATTAGTCAAGTCTATGTGCAAATGTCTAATGGCTGTATCAACGTCTTCGCATAAATTCAATAAATCTAGGCAGATTTCCCACCTATGGTGAGGTCGGCTTCCAGTTTAACCGGATGCAGCTGAATACCAATATTGTCCGTGGAGAGACTGCCTATCTAACCTCCACAACCCAGTAACTGGGTAACAAGATACCCCTTGGTAAGGCTGGCTGACACACTTTCGTGCTTCTGACTACCCGTTACGATTGTCAAAGATCCAAGAATGACAGCCGGGACCAACGGCTTAACATGTTTTACAAAGCACGTTAATTTAATTCAATTTTCCTGCCGACCAATTTCTTCCCACCTTATACCTAATGAATCCAATTCCGAACTCCTTCGTCAAAAACAAGGTTCGTCTGTACCAATATTTTGTTACAATAACTCAATGTTTTTGGCCAATGAAAACGAAACCTTCTTGTTATTTTTTACCATCCCAAACTGCTTGTACGGTCCACCGCACCGAGAACTAATAACTAAACTACGAAAACTGTGATTTCTGCTACAAAATAAAGACATCTTTGACATCAAATTGCTGCAAGGTCGTGCAGATGACTGTATCGTGCTCTTCCATTATTTCAGATAAACAAGATTATTTTGTGTTACATCTTTGAAGGGTAGTCGTAAAAAATTGAATTATGGCGGCTTTTCCGTTCATTATTAGTGGGAAATCTTTTCTGATAGCTTTCATTTCGCTTGTTGATTTGGTCTTATGTTATCGGATTAGACTGGTGTTTGTATGTCTTGTTATTGTGTTTAAGGATGGTTTTGTCATCCGATCATAATAGATTGTCTCAATTTTCTGTTATACCACGTTGCCGCATTGTAGCATATGTCCTATTTGACTTCAGCTGTTGAATAAAGTCAGACGCCTGCCTGACTTCTAGACTCCTGAAAGGTGGGTTTGAATTTATTGTTAATTAAAACACTTTAAGTACCTACCTACTTCCAATTTCCTTAATCTAAGAACCAAATAGGATCAAATAGGTCCATATCAAACATTTCAATCATTCTAAAATTCGTTATTTTATTTCTGTCGCAGCATTCGCCGTGAGTGCATTGGCATCTAACTGGGAGCGTCTGGGAAAGCCATTCAACCCTCTACTTGGAGAGACGTACGAACTTGAGCGACCCGAGTTCAGGGCCGTTTGTGAACAGGTAAGAAATATGTTAATGGGTTAGTTTGATTTGCCTAAAGTTTTAATGTTAATTGGTTTTAGAGTGGTTTTGAGAATTGAGCAGCTGGCGTTAATTCGGGTATTTTAGAGCTCTAAAATCTCATGCCAATACATAAAAGCCAGTTTGGCAAATCCATAAGAAACTTAAAGCATTTATTTAATTTAAAGCGATATCAGGCACTTTTGTAACGTCAAAGAGTCACTTTATAGTCTAAACGTTAAAGTTACTTGCCAATTCTGAAACGTACATGGAGACGAATGGAAAAGAAACTCCACAGACAGTCTTTTAAATCAAGATATTACAATATCCTGAGTACATTATTCTTGTAACTTCTTTAGTAGTTTATAGTATCAGTGACCGAGAGCAATTAAACAAACATGATATAAGATTAAAAATGGGCAGTTAAGAGTGACAATCGACATTCTATCGTCAAAGTGACAATTAGACAGCCATAAAACCTTTCACCAGATGTTCAGTTTGAAAGACGAGGCGCAAATTACTCACTAGGTACCTAACCGTGCTTCTTGCACAACGAGACTCAAGGAAGACCCCTATACAGTCTCCCAAGGGATTGGCCTTAGCTGGCGTTGCACAGAGAGGGCCACGGAGTGGTCTTTTAAGAGTTAACGGGGCTCCTTTCCCGTGCTGATGGTGATCACCAGGGTGGTTTTAGTGAGTTAAAAATCCCACACTCCCTGGTCTTTTCCCAAAAGCGCCTTCTGAAGGTTTCCCCCCGAAAACCAAGGTAGATACATCTGTGTCTTGTCCACCATCTCAATATCGCACATCACACATTTTAATATTCAAAATTTTGCTGTGATAAAGCGACATATGTAGTTAGTACTGTGGCAAGGTCCATAATAAAGAAAAAAAAGGATACCCATATAAAGTTGATCTAGATAATATAACATTATTCTGATTTGATTTTAATTTTACTCTGTTTTGATTTTAATTTTATTCTAATTTATTTTTATTTTTATTCTGATTTGGTCTTAGTTGATTAATCTTGGATCTAGTCAATCGATTCAAGTTTATCAACTTTTATTATTATTATTGTATATGGGAATCTTTTGCCTGAAATAAAACACAATTATTATTATTAATATTATTATTATTAATATCTGGCGTGCTCCACATTCATTTGTCTGCCTTGCTGAGCATCCGTTGCTGAACAAGAACAATGAGAGCTCTCTAATAAAAAGACTCTTTCAACACCTAACTGAAGTATAGTATCATGTATTGTGTGTGACTGATATAAGGGGTGTACGTCACGAGATGACGTCACAATCACGGAAGCGGATGAGTGTTTTTTTTACATGAAGTGTTAGATACTGCTGGCTCAAAATAAACTATATTGGTGACCGCAATGATGTTTTATGTAAATGGTGGACATTGCAATTTACAGAACCAAAGTATAACTAGTATAACTTTGGTTCTGTGCTTTAAATGTAGGTTTTTTTTAAAGTAGGTATTTTTTATTAAACTTAACCTTTACCCTTAAAGGGGTTACAAAAAGACGTCATTTTGGAAAATCCCATCGTGCATACGGGTTATCTATACTAATTTATTAAAGAGAAAAGATTTGTATGCATGTTTGTAACGAATAAACTCAAAAGCGACTTAACGGATCTTGGCACAAAGATAGTTTATAGTGTGGAATACATATAAGGTACTTTTTATCCCGGCAAAATGTATGGTTCCTGTGGGATAATTTCCTACATACACGAAAAAGCTAGTTCTCTATAAATACTAAAAATGGTCTTTTATTTCTAGGTTTCCCACCACCCCCCAGTGTCTGCATTCCACGCAGACAGCCCCCACTTCGTGTTCCACGGGTCGGTGCACCCCAAGCTGAAGTTCTGCGGCAAAAGCGTCGAGATACAGCCTAAGGGACATGTTACTGTCGAGTTGCCGAGGTAAGTGGACATACCGGAAGGGTACCTACTTTTTGTTTATGCTGTGTCGGTGTAGACTTAAAGATTATGCCTAGCCTTTTCCCAACTATGTTGGGGTCGGCTTCCAGTCTCACCAGATGCAGCTGAATACCAGTATTTTACATGGAGCGACTGCCTATCTGATCTCCACAACCCAGTAACTTGGTAATACGATACCCCTTAGTGAGACTGGCTGGCAGATTTTCGGGCTTCTGACGACTTGTAACGACTGTCAGAGATGCACAAATGACAGCCGGGACCAACTGCGTAACGTGCTTTCCGAGGCACGGAGGAGTCTCGGTATGAAAAGATGGTCACCCATCCACGGCCAACCCCAGCAAGCGTAGCTTAACCTGATGGATTGATCTGTGCGGCTGTTATTACTGAGACACGAGCTTAAATATTATGCAGTATATAAAAAAAATTACTCTATTTTTTAACCAGTTTGGCGATGTGCAAGCTTGTTTGATCTAGAATTCTAGAAGCTTCATCATTATTTTTGGTTGGTCTTTATGGATTCCGATATTGATTGGAGTCCGTATAACGAGAACAGGGGACGCGGTAGACCCATAAAGAAATGGCGTGACGAGTTGGACGCCTATCTAAAGGATTAGCCAGATGTAGAGAGACTGGAAAAATGGGAAGGTGGAAGGAAGGCCTTTGCTTTTCAGTGGGACATAACAGGCTCAAAAAATAATATAGATGACTATAAAAAACGTGCTTAAAAGACTTTGTACGATGAAATTCGCTTACTCGAACGGTGTCTACCATGCGGCGTCTCCCCACAGACAATGGCTCACCAACACAAACAATGACAATGATCTTGCGCCGCATGCCCCGTCATATGCACACGTGAGGACATAATGCCTGCGTCAGCGATATTCGCGTTGCTAAAGGAGATTGTTCTACGCCCATACATTGTTCGCCCTGGAGCCAACAGCATAGAAAAAATCATTTTCTATTTGTAAACTGCCCTTAGTAGCCCATAAGAACAAAGTTTCTTGACGGACACTTTAGAGAAAAGATTTATTTAAAGAAAAAAACAGATTTTGAGGTTATTTTTAATAATAGAAAACTTAAGTAATACCTTCTAAAATCGCTATTTCTGTTTTCTACAAAGCATTAAACTTCAAATACAGTAAAATATTACCGTAAATACAGTTGTATTATGCCTTTTAGGTACAGTTATTATTTATTGGTTGAAGTTTACTTTAAGCGAAGTCCGTTATCCGTTGACGAAATGCTAAGGTGTCGTTTAAGCAGATCACAGAATCAGTTATTCGAAGCCAGGTCACGTTGAAAGCAATCCAAATCGTAGTCCGTTAAACAGAAACAAAATCAAAAACGCCAAAAGAAATCGCCAAATAGGTAGGTATTCACAACAACACAACACAGCCACAGGTACAGACTGACGTAGTGACGTAGAGATGCTCTCTTGAAGATCAATCATTGTACATAATATATCGATTATCAATGACCACCTATTTAATCTGTGGTTTTAATTTAGTAGACCAAAATGAAAGATCAATATGTCAAATGTATATTAATTTGTTCCGTTTCAAACATAAACACGTTGTTGCTATGATTCTACTCCAATTAAATTAATGCTAAAATAAAATATTTTGTTCCCAACGAACAATGTGTAACGTTTTAGTTTGCGACATTTAAAAATAGAGTTTAAGTACTTAAAAAGAAAAAATATGGCTATTGAAGTCGTGAAATGGTTATGAGAACAATTCACTAGAGTTGCATCGTAAATGATATTTCAATCGTTAAATGAGAGATTTTCTGACAAGTGAAAAAACATAGTTCAATAGATGGCGTGGGTAAAAAATATGTCTATGTTTTACTGGCTACTGATAACAAAAATAAAATCCGTGAATAAGAAAGCTTATTTGATGTCAAAAACCTGAGACAGTGACGTATTTTTTACCAACGCCTCTTTTGAACGAATATTTTCTCACTTGTGAGAAAATCCCTCATTCGACTAGTAGGTACATTTTGTGAGTTTGTTTTGTTCATTATATTTTCATCATAATCGTGCTAGGCCATATTCATCATAAGTTCCATTAAAATGTTCACGGAACTAATTCCATGAAAAAAATATGCATGAAAAACTTTTAGGTTGCACATTTTCAATGTTTTGGAAGTGATAAATATCGAACATCCATTATTTATCACTAGATATTATGGACATCGTCGTCGATATCGATATTTTTATGTAATATGAGCGAGAGCGACACTATCAAATCTTTTGTGACATTCACATTGACAATTCCTTGAAAGATGGCGAGTTCAGTTGGTAATAAAATCAATGAGGTCACTTTTAAAAACCTATTAAGAATTAAACAGTGTCCGCTTGAATTTATTATTTTTAAAAAGCATATTAAAATATAATTAAAATTAACGTACACGTCAAATGTTTGTTGGTTATAGGGCGGTCTAGAACAATCTCCTTTTGAACCAAACAAATAAAAAAAAAATGTAGATATTATTATTACACGCTATTAAGAAGATGAAGGTATCACCGCACTGAGTATTGTTCACCATATCTCTGAGATAAATTACAGATCATCTTTTACAATCTAATCCAACATTCATCCTCGATTAGCGTAGCGCTTTTCGATATAATTTATTAGATAAATCCCTCGTTAAAACAAGATAAGATAAATAAAACAGCAAGATTTTAAATTGAAAAATTAAGCAAATATTTGCAGAATAAATTGGTACTCGGCCGGATAACAAACGACAATCGTTTCTGTGCGATTGGACTAATATTTGAGTTTGGAATTGCGCTTTATTTTTCTTTGTGATACAGCGGCTTAACGACCTATAATAAACTGCTAGATATTTTCATTATGAAAAAAAAATTCACAAAGATTAAAACAGATACTGGTAAAATTTCGTCTCTAAAAATATACATAGAGCACATAAACGCTAGCCTTTTCCCAACTATGTTGGGGTTGGCTTCCAGACTAATCGGATGCAGCTGAGTACCAGTATTTTACATGGAGCAACTGCCTATTTGACCACCACAGCCCAGTAACTTGGTAACGATACCACTTAGTTAGACTGGCTGTCTGTCTTTCGGGCTTCTGACGACCCGTAACCACTGTCAACGATCCACGAATGAAACGTGCTTTCCAAGGCATGAAGGAGTTCTGTTATGTAAAAATGGTCACCCATCCAAGGACAGGCTGCGGCTAGCGTAGCTTAACCTGATGGATCGGTCCGTGCGGATATTATTATTTAGCCACGAACTCCTCTTAAAATATACTTACATATAGATAAGATAACGAAAAAAAGCTGTTACTTATAATTTTTTCATTTCTTTATGTTTCTTTAACGTATCGCCTACATTTCGTAACATTAATCAGGATTGATCACCATCGGACCTTAAGACCCAAAATTCGTAGAATAATTTAGGCTCCTATTTAATTGACGCTCACTAGAAGTGTTAACCCTGGATCATTCATGACTGACAAGGATTGATGTCCTGTATATTATGTTAATTTTGCTTTACGTACCTACCTATTGAAATTATGGGCAACGCGTTCAAAATTCTTGCTTGATTTTCTTTCACTCAAGTTCTCTAATTTAATATTATAGATAGGTACTCGTTAATGCAATGCGCAGTGTAGAGAACTACATATTATAAATGTAGTATACGTTGCTTCCCGTCGTCTGTCCCTCTTCATACTTGGATATTTTAAACTACGCAATGGATTTCAAACCCTCAAATGTCGTAGGTTTATTAGAAAAATTTTCTCGAAACGACAATAAATATAACCGTATACATCGTTGAACTCTTGTAAGCAAACGGCTTCTAATAGGCGAACATTTACCTAATAGGTTAATGCGGTTTTCGTGAATAGATAGTGATTCAAGATGAAGGTTAATATTAAACATGTTAACCCTTATCTTGAATCAATGATTGAAAAATGATTGTTGACATTTTTAAGATGTTATCTACCTTACTTCATTGTATTTTCACTATGACAACGGCCTAGAAACGTTCTGACGTCACTATATCGAGTTCCTTCGTTTCTCCCCAGATGGGGCGAAGCCTACACCTGGAGCAACGTAAACTGCTGCGTCCACAACGTAATTGTGGGCAAACTGTGGATCGAGCAGTTCGGAGCCATGGAGGTGACCTGCCATGGAGGGGCTGGGTTGAAGGCCAACCTGGTGTTCAAGCCCGCTGGCTTCAACAACAGGGATCTGCATCGAGTTGACGGTTTTATTGTGGACGCTAAGTACGTATTGTTACTGAATGTAGTACAGACGCCAGCTTATCAAGGTATCCCTAACTGTTAAATATTCTCAACGAAAAATGAATTTTATGCTTTTGTAATAAAGTTGAAAATCTATCAAATAAATTTTACAGTTTGGTGTAGCTTGATGTGCTAGCCTCGGTACCTATTTTAGAAACCGAGGTGAATGAGCAGCGTCCTTTGTCACGTTCATTTGACTTGGCTCATGGAGTGGCACCTACGGATCATTGGCAGGAATGTTCCGTATGCCATTAAAATATGAAGCTTGTGTCACTTCTACCGACGATGCATATCTGCTTGGACATTTATTTGGTAAGATTTAATGTTGTAGTCAACAAGACTACAACATCAAATCTAGGCAATATACTTTTTGCGATAGTGACTTTTTATCATCTTTGCTTTTTTATGCTGAGGCTGGGAAATCATCCAATGACTTCTTCCGCTCTGGGTGAAACGCAAGGGAGTGTCAGACTCTTACTGACTAAGACCCAATCCATGTTCCTTCCGTAGCCCTTTATGTTCCGGGGTAGCGGTAACCCTTTCGGACAAGCCCGCTTAATCATCTTTGCTTATCGTTTGATATCTGCTAATAAAAAACGGACCAGGATTTCAAGCTGTCTACAGGGTGGGAGTATCCATTTTTTTTAACGCTTCGTTTTGCTTCTTATATTCCAGCAAAAAACGCGTCAAGTTCCTGTACGGCAAGTGGACGGAGTACATCAAGTGCTGCAGCGCGGCAGCGTACGAGCAGTGGGCCAAGGAGCGCGGCGAGGAGGCGTCTGCGCAGACCCCGTCCCACACGCCCAAGAAGATGCTGGCTAAGTTGAACAGCTTCAAGGTTGGCGCGCTGCGGTCCATGTCTATTCAGGATGTAAGTTTTTCTTTTGGCCTAGTTTTAGGCCAGGGCCTGGCAGTGTTTAACTGCTGCGTTATATTTTTCAATCTATACTAATATTATAAAGCTGAAGAGTTTGTTTGTTTGAACGCGCTAATCTCTGGAACTTCTGCTCCGAATTGAAAAATTCTTTTTGTGTTGGATAGTCCATTTGTCGAGGAAGGCTATGTAACATCACGCTACGACCAATAGGAGCCGAGCAGCGAGTGAAACCACGTGGGGGCAGCTAGTATAAAACAAGCTTCTTTACTTATGACTTAAAGAAGTGTATGTGGAGTTTCTTGCCCGTTCTTCTCCATAAGTACCTACTACGCTGTGGGATGAATATGATCTTTATGACTGACGAAACCCATGATAATTAAAAAAGTAATAATAATAATATAATAATATCCTTCGACATTTCACACAACGCCATATCGTCCCAAGCTAAGCAACCTAATGCTTGTGTTATGGTAACGAGATGGCTGATAAACTACTTATATACATTTTTTTTTGTAAATACATACATATTATGGATAGAAAAACACCCAGACTCGTAACAAATACTTGCAGGTCGTACAAATATTTGTTCCGTGCGGGAATCGAACCCGCGACATAGTGCGCAGCAGTCAATCGCTCAACCACTGCACCAACCGTGTCGTCGTGCTTGTAATTGGTTTGTTTGAAATAAATGCTTTGAGTTTGAGTATAAAACTGGATCTTCTAAATATTCGTTGAACAACACCACGTAATAAACATTGTCATTAATGTCGAAACTCCTAGCTACTTGTTCATGAGAGCAAAAATTGCGTTAAGTCCTGGAGGAATACTAATTTAATTTTGTTGAAACATGTTCCTCATTTATATACATACAGTGTCATAAGTTAAACGAGGGACATACTTTCAGGGATTACTATTTATACTATACTCATGAAAATGAACAACTTTCACAATGGAACCAAAACACGAAAAAAAAATCAGCTGTTCAGTACATATTTTTTTGCATAATTCGTCAAAAAAACATGTATGAAACAGCTGATATTTTTTTTCACATTTCAGAGTTGGTTCCATGGACAGTTGATTTTCATGAGTACTATACATACCTGCAAGTATGACCCTCGTTCAACCTAACACACTGTATAACCTTTTCCATAATGAGGTCTTTAAAACATTCCAGTCAGACGATGCGGAGAACTCAGAAGATGTTCCAAAATCGGATGACACCAATAACATCGACATCGCCGGCTCCGTCACACTGTGGGAGGCGAGGCCACGGCCTACAACTAGCGCACAGGTAAAACTACCCGAACTGGCCTTTCTTACCAGCCTTATTTCTGGTCAAAAGTATTTTTCTTTCCAGACATTCCTGCAATTCGAAATCATAGACATCAACTGCAGCCATTTCCCAAATAACCCAAAGCAGTAGGATTCCGGGTTACTTTCACGTGCTAGTGAGCTTTTACTACTGCAAGGATACTAGGACCCACATTTGAACTGCGATAGAAACTAGCGACATCTACATCGCCACATGCGAACTACGCGTCACACTGACGTCATGCAAAATCCTGCACCGCGCAAATAGAGTTTACCGCGCGACTAACGTATATACGACAACCCGACATCAAGTATTCGGGCAGTATCCCACCAGAAACAACACCCGTCTGGTCGGACGATCTTCCCGTTTCTACAGAGTATGAGTGAACTTTACACCCTGGTCCTCACACCTCTTTAACACCATTGGCGAGAACAGTACATGGCAAATTGTCATTACGACTTGATTGGCTAACAGTCGCACTAGATTTTTATCGTATTAAAAAAATTGAGAGCTCTCTGGGACTTAATAGATGAAGAGTCTGTCTCCTTTCTTTGACATTTAATCTGAATCATGTTTCCTTCTCTTAAATTTCTAGTACTACCAATTCACCGAATTCGCGATGTCCCTGAACGAAATGGAGAGGGACATGAAAGGCCAGCTCTGTCCCACGGATAGCCGGCTGAGGCCCGACATCAGGTTGCTGGAGCAAGGAGACATCGATGCTGCTGCCACTGAGAAGACCAGGCTTGAGGAGAAGCAGAGGACTGCTAGGAAACTGCTGAAGAAGTCACCTGAGGCCTGGCAGCCGAGGTAAGACTTTGATTCATGTATTTTTGGCTACAGACTGTGCTTGTACTGCATATTTCGACGAGTCTTTGCTTTCTGGACAATATTAGTATGTACTCTAAATCTAAAAAAAGAATCTGTGTTTTGGGAAATAATTATTGCCGTGTTGTGAGGCCTACTGCTGAACATGAGGTTCGATTCTCTGGTAAGAAGAAAACTTTATTGGGTTTTTCCATCTGGAATTATCAGTAGCAACGCAGCAACTGGATTTACCCGGTATGCCCGATATGCCCGGTTGATGGCAACAAGCTAGGTGTACTAAAGGAAAACCTGTGCTTAAGCCTTCGGGGATTACAGACGTCATGTTAAGTTATGGCTGAAAAATGTTTATTTTGTTTGCCACATGAAAACACCATAAAAGTAACTCGAAAATTTAAACTAGATCATTAGATCCAAAAAAAAATATCAATCTGCCTTTTCCCAACAACATATGTTGGGGTCGGCTTCCAGTCTAACCGGATGCAGCTGAACACCAGTATTTTACATGGGGCGACCCGCCTATTTGACCTCCACAACCCAGTAGCTGGGTAATACGGACTGCCTGTCAGACTTTCGGGCTTTAGACAACCCGTAATGTCTATCAAAGATCCACGAATGACAGTCGGGACCAACCGCTTAAGGTGCTTTCCGAAGCACGGAGGAGTCTCGGTATGTAAAGATGGTCACCTATCTGCGGACTAACCCCGGCAAGCGTAGCTTAACTTGATTGATCGACCCGGGTGGCTGTTATAACTTAGCCACGAGCTCCTCATCATCATTAAATCTATGGCTAACTTTATTCCAGGTGGTTCAGTCAAGGCACAAATCCCTACACCAAGCAGGAGGACTGGCTGTACAACGGCGGCTACTGGGACCGCAACTACCAACACCTGAAGGACGTTGACATATTTTAATCTACCTACCTCTAACTCTGCCCATACTCTATACGTACAAACTTGATGACTGGAAATTAATAGAAAAATACTATTGAAATACAGCAGTTTATTTTTCTTTTAGCAACTTTTTAAAGCTTGTTCTACAATGTCCTGGATCTAAGGCACTATGGAACGGTTAATTCTTGGCAGAAATTTGATAGATCTTTTCTCAAAGGCAATGAGAGAAGACGATTGTGTTTTTATGCTATATCATTGGAAAATTAAGCTAATGTAATTTTTTTTTGTGCCAAAGTATAATTTACAGGATGTTAAATAATTAGGTTTTTCTCTTACAAATATTCTGACTTTATGAAGAATCATGACACGGCCTCGCTTTGGTTAACATCAAGGCCATTAGTTGGAAAATGCTATAAGTATGTATGTATCTATTCTTTTTGCATAATTCATGATTTTTGTATAATTTTAATAAAAATAATTTCGATATTCAAAATTAACACGTAAATATAATAATTTACTGGCAATATGGATCTAGATTTATTGTATATTAAGGTATGTATTCCTAATTGTTTCAAAATTGTTGTTTAATTTATATCTTTAATGTAAATAAGAATGATATCAAAGCATACAATGGATTTGGAATTAAAAATAAATGTCCTAAACAAACGAAGTTTTAAATAAGAATATATTAAAGTAGTGGACCACATCGGGAAGGCGTTAATAAGAAAGATTAATATTTTCATCGTGAAGTTAAGTAAGGATTGCTAGATAAGGTAAAATGAGAGATTAATCGGCTAGACAGATATTTTTATCAATTTCATTGCCCTTCGATCTTAATACCAGCCTATTTTTGTTCCACTGCAGCACAAAGGCCTCTTCTCTTAAACTCAAAGCATGTATCTATCTCTGAAACTACTGGTCCGAATTGAAAAATTCTTTTTGTGTTGGATAGTAGGTACATTTATCGAGGAAGGCTATAGGCTAACATCACGCTATGGCCAATAGAAGCCGAGCAGCGAGTGAAACCGCGAGGTAGCAGCTAGTTTTAAATAAACCGGGCATTACAGGCACTTTTGAAGTGCCTTGTAAGTCAGAAAGATGATGTTAGTTGCACGTTCCAAAGCAGTAGGTCTCTATGGAGAAGAACGGGAAAGAAACTCCACGGACTCCCGTAATTCAAAATATGGCCTTGCATCTAATAGAAGTCTTATTAGTTGCAGTGGGCAGGGCACATTCCTCGTAGAACAGATGGCGGATGGGGCTCAGACGCTCTGGAGTGGCGTAGGTAAGATTTAACTAATAAAATAATACACACATCAAAAGTGTCTAGGGATCAACATATATTTTTGCAATAACTTTTCTCTTGATTGATATTAATTTAAATTTTCTTTAAGGATTCATCAAATAAAGTGTTTTCGTTTGTCACAGTAACGATAAACCAAGTCACCTTTGCATTAATAAAGAAATTTGCCATTTTCCTAATAAAGGGATTTTTGACATTTGAACCACTAACATTAAAGTTCGAAAAAAAGACTGAAATAACAGTTTTCTTTAAAATTTTATTGGGTAACTTAAACAATTAATAATCCGTGTTTCTACCGCGAACACTAACAACACAAAAACATCGGTTTGGCATACTCAAAATGAGTTCATCCAAATCACGCTGTGGAATGGCCGCCCATGTTCGTTGCAACAACAAAAAAAGGTGTTATCAGTCGACTTTGGACACGTTACCGAAGCACTGGTACCGTGGCTGAGCGCCATGAAGGACGGTATCGCTGCACCACACGGAGACAAGACCGATACATTCAAATCTTAACTCGAAGAGCTCCAACAATAACCGCCATGATGTTAGCCGTGAGGCTTCATCACTCTTCAGGGAACTTAATTAGCGACCAAACAGTCAGAAACCGCTTGCATGAAGTGAACCTTCATTCCCGAAGACCGCTACGGGTACCACCTATAGCAATGCACAATCGTAGGATTCGATATCAATGGGCTCTTGAACACAGAAATTGGGCAGAAGAACAATGGCGTTTCGTGTGCTTTTCTGATGAGTCTCGTTTTGGTATGAGACCGGATACAAGACGTATACGACACTGGAGAACCCCTGGACGCCAACAGCGATTAAAATCCTGCCAGGAAGTCCATCCTTATAGTGGTGGAACCATCATGGTATGGGCGGGTATTTGGATCGGCGGAAGAACTGAGTTGATTTGGATCAGAGGCAACCTCAACGCTCAAATTTATGCTGAGACGATTGTATCTGACGTCATCGTTCCTCTACAAGTGCAAATCGGTCCCTTATTTCAGTTAATGCATGATAATGCACGACCGCACACCGCAAGAGTTGTAAGACAGACTCTCGCCGCAGCTAACATCAATGTCCTGCCCTGGCCTGCTCAGTCGCCAGACTTGAACCCGATTGAGCATGCATGGGATATGCTACAGAGAAGAGCTCTGCCGAATATGGAGGGTATCCAGTTGCAAGAAGACCTTTTTTTGTTGTTGCAACGAACATGGGCGGCCATTCCACAGCGTGATTTGGATGAACTCATTTTGAGTATGCCAAACCGATGTTCTTGTGTTGTTAGTGTTCGCGGTAGAAACACGGATTATTAATTGTTTAAGTTACCCAATAAAATTTTAAAGAAAACTGTTATTTCAGTCTTTTTTTCGAACTTTAATGTTAGTGGTTCAAATGTCAAAAATCCCTTTATTAGGAAAATGGCAAATTTCTTTATTAATGCAAAGGTGACTTGGTTTATCGTTACTGTGACAAACGAAAACACTTTATTTGATGAATCCTTAAAGAAAATTTAAATTAATATCAATCAAGAGAAAAGTTATTGCAAAAATATATGTTGATCCCTAGACACTTTTGATGTGTGTATATAGATTTACTCTAATAAAATAATTATATTATTTATAACAAAATAAATTATAAAAAAAAAAAATATTATAAATAAAAAAATAAATGAAATAAAACAAATTGAATATTTTATATTATTAATAATTTAAAATGAACTTCATTCATATTTTCGTTGGAAGGCCACAAAGTGGACCGACGGC
Source organism: Hyppa rectilinea (assembly GCA_951799385.1). Lineage (NCBI taxonomy): Eukaryota > Metazoa > Arthropoda > Insecta > Lepidoptera > Noctuidae > Hyppa > Hyppa rectilinea. The sequence continues at coordinate 18,748,233 of OX637301.1, read as the reverse complement.
CTTACGAAGACCGCAATAATCACAAAACCGGTCGAAGTGGTCATGTTTGTGGGGGGGGGGGGGCTTTGTCCAGCAGTGGACATCTTTCGGCTGAAATGATGATGAGGCCTGAATGTCAAAAATGTCTGTCTTTGCCTCGATATATCTTCAACGGGAAGTAATATTCATTATTAGTCTTAAATTAGTATTACCTAATATAAATCATATTAAACTGTATAGGGCATGTATTTACCAAAGATTAAGAAAAAAAAATGTGGCTTTTATTACGCACTAAAATGATGTAATGAACATGTTATTGATTAAATTGTATTCAACTTTATTTGTATGAACATAAGTGTGATTCTTTAACTTTGCTTCCAATGTATTAAGAGAGTGAAGTCAATTATTAGTTAAAATTGCTGTGTAGTTAATTGTGTCGATGTTCTCATCATGTTGTGCCATAGAGGATATATTGAAAAGATCAAAAGTGTATTGATTGCAGTTATTTGCTTACGCAAGCGGTGAATCAAATGGTAAGCGGGATTGTCCGAAAGGGTTACCGCTACCCCAGAACATAAAGGGCTAAGGAAGGAACATTGATGGGTTTTAGTCAGTAAGAGTCTGACACTCCCTTCCGCTCCACCCAGAGCGGGAGCAGTCATTGGATGATTTCCCAGGTTGACTACCGGTTGGTCAAGTGGTTGTAAGCGCTACTATTGAGCATGAGGTCTTAGGTTCAATACCCAGGTCGGGCAAAGTGTTATTGGTTTTTCTATCTGGCATTTCTCAGCAGCAGCCCGTTTGAGGGCAATAGGCTCACCCCTATTACATGGGACGTAAACGTAACTGGTGAAATGTGGGTGTACTATTGGTACACCTCTGCACAACCCTTCACGAAACAAGCCAGTAGTGTCTCCAGGGCCAAAACATTCCTTTCCATTTTCCACTTAAATCGATTCTGAGCCATTATAGACCAGGGGGCCTACACAAGTGTCAATCGCTCCCAGTCGATTCGATTTCGAATTCGAATTATTGATCGAACAATTCGTTATCTCAGCGATTCGGCTTGTCAAGAACGCCACTTGTAAACGTATTTGTATGGGCATATTGATCGAGTTTCGTTACACAATTTGTCATTGTCTAGCACTTAGCGATCGAAAACGATTGATCACGTGTCATTTCTATAGCTTATGTCGATTCCATAAATTTCATATTTTTCTCATTTCTTTATCTTTAGTGCCTTGTTCTAGGCCTACCTACCTACTATAAGCTTAAGTTCGCCCCGCCATCTACAACTGGACCCTGAGTCTGGATGATTAAACAACTGAAAATCTCGTGTACCTATTTGAATCGATTTTCAGTACCTAGTTGATGTTGATGGAGACATGGGCTGTCACATTTCTTTGATAGTTTTTCAACTTTATTACATAAGACTATGGTTCATTTTCAATTGGGAAAATTTGACAATTTGGTGTCTAATACATTAATTATGACTATACATAATATAAATTAAAGTTGCTTTTCGTGTCGTTGTTCTGAACTATGCAACGGATTTTGATGTTGTCTCCACGGTGTATACAAAATAATTAATATTAAATTGACATTTTGTATTAATGTAGATGTTTTGTCGAGTCGTAAAAACAATGACTAGCGGAGGCGGGTCGCTAGTTTAATATTTAATGATAATTATTATTTATATTATATTCCTTTTTGGCACAACATTCGCGTTTGTAGGTAGACCTTGTATAATATTAATGTTGATGTTAAAGCTTGCAAGTATGTGTAACTAAAACATAAGTTGCAAATTGTTAACACAACTTTAGACTTACAACATTGCATGGCAACTATTTCAGCATGAACTGTTTTAAATGGGTTTTTCTTTGAACAAAAACTGTAAATATAATTTTTATTTAACCATTACTGAGTATAATTTTGACGAAGAAATACATGTATACTACTTAAATGTACTTAAGTACCCTATTATAATTTACATTTAAATTATATTTTTTTTATTCTAGTTATGTTATTTTAAATTCCATTTTTGAATAATAATTAATTAATTATTGTTATTGGTGTATACGTATGCGAATGAAGCTTAGAAAATTAAAATGACACATGTAAGCTATTTTAGAAATTACCCGTGACGTTAGTGTAGATATTGGAGATTTTTATCTGAATGATGATGATTATTAGGTCTGTGTTAGAGGTAAATTGTATCATGAGTAAAATAATATTTAATAAATATTAACGTAAGAAGGTATGATATTAAAAAATGATTGTTATCGCTAAATTAAGCATTTGATGCTGTAAAATACGTTGATACTATATAAAATTACATAAGTTCAATAAATTAATTTGTTAGTATCTATGGTTCTAGATCTGTAATTCCTTTGAAAAGTAGGTTTTGAATAAGTCAGTTAATTTAGTAAATTCGTGTTTCGTAATGTACCTATGTATCAACTTAAGAATATTTATAAAAATAAAAAACGTTTTATGTAAAATTGAGATGAAAAAAATGGCGAGTTTTTTAGTGTTTCAATAAATAGGTAGATAGGTAGGTATATATTTTCGGGAGGTTACTTTGCTAAGACGTAAATATATGAATTGCCATTTTATATTCATGACCTAGATGTTTCAACAAAAAAGGATTTATTTTATCGCCGCGAAAATAAATCCGACAAACAAAAAAGTTTAAAAAAAATATTAGCAAATGCGCACATTCTTACTTTGCAAGATAAGGAAAGTTAAGCAATAAAATTAAATGTGTGTTTATGTATATAAATGATTACCAACATTAAAAATATAATGTAGATAATTTTGTTAAATAAAATGATTAAATTTTGTACAATTCCTTTCAAATAATATAATATAATGTATCTTCCATTTGTTCTAATAGAGAATTAAGATTTATTACAACACCAGCTTTTAGAAATGGTCTACAAAGCACTGGTTTCTGGCTTCAATTAAATAAATACTTAAACGTTTTTTATAATTCTTTTTTTTTAAGCTGTTGTATTTTGCTTTAAAATCGTATAGGTAAGGTAAAGTTAGCGTCGTTCCAAATAAGGTGATTATACGCCAAAATGTCGGTAGTACTTATGTGTATGTAGCAAAAACTGTACATTTTAAATGTGAATAATCAAAACGTAAACTTGAAATAAATAGATTGAGAATTTATTTGACATTTTCATTTTTTGAACTGGCGTCAAACAAGACGGAGGTTTTATGTTCGTCTGTATTTTTTTTAAATCGTTTGGTAAAAAAAAACTTCGTAAATTATAACTATTTTCCATGTATTCAGTGGCACATTCAAAATTGGCATCACAACCTTAACCTAATTGACAAACATGATCAATACACAGTAAACTCTTGAAAACCAAATAAATGAAATATAAAACAATGGGTTATGGTCGCCAACTTTAATCAAATGTATAAGAAAACGGTAGGTTTTCTGCAAGAAATAAGCTACACGTGGCATGAAACAAACAACAATGGATACAAAAAGTAAAAAAAATTACCATCCATTCTGTATTTTTTTTTAATTTGAAGATTTCTGGAACTGTTTCTTTAAAATAATAAATAAGTAGTTCGTGTAAGACCAATTTTTCCCTAAGTAGGCAAATAATAAAATTGACATTTGACTGACTGACAGATAACTGTCAATATGATTATTTCAAGTCAGCCCTTAGCAAGGCATTGTTATCTTACAATTTATTATACAAAGTTGGCATAGCATATCCTCATAAGAATATACGAAAAAATACATAATATCATGTTTTAAATTCACTGTAGTTTACTTATGATGGCACTTGAAAATTCAGTAACACATATGTAATAATAATTGTTAACCACTCGAAACTATTGTAATACTAAACATTATTTAGCATTTAAACCTGAAAAAACAGCATCTACAACATTTAAGTAATTATATCTTTGTTATTAATAAATTATATTTTCACAAAATTACTGTTGACTATAATAATGAGAAACATTTAATAACACGATATTAGTTATTATACGTAGGTTTTTAAAATAATCTTTATATACAGTATAACATAATATAATATATTACATATATACTAATTCCTAGAATAGTATATGTAGTATAAAATATTTTACATGATAATTTTTTTTTAAAAGGCAAGATTTATAAAATAATAAATTCACTCATACCGTATACTGTAGGCACTGCATATCACTTTTTTGCATATTCTGACTTTTACACTTAAATAATATCCTAATCTAAACTAAAAATGTTAAACTAGGTATTTATTGTGAAATTAAGCATGTTTCAGTACAAAAGGTGTAATGGGCAATTTCAAGTATTTATACAATAACAACAACATGAATACAACGCATGGACACACACGTGGTACATGGTGATGACAACATGGATAGAAGTAAAAACTGGAATTAGTCTGTTTTTACCCCTATAAATAGAAAAATGAAAACTTTTCTGAGACATTTATTCAAAAATTTGTTTTCTCCTAATTAATATTTACGATATTGCACTTATTAAAATTGCCCAGTAAACCAAAAAAAGTAATAAAACAATCATGCAATGATATTGTAATACACAGAAACTGACTGCCTTTAGCCTTTGCCAGTGTATAATTTAAGCTTAAGAAGCAAAGATGCTTTAAGCTTAAGATGAAAGTCGTTAAAAATGTAATAAAATTATTGTTAAGTACCTATATAATTATTTTCCTGATTGATTCTTATATTTACAATCATACATCTATCGGCAAACACACATTGTGTGTGTGTCATTAATGTATATAAGAAAAATTTACAAACCCTTACAAACATCATAAAAAATGGAGACATTTTTCTTATCGCAGATTTTATTATGGGCCATAATATTTTTAATTAATATATTGGTGGTAGTTGGTATATTCCTGTCTCAAATTTTGGCTTAAACACAAAGTGAATAAATACTTTCCGAATTTTAAAAGCTCAAAAAATTTGTAACTGTTAATTAAATTAATTATTTATTGGAATCTTTCATAACATTTATTTATCATTAATTCAGTATCAAAACATCAATATTTTTAAACGACCCAAGTTTTTTGAAATGCTTTTAGCAATAATTTGCTTAAATATTGTCTAAAATAATTTTTGGTCCTTTCGACTTGAGCCTAATCTTTGCCTAACTTTGTCAGGGTGATAATTATGTCTATAAGAACTGGACATAAGGAATACATTGTTTTATAATTTAGGAATGTGCTTCTAATCCTGAATCCAAGAAGTCCTTAAGGTATAAAGGCACTGACCTCGGCAAAGTTCTGCAGATCTGGAAATTAAAAAAATATATATTTTACAACAAAAATAAATTAACAGTTAATAATTAGATACAAAAATACAAAATAAAAACAAAATTAATATTAAAAAAATTTGCTTCATACATATTTTTTTATTTAGTTTTGTTTGATATACTGAAAATCTTTATTAAGATTGAGATAAAAAAAAGTTGCAAGAGACCTTAACCTATTTTTAAATCATTAGAAAAACAAAACAATAAATTAAAACAAATGAACGCAGTTTAGATAACATTATTTAGGTACAAAACAGGTTACATTTAAAATTAAATTATATGTTGAATACCTTCTGGTCTATAATCCTATATGCGTCAGAGTTGACCGGAACTTAGTTCAAGTAGAAAACATTACCTATTTCTATTATCTAGGTATGTAACAAGCTGGTTTTAATGAAACAAGTTATGATGCAACCAGTTATTAATGGAAGGAATGCGTCGAAGATGAGACCTGTCTTATGAGGTCCTTGACTTAGTCTACACGAAGATATTAGAATGACTAGAGGTGATGACATTTTGAATTTCAAAAAAATAAAAATAGCAGCATTGCCACGTTGTATGGCAATGCTAATTCTTTAATAACAATATTTTTGAATATTTCATAAAAAATGGTATATCGAGACAGACGTAGGAAATGCAAGTGTTTTATCAGCTTTTATTTCACTTGCTTTTTTATTTAGTTAGTACCTATGTATGGATCAAATCTTGTAAGTTGAATAAAAACTATTTCTCCTTACGTTTTGAAGACAATGCATTTTTATGATGCATGACTTGATTCTACAGCCAGGTTTGTCGCCAGACTAATGAACTCTTCAGGGGTCAACAACATCACGTTTGCATCCGCTTTTTAGGTACAAAAAAGGTTTTTACCTAAAAAAATATTTAAGTATCTCTTTTTGAAATTTGTTTTATCCAAGATCAGTGTAAAACCAATATTATTCCGATTTCTGAATTTATTCAATGACACATTCTTTGATCAAAGAACGTCCCCGAGTTAAGCGGCGCTTACAAGAGTTTAAGGACTGATTTCACCAACGGAACTGAAAGTGATCGGCACATCTAAACCGCGTTTAATAAGAGTTGTCAGTATCAACATTTTAAACGCTCATAAACGCAGGCAGGTTAGTTCCATTGATGAAATTGGCACTAAGCTATAAATCCACCACGCGGGCCAATGTCATCGAATTGTTGGTTCTATGACATGTCGGCTTCCTCACGTGGCATTTACTTGAATCCAAATAAGCACTCTAAACATGTTGTGACAGCTCACCATGTTGATGTAGTAGAGAGAGCTGGGGATGGTGATCTCCTGGTAGTTCCTCCTCACGGCGTCAACGATGCTGTCGGCCGCCTCCTGCGGCGTGAGGATCTTCATCAGCGAGGGGAACTTTATCTTGGGGTTCTTGCATAGGCCCGTGTCCACGATGTACGGGCAGATTACTGTAAATTTTATCTAAAACAGAAAATATTATGTTGTTAATTTTATTTATTGAAAAAAAAACACTTAAACACACCGCTAATTTTTCGGATTCATGTGCGTATTGTATAATTATCACTTGCTTAAAAAATGGTTAAGAAAAACATCGTGAGGAAACCGGTCTGTTTCGAGATATTTATCACCAGCATGTGAAGCTAAGTCAGAGGCCCATGGGCAGCATGTAGTCTGACACCAGGTTTGTCACTAACCACATGAAAACGGAAGAAGTAGACTTGATTCTTGCTTTATCATTGTAGAGCTTGCATAAAGACATATCAAAACACAGACAACAACATACAAAAACACAACACAACACACACACGATCACAACACGATTGCCCGGTACGAAAAATCGGTGAGCGAGACTCGCACACTAAGGGTCCCGTACCACCATACAATATAATAATAGGTTTAACAGTAATACTAATCATATCATGTCCTCAATATTGTTTAGTACAGAGGCCAGCACATCAAGTTACCACAATCTGTCAAATTTCTTTGATAGTATTTCAACTTTATTGCAAAGACATAAGGTTCATTTTTAATTGAGAAAATTTGACAGTTAGGGATAGCTTGATGTGCTGGCGTCTGTACCTACTTGTGAATTAATTTTCTAAGTATATTTTATTAATTACTATAGGTGACCCGGCGAACTTCGTTCCGCCTAACAGTTATTTTTCTAAAATAAAAGATTTTTTCAAAAATAAACGTAGCCTAAATTACTCCTTATTACACTAGCTACCTGCCAATAAAAGTCCCGTCAAAATCGGTCCAGCGATTTCAGAGATTAGTCGGAACAAACAGACTGACAGACAAACAGACAAAAAAGGTAAAAAATGTTATTTTGGTGTATGTACCGCATTATATTCATATACATGTAACAAAAAACGGTTATTTCAATATTACAAACAGATACTCCAATTTTATTTATATGGATAGGTGTATAGATTTACAAGCCGCGCACCAGTTTTTCATCAGTGCCCTTTAAGGGCTTCTTCACGTAGACTAGCGGGTGCGGTTACGAAATATCAAACATATGACACGACATCCAAGTGTTCACGTACAAAACGCACGTGCGGTCTAAGTAGCGGGCAAACTAGCGACTGGCGCGCGCGGCCCGCTCGCGGTCGTATGAAACGCTTAAAGACGTTTATGTGTGTTCACGTGAGCTAACTATGTAAACACAAGCTCGCAACGTATACCGCGCCCGCACCCGCGCATTCCTACGAGGACAAGCACTGAATCTAGAAAAAAGATAAACTCCAACAACAAGCGTATTGCCAAATCTATAGCACAAGCTTAACTTACACCACTGTAGTCCTTCTGCTTATCCTCTCTAAGTTCTTCATGCAGGGCCTCCATGAGGCCTCGGACTGCAAACTTGGTGGCGCAATACGGCACCAGGTTACGAAGACCCACCACTCCTGCCATTGACGACATGGCGACGATGTGGCCGTGGTTGCGTTCCATCATTGAGGGTAGGAAGGCTTGGAGAAGCTGGAATATAGAAAGATGTTGGTATAACTGGTGATAGAACATTCCGATACATTCGGTGATCATGCAGTTCCAGTGATATAGTAATTAGATAGTTTATCAAGCCATTGTTTCTGTATTTTACGGAAATTATCTGAAAGGCAAAGTAATTTATTCGTCAGAATCATGGTACTTAATAGGTTCGGGTCACAGTAACGGTACAGGTATCTCTACGGTACTACCGGACCTTTAAGTACAAAGCAGGGGTGTCTATTGTACGTTACTTTTTTTTTGAGGGTGGGAAATCATGAAATGACTCCTCCTGCTCTGGGCGGAGCGGACGGGTGTGTCAGACTCTTACTGACAAAAACCCATCCATGTTCCTTCCTTAACCCTTTATGTTACGGGGTAGCGGTAAACCTTACGGACAAGCCCGCTGAATTGCACGTTACTTGAGCGAGAAACCAATACCTAGTCGCCGGCGGCAGTGGTGGGATAAGTGCCATACAGTAGCCTCTTATGCAAGTCAAATCAAATCAAAAGTCATTTATTCAAACTAATCTGAAAATCAGCACTTTTTGAAGGTCAAAGTTTCATAAGACAGTCCCTCAAAGGGGCCCACCCTTCATCACTTCCTAGTGCTTTAGCTGGGAAGAAGAAGTGGCGCAACAAACTCCCCAACAAGCAAATTGGAAGGTCAACTCATACTTCCCTACGCTTCCATTTCATCCTTTTCATACATTAGCTGCAATCTCTAGTGACTGTCCACTTACCCATAAGTGAGCAATGATATTAATTTCGAACGCGCTCCGGATCTCCTTCTCAGAGGTCTGCAGCAGCGGCTTGCACGGCATGATGCCTGCGTTGTTCACCAGCATGGTCACCTCGCCCACTTCCCGACGAACTTTCTCGGCTAACGCGTTTATAGCTTCTCGGTCTGTCACGTCACATCTGAGGGGTTAAATATGAATGTTAGAAAGTAAAAGTGTGTTTAGTTAACAATCGATCGATCCTGTAAAAATCTCTCCGTGAACACTTAGCTGCCGTTTCTAGCAGCTAAGGGATTGACACTGTTGACAACTCACTTTAAACTCATTTCACCTTCGATTTCACGGTCAGATTTTGGCAGAATAGCACCACTGGTTTCGTGATCGCAAGCGCAACGATCTTCGCAGGAGATCCTTGTAGCTGGTTGAGAGTTGCCAAGGGTTGTGTTGAATGGCGTGCAATTTGAGGCATATGTCCAGTAGTGGACTGCTATAGACTGATGTTACCTACTCTAGTTGTTTTACTTTGTATGCAAGTGTTTATGTGGCAATAAGCCTACTTTTTTTTTCTTTCTACGATAGTACACAGATACACAGTGGCACCCCCTATAACATTACAACGTTTTATGGCAATAGGATCACCCCTATTCCATGGGACTTAAACATAAATGGTAGTCAGGTAGGTACCTATTTAAATATGATCATTGTTTTAATTTAACTGATGTTAACACAAACAAATTGTGTAACATTTTATTTTGTTTCATTAAATAAAAACACGCGTTTGATGAATATATTAAGCTCGGGTCCCAAAGCAAGCGAATAGCGAGAAGCTACCAAAAACGAGTAGGCAAGCAACAATTTGTGAGTGCTCAACGACGACGAGCGATTACTCGCTGGTAAATGTATGTGCCAAGTTTTATTGTTTTTAAAGACCCAGCGGGAGTGGTCATCCCTCCCGCTGGGTGGAGCAGAAGGGAGTAGGGTACCAAAAGTATTAGGAATTTCTTAGTAACAGCCATTTTTTTTTGAGGGTGGGAAATCTTCAAATTTCTCCACCCGCTCTGGGTGGAGCGGAAGGGAGTGTCAGACTTTTACTGACTAAAACCCATCCATGTTCCTTCCTTATAGGGGCAGTGGTTACCCTTTCTGACAGCCCCGCTGAACCGGCAGGCATCGGCCCTAACGAGTCCCTTCAATTATGTTGACATCTCTTTATGTATGTACCAAGCTTGAGTTTCTCAGCGAGTGTTCTGCTCGCCAAATCAGCATCGCTGAGCGAGTACTCTATTTGATAGATGATACTCTGGTCCCTGCGACAAACTAGAACTCGCCGGCGATCAGCTAACGATATACATATGTCTCTGTATTACTTACTTGGAACCTACAATCTTTTGTACGTTTTTTGAGCGAGACAATCTTTGATAGCTAATCGCTTTCCCGTCAGCGGTGAGACATGTGCCTTAGACTTAATAAAAAAACAATTGAATTTGGCAATGAACATGGTAGGTAAGCATCGTGCCAGCCATTGTGATTAAATAAATTATGGAATGCGTAATGTATGGAGGTACGGTCAAAGTATAATTGAATTTTTCGTTTTGGTATTTGCTTAGTCATTTGACAGCCCGATAACAACGCAGCAGTGTTAACTCGTTTGTTTTGTGAGCAATGACTCCAAAACTAAAAATATCGGCCCCAATCATTACGATAATCTCTGTTTCTTTGATGCAATTCACAAGACGTGAATGTTAAAACATCTGTTTATCTCAGCTGCTATTATTTTTGCTGCATACGGAAATCGATCCTGAAAACTGGAATTGATAAAGCCATTTTAAAGTTAATGTCAAAGCCAAATCATTTATTTTAATTAGGCACAAATAATTCAATTAATTTTAGTGGCCCCTTCCCAAATATAGTTTCGTTATACAGGGTGTACTCTCAGAGTAGACTCAGCGGGATTATCCGAAAGGGCAACCACTGCCCCGGAACATAAAGGGCATAAGGGAAGGAACGTGGATGGGTTCTAGTCAGTAAGAGTCTGACACTCCCTTCCGCTCCACCCAAAGCGGGTGGAGTCACTTGATGATTTCCCACCCTCAAAAACAAAATGGCTGTTACAGTTGAAATTCCTAATACTTTTGGTACCCTACGCTCAGCAATCACGCTTGCGACAAACAGAGCAATCAGGGCATATAATTAAGGTTTAGGATTTCGGTTCATGGCCAACCTTTTTTTTTTAAGGATGGGAAATCACGTGACCCCTCTCACTATGGGTGGAGTGGAAGGGAGTGAGAGACTTTTACTGACCAAAGCTCATCCACGCTCCTTCGTAGGTTAGGAACGACATTTCAGAGCATCGGTGTTGTTGTTTACCAGCTCTTACAACGTATGACTATAATTATTATCATTGGCATTAGGTACCTTAAACACGTTCATGATACATTTATCATGAAGGTATATAACTACGGGTACTAAAGGCTCACTAAGGCTACGGGTACTAAGGGCCTTTGATAGATTATGGGACAGTCCCTTTTACCCAGAGAAGTCTTGTGTCCCACCAGTGGGAATAGACCATTATAAGTAGGCTGTGGTGGCTACCAGTGAAGGAAAACATCGTGTGGAAACCGGCATGCCTTTGTGATATATTTCTCAGCATGTGAAACTAAGTCATCAGCACAGGTCTCGAGTTCAAACCCAAGGCACGCACCTCTGATTTTACGGATTCACGTGCATATTGTATAATTATCACTATCATTAAAAATCGGTGTAGGAAAATGTCGTGAGAAAACCAGCATGTCTAAGAGATATTTCGTCAACAGCATGTGAAGTCAGAGGCCCATGGGCAGCATAAAAACTCTGACACCAGGTTAGTCAGTAACCACATGGAGAAGGAAGGAGTAGGCTGATTCAACTTACTCATATCGATGGGCCTTCCCCTTCTGTTCCTTGATAAGGTCTACAGTCTCCTGGTTGCCGGTGGGGTTGATGTCCACACAGATTATGACACCGCCCAGCTTGCCAAACCGAAGCGCAGTCTCTCGACCCATGCCGTGACCTGCACCTGTTATCTAGAAGGAGAAAGAAGATTTTTTAGAAGAAATTTAACACTGTTGATTTAGGAGTTGGAAAAGCAGCATCATCCAATTGCAAATTGTTTGTCTGACAGCATCACAGTAATGGGGTATGGTGGAGCTTAGGTACCTACTGCTTCTTTTGCTATTTCTCCTTTGCACTACTCTCGCGAGGAATTAATAATAATAATAATAATATCCTTGGACATTTCACACAGCGGCATATCGTCCCAAGTTAAGCAACCTAATGCTTGTGTTATGGTAACGAGATGGCTGATATACTACTTATATACATTTTTTTTTTGTAAATACATACATATTATAGATAGAAAAACACCCAGAAATTGGAGAAGAATTGTGCGTTTAATGCTATCCTGGATTAATCTCATTAAGACATGCATTTAAAACCCGATTTCCCGAACGTTAATCGCCATTTGCATTTACAAGTCTGTAAAGGTCTCACCGAGAAAGCTAAAGTGAAGCGAGCTGTCGTTCCACCTAATGCTAAGGATTGACACTATTGACAGCTCTTTTCAAACTCCCTTCACCTCCGTCTTGACGTTTTGTGACCTTTTTACAAAAAGTGGTATTCTGTAAAAAAAATCATCGTGGAAATGTGGGTGGAGTGAATTTAAAGTGAGCTGTCAAACCCTTGCCTTATGTGGAACAACCGGTCACTTCATCTATGTTCTGATGTGATTTTTACAGAATCGAGACACTATAGTTCTTCCAAACATAATTATCGCCTAACTGAGATTAAACTTCATAATGAACAAGAAAATTACCAAGATGAAGGGGATATACCAATTGCTGGGTAAGCGGGATTGTCCGAAAGGGTTACCGCTACCCCGGAACATAAAGGGGAAGGAACATGGATGGGTTTTAGTCAGTAAGAGTCTGACACTCCCTTCCGCTCCACCCAGAGCGGGAGCAGTCATTGGATGACTTCCCAGGCTTAAAAAAATATATATACATATATATATACCAATACATACAAGTACTATCTCTCCGTTGACGCTCTTAGGCTCTGGCGGCACGAAGAACTGGTAGATGCAGTGTAAGAAGGTGGCCGTCATCTTCACGTACAGCACCAGGATCTCCAGCGCGATCGCGATGCCGTTGTATACCTTCATCGCTATGCCTTGCTCGTCGGTCCTGAGGGAGAAGAGCTTTTGGTCAGTTTACAATACAGCAATCAAAGTTATCATAATTTATCATCTGGGTGGAGACCAGCCTTCGGCGCGGGAGATATTACAATACATAAGTGTGTTAGCAGATACAGAGGCACTCTCTACCGTCTCTCTCATGGTACGGCAATCCAATACGACCAGTGGGAGATCTAGCGCACACCAGCGGCGCCAAATAACAAACTCCAGGCAGTTAGTAACAGCTGGATTGTCCGAAAGGGTTACCGCTACCCCGGTACATGAAAAGCTAAGGAAGGAACAAGGATGGGTTTTAGTCAGTAAGAGTCTGACACTTTCTTCGGCTACACCCAGAGCGGGAGGGGTCATTTTGATGATTTACCACCCTCAAGAAGAAAAGGCTTTTACTGAGAAATTCCTAATCCTTTTTGTAGACATGTGTGATCTACCCAGTCAGTTACTAAGCAAACTAACTTATCTACTTAAAAAACGAACAAAACTGACACACAGTACTTTTTTATCATGTACTAGCTTCTGCCCGCGACTTCGTCCGCGGAAAATTGCGATATACTGTAACTGTTTAGGCTGCTCATGCAAATAATTCTGTTTTCGGAGGTATTTCTTTCCGACTTGCTAGACGAAAATTGCGATAGCTCGGCTAATATGTATGATATAAATATAATTTATAGCCTATAGCACTCAGGAATAATGTAGCTTTCCATCAGTGAATTTGAAATTGGATCATTAGTTCCGGAGATTACCCCCTACATACAAACTTACAAGCTTACAAATTTTACCTCTTTATAATATTAGTCATGTATGACATGAATGACAAAATTGAGTTTTCCTGCCATCTGTATGTAGGTATTTTTCCACCTCAGTTATTATGAAAATTATTTACAATGTTCGAGGGGAACAAAGAAATAATGGTTGTATTGTTTGTATGGAATATACGTACCTATGCCTACCTACGCATGTTACATAATGGCATATCACTTATACCATGTATGAATCGTAAGTTGATGGTTAGAGGAAGTCCATTATTATGTGATTTAAAATACCTTTTATTATTTTATGGAAATAAAAATCAAACCCTAGCATTAAAATTGTAAAATTAAGGCCTGTAATAGTTAATTTCAAAGAACTAAACATGACTGTACTGTATAGGTACAATTCTGCCTGACTATTTAAGTAGAGGTTACATGCGTGATGTTAAAGCAGACCAAAAATTAATTATACATCCCTACCACCTACCTTAACCTATTGACTGCCGGAACGCAGATCTACGCGAGACACAACGGCTTTTTAATTGTGTCTGTAATTACGGCATACTGCATTCCATGGGGCCCGTATACGGGGAACCATCTCTTTCGTGCCTAGGAAGTACCAGATGTCGTTGGTTTCGGCTGTCATTTCTAGTGACTGGTAGTCAGAAGTCCGAAATACTGACAACCAGTTTTACCAAGAGTGTTACCCAGTTACTAGGTTATGGAGATCAGATAGGCAGTCGCTCCATGTAAAATGTCAGCTGAACCCGTGATTGAAAACCGACCACAATATAGTTGGGAAAAGGCTAGGCAGATTGATCGTATTTTTGTTGTTTTAACATAGAAACTTGAGAAGTTGCACTAATGTTTGTAAATATTTTATCTGGGTATCATTCAATACCCACATTGGTTATAAATGATCCCCTAACGTTGACACAACACTCAGTAAAGATTTCAAATCTTAAAATAAATATCTATAATTAATCGCAAAAACCACACAAACGCAACCAAATGACATTGAGATTAGCAGTGAAGCAATAATACTATTTCGCGCAGTTGGGTAAGTTCAGATCATTGCCCCAACTAGTTGGTTATGCAAATAACATATAAATATTGCCTCTTGGTTATGATAAATGATAATGAATGCCATCATGTGTATGTATTGTTTTTAAGAATACAGTTAAGAAAAAAGTTAACTAAAAACTTTTTTAAAGCAAGCTTATATTGAATAGAATAATCGGCCTAAAATGTTCCCACTGCTAAGGACACAGGCTTCCTCTCTGTGTGAGAGAGTGGGCCACAATCCACCACACAAACCCAGTGCGGGTTAGTGAATGTCACATGATTCTCGGACATGTCGGCTTCCTCACGATGTTGTCCTTCATCGTTTTGAGAGCAGTGGTCTTCTTCTTCGTGTGGTTAGTGACTAACCTGGTGTCAGAGTTTTAATGCTGCCCATGGGCCTCTGACTTATCATCACATGCTGTTGAGAAATATCTCTCAGACATGCCGGTTTCCTCACGATGTTTTCCTTCACCGATTTTAAGCAAGCAGCAGTGGTGATGAAATTAAATAAATGAAGAAACGTGTCTGCCTGTATTCGAACTCAGGACCAAGTAGGCATCTGCCGGTTCAGCAGTATTGTCCGAAAGCGTTACCGCAACCCCGGAACGTAAAGGGCTAAGGAAGGAACATGGATGGGTTTTAGTCAGTAAGAGTCTGACACTCCCTTCCACTCCACCCAGAGCGAGGGGACACCTGATGATTTCCCACCATCAAAAAAAAAGTAAGTAGGCATTACCTACTATACCTTCGTAAGTAATTAGGTATTGTAGCAATTACTTGACAACCAGCCATTCAAACGTACACGTTCCAATTCATTCATTGGTTATACCGGCGATAAGACCCGATAAGCAATTTTAATTACCTACGCACAGTCTAGGTACCTACGTACTTAGGTACAGGTGTATCTAGTAATCAGCATTCCTATGAACACATTCATTGGACATGACAGTACTGTAGAGCCTGAGTGAAACCTTATGTTGAACATGGCTGGTAATAATCTGACAGTATTCGAACCTTTGAATTATGAATAGAATAGTTTTATAGGTTTTTATAAAAGTGAACGGACTCAGCCTTTAGCCGCGCGGCTTGGCAGATGTATTCGGTGCAAAGTAATATATAATTGGTTATCCGCTAACTGTGTGTTTGCTATGATAGCGTAGCAAATCCCTATTCACACACAGAACACAAGCTCTACCTCTGAACCCCTCAGTGAAGGTCCCCGACCTTCTCAGTACGTACAGAGGCCAGCACATCAAGTTACCACAATCTGTCAAATTTCTTTGATAGTATTTCAACTTTATTGCAAAGACATAAGGTTTACTTTTAATTGAGAAAATTTGACTGTTAGGGATAGCTTAATGTGCTGGCGTTTGTACAGTACCAAACAAGCATGGTTTCGTTTGATCGAGCGAAGATCTTCCCCGCTCTGTACAGGTTGTATTAGAACGGTGTGACCATCAATCTGAATCACTTTTTCCATGGGACCAATAGCGTAATCGAGAAAAAAATATCAAATAGTTTGATGTTTTTTACCACCCAACCCTTATACGACCTTTCCGATACACCCTATATAATTAAATTAAAATAGGTATCTATATTATTGACATTAAAAACGACTATAAACAATTATTACACAACTCATTATTTACACTAAGCAATAAATTAAATGTTAATTATCTAGCTATAAAAATAATTATACCATCATAAAAAACACTTATGCATGAGATTTCGTCCATATCGCTTTCATCCGGAAAAATACCTAGAAGTCTGACAGCCACGTTGTCTATGGTCAAATAACGAGTCAGTCAGGACACCATTGTAATATTGATCCAAACAAGGAAACACAAACAGCCACTTTGGAAATATTGAACGAGGAAACTCTTGAACTAAGTGAGTATGTACAGACGCCAGCACCTCAAGCTATCCCTAACTGTCAAATTTTCCCAATTGAAAATGAACCTTATTTCTATGCAATAAAGTTGAAATACTATCAAAGATATTTGAAAGATTGTGGTAACTTGATGTGCTGGCCTCTGTACAAGCAAGTGACAAACTGAAAGAGTATGTATACCTAATCAACTAGTTGTACTAATGATCATAGTAGACGTGAGTTTATTATTTATACCAGTACCTAACAGCTGTTAACCGATTAGATGTTCGCGTATTAGAAGCCGTTTTCTGATAAGAGCTCAACGATTTATACGGTTATATTTATTGTCGTTTCGAGAGATTTTTTCTTATGAACCTATGGGGTTCATACGACATTTGAGAGGTGTATAGTAGTAGTTAGGTTAATTTTGTAATACTAAGGAAATAGCCGGAAGTCAATATGAAAGAAAAATATCTATAATATATACTATATAGAAATGTCAGGTTTTTTTACACGTTTATAGGTTGTCAGTTATGATTTTGGTACCTACTCATATATTGTCTATGCATTCCATGTGGCATGCATAAAATTAGTAGGATAACATACACAGTAATAACACAATAACAGTCGTTTCCCGCTGTCTGTCCCTCTGTCAGCTGCGATCTTTTAAACAACGTAAAGTGTTTATCAACCGATAGAGTGGTTCAAAAGGAAGGTATTTTGCCACTTATAATGCACTCGTGTGAAGCCGGGCGGATCACTAGTAATATATACAGGGTGAATTTGAATTCATGGGCAATATTTTTAGGGGTCATTGTACAGAGGCCAGCACATCAAGTTACCACAATCTGTCAAATTTCTTTGATAATATTCCAACTTTATTGCAAAGATATAAGGTTCATTTTTAAGTCATTGACTGCCACGCAGCAGACACAATAGAAAAACTATTGTTTGTCGGACACACGGTGACCGCGTTGGCGTTCAACGTGTTAATTGAGAAAATTTGACAGTTAGGGATAGATGTGCTTGATGTGCTGGCGTCTGTACTCAACATTATGAACAACTTTCAATATGGGAAGACACCTGAAATCGCGAAAAAAAATCAGCTGCTTCCTAGATTTTGACGAGTTATGGCATAATGAATGAATCAACAGATTTTTTTTCGCGATGTCAGATTTGTTTTCGTAGTAAAAGT
This sequence comes from Hyppa rectilinea, assembly GCA_951799385.1. Lineage (NCBI taxonomy): Eukaryota > Metazoa > Arthropoda > Insecta > Lepidoptera > Noctuidae > Hyppa > Hyppa rectilinea. The sequence continues at coordinate 18,730,113 of OX637301.1, read as the reverse complement.
TATGCATAACATTGAGTACAATGACCCCTTAATATATTGCCCGTGAATTCAATTTCACCCTGTAGTGTAGAATAACAATATACATTTAGGAATGCTAACATAATCATATTATTATTTACATTTAAAAGCTAAATATTCATAATACCTAATATGTACAGAAATAATATGTATAATAATCAAAGAGCATCAAAAAATTCGTCCACATCGCTGTCAACAGGAAATGTTCCCAAAAGGCTGGCAGCATTGCCGCGTTGTATGGCAATGCTGATTCTTTGACCAAAAAATAGGCCAGCCGGTCACGTGAAGAGGCGATCAACCTCTTGGCGATATCTCGAAAAACGTAGTGGGCACTAGGACCCCATGGCCCTAGTGTTTCAACCCCAAACGGCTTGAACATGTAAGTCCCATATGGTAACATGTTAATGTTTAAGGTTAGCAACATTTTTCAAGGATTACATAGTCTGCAAGTCAAGGAATATTACCCAAATATTTTTCACAACATATTCGTGAACGAGCAAATCAGTTTTGCAGCAACCGGCAGTGGTTGTGCAACCGGGCCGGCGACACGCTACAGTGGGTATTCAAGTTCGAGGTTAACTGACGCAAGGCGCGCATGACGCGTTAGTTTGTGTGTGCCAGCGATACCACACTGCAATTTAATGGCTATTAGTGTCGGTAGATACATGAATTGTTTTCCTACTCCTTTGTCATAGATACAGCTATGTTAGAAATGGGTAACTATATTATCTTTAGACGTGTTTTTTTTTTAAAGACGGGCAATCATCAAATGATAGCTCCCAGGTGGAAGTGGAAAGGAGTGTCAGACTGTTACTGACTAAAGCCCATCCAACTTCCTTTCTTAGCGCTCTGTGTTCCGGGGCAATGCGTAGCAAGTTCTAAAACGTGCTCGGGTCTTTTATAGTACCAGATTTTGTTACTTGGTCGGTAACCGTTTTGGACAATACCGGTAACCTACCGGTACCGGTAATCAGGCACGGATCGATCCGAACGGGCCCTTTCAGGTCTGCTGCCTTATGTTCAATGCAAAGATGCAGTCTCCTATAGTTAATGATATTGACTTTGAATGCCACGCTAGGAAACTTGTTACTTGAGTTTATTAAGTGGGTGCACTCAAGTTGGTGCCCAACACCGAAAGTAGTTCAACTGGTATCAAATAAGTGTCTAGTAGAATTTGATCCACTCTGTGTAAAAACAATACCTATGATGAATTTTTTGACGCCCTATGAGCTCTTCCCATTTTTTACCACTTGTAGATAATGGATATATTTTTTAGTTTCAGGTTGTATATATTAAGTAATTGTTTTAGCATGTAATAAATAAGCAATAGTTAATATTATCATTCACGCACTTTCAAGAACCCTTTACAATGAATCAGCGACTTAGAAAGACATACATATGACTGATTTCGTAAAAATGTGTGAAATGTGGGTATATCTACTATGGACACACCTCTGCCAACCCTTCGATGAAACAAAGCGTGATGTTATATTACGTAAGATACTACTCTCTAAGCCGAGGCTTGCACAGCGGTTCAAATGGAGGAGCTTCAATTATAACAGCTCCCATGACGCTTGCCCGATGATAAAAGATCTTTTATCATCGTTCTTCGATCTGCTACAAGATCAGCCACACTTCAATTAAATAAAACGATATAAATCGCCTAGTAAGTGTATAGGTAGTATAATAACTATAAACTGTGGTTTGCAACACGTTTGAGTAATATTTGCGGCACACAGATTGCGCCTACGCACGCCTCTCGACATGCGTTGCGAGATGCGCAACAGTGATTTGGATATGTTTGCTATGACAGATTTGGTTAGCGTCCTTTTATGAAAAGGTTAAGTTGACTTTGGACTGACAAAATGGAAGTATGAAATCCATAAAGCTGAAGAGAGTCTTATATGCTGTCTAGTAAAATCGTTCCGAAATCTTTGCTGCAACCCGATTTACACGTTTCATTTGGCTGGACATAACATAAGTAAAAACCACGATAGAACTTTCACCTCCTTAACAGTGCTTAGACGAAGGAAGTCATACGTTGCTTCAATTTTATTATCAGGTAAGCATCATCTCAAAAACTCAAACTCCAAGCAATTATCCCAAATAAACCAATTATAGGCCCTTATGAATTGTCAAGGGGTCGGTCAGTCAGCAGAGATTGTCCGAAAGGGTTACCGACTTACCACTACCCCGGAACATAAAGGGCTAAGGAAGGAACATGGATGGGTTTTAGTCAGTAAGAGTCTGATACACCCTCCCCTCCACCCAGAGCGGGAGGGGTCATTTGATGATTTCCCACCCTCAAAAAAAAGGTCGTCACAATAACAGCTCTTCCTGCTTTTACGTCCAGCAACTTGTATCATGTAAATGGAGCTTGCAAACTGTCGTACTTCACTCCTATTGGTTGGATACATCATAAAATCGGTAAAGGAAAACATCGTGAGGAAACCAGCTTGTCTGAGAGATATTTCTCAACGACATGTGAAGCTAAGTCAGAGGCCAATGGACAGCATAGAAACTCTGACACCAGGTTAGTCACTAACACGAAAAGAAGAAGAAAAAGGAAATATTATACGGGGTAGGTATATCACTATAAGCCTACAAGAACCTGAATTCTCTACAAAAGTAAATGAGGAGTCGCTTCAAGGATAAAGAAACCTGTTGTCTTTAGTACAAGGCTTGATGACCTTGTGGAAACTTACAAACAACCTTCGCCAATGATTTAGGACGATAATGAAATATTGAAGATTGTGACTAATGTATACGGATACTGGGTGTAACCGAAAGGGTATATCCACACAAAAGGATATGCTACACACCACCAAACTGAACAACTTTTACTATGGGACCAACTCCGAAAAAATCGGCTGATCCCTACATTTTGACGAGTCACGTGACCAAAAATGATTAGAACAGCTGATTTTTTTTAAGACGATTTGACTTTGTTCAGGCTTCTCAAACTCAAACTCAAAGTATTTATTTCAAATAAACCAATTACAGGCACTTTTGAATTACGTGACCAAAAATGATTAGAACAGCTGATTTTTTATAAGACGATTTGACTTTGTTCAGGCTACTCAAACTCAAACTCAAAGTATTTATTTCAAATAAACCAATTACAGGCACTTTTGAATTGTCAAGGTGTCGGTCAGTCAGAGAGATGAAGCTAGTTGCCCATTCCAAACCAGTATGGACCTATGGAGAATAACGGGCAAGAAACTCCATGGACACTCTTTTACACTCTACCTGATTTATTAAAAAAATCGTAAACTGTTAGAAGACCAAAAAGCTTGAAAATGATTAATTATAAAAAGCGTATACACCTACATCATCATTAGACGATTAATATTTTTTTAGAGGACTAACTAAATATTTCTTTTTTTAAACCAGGCCAAGGATGACACATCTTGTCTAACCGACGGATCAATAAACACCACAAAGGATATCAGTAATTGAATTAATTGATAAGAAACCTCACGAGGCCTTCAGACTAGCCAATTACAGCCTTCAGTGATCATTCATTATGTAATTGTTAATATAAAGAGGAAAGCTGTTTGTTTGTCAAGGTCCGTTAGCATATAGGCCATGTACTTGAGAAGACAGAAAAGCCAGAATCAGGGCTTTCATTCATCATCATCATTTCAGCCAGGAAACGTCCACTTTCGGACATAGGCCTCCCCAATTCTCCACTTCGACCAGTTCTGTGCTTCCCGCATCTAACGAATTCCTGCTGCCTTTACCGATCAATGAGGGGATACAAATATTCGTACGTACACCTTTAATTTAACACACAGAATTAGCATTGCCATTCAACGTGGCAATGCTGCCAGTCTTCTGGGCACGTTTCCTGATGACAGCGATGCGGATGAGTACTTCGACGCCTAAGTGTGTTTTTTGTCTTTTTTGGATTTATTTGTATATATAGTTAGTTAGTCTTTTAATTTAAGTATGTATAAGTTGGTATTAGTTTGTATATTATTGTAATTAAGATGTATATTGTAGGTCCCACACACATATTACGTTTTCACATTTTCGTATATACGTTATAATTTAAGGGTTTATTTAAAATGCTAGAAAATAGCAACTTAGAAGAATTGTCGCGCAGCGGTTATTTGCCGGGGTCACGGATCATAACTTTCGCATCGACGAAATTAAAACGAATAAGCGACACTATTAGGATGAAACAACTGCAAAAAGTAGGCGAATTAATTTTATTATTTGGTTTATATTTTTTTTCAATTTTCGATTTATTTTATTTAACCTATCAACAATTATATGATGGGCACTAACCCTACCAGTGTGTTAAATTAATGTCACCATTGTAGCGCTATGGTGTATAATATAGAGCCATAGACAATAATACAATATTGTTGTATTTCGAATAGTGTAATAATATTGTGTGTTTTTTTATTTTCAAAACCAACTGGTTCGATTCTAGGCTAGAAATATTGATATTTATATATAATTTAATTGTTAATATTTTATAGCCTCAACAACATTAATTAATTTTTGCTTCTGGTGTAACTTGATGGACATAAAAGGGATAAGTAATTATTATTTTTAATTACTATTTTATATCACCATAAGTTAAATTAAATACACAGATGCAACTATTATACTGTTACTGCAATAGTCGTTTTATGATTATAATAAATACTTATGATTACTTACTACATATTACGTAATTATACACTCAGTGTATATTTCGCAGTACGAGTATATTAATCGCCTGACAATAATTTATACAACAGTGGCTACCTACATAGCTTAAAAATAACTTTTATACGAAGTATCTAATCAGAATTCTAAAATGTATACGTTGCATAGTTTAAGCTCCTTCATAAATACAATAAGCATAATTAATTGTTTAATAAAACGGCTTCGTAAGAAATATTTTATTTATACATTAAACAAATATATTTTTATTGTGATCAGCAATTATGATCACCATGGCATTAATATCAGGTCACTGATACAGTTCTTCTTCCTTTTTATATAATCAGCTCGTAAATGCTGATAGAATAATGGCACTTATTACCTCGCCAGAGGGTTCATTTCACCTTACGACCTACGAAACAAGGACATTCTCTACTCACTCGAAAAAAAGAAGGTTCTGCTTGCCGCCGTTCTTTCCAACGAACGAAACGTCGAACCACATAGTACACAGAAAATATAAAACCCGGTCAGTCCGATCATATAAATCACTTAATACATAAGTGAAATTGAGGGACGTGTACCATTGAACACAGAATTTATTGAATAAAACTTTACTGTTAGCTGTAAATACGGTGTGCACTCAACACGACTTTCACTAGTATGCGGGCTGGAGTTGCAGCGAAGTGCAGTTGCATAATAATTAGAGGAAACGTTTCGAAAATCAGCATAATGCACAATAGAGGTGCATCCTGTGATGCATCCTGCGTTTATTCACGCAGTGTGTACTGGTACGTAGGTACGTGCAGTGTGTCCGTGGAGGCCGACTGTATAGGTTGTTCCAGGATGTCGAAGAAACTCGCTTGATTGGTCCGACCATTTTTTTTTGGAGGGTAGGAAGTCATCCTATGACTTCTCCCGCTCTGGGTGGAGCGGAAGGGAGTGTCAGACTCTAACTGAATAAAACCCATCCATGTTCCTTCCTTAGCCCTTTATGTTCCGGGGTAGCGGTAACCCTTTCGGACAATCCCGCTTATCCGGCAGGCTCGGCCCTAACGAGCCCGTTCTTTGAGGCGCGCGTGGAACATGTATGCGCCGTCCGTCACAGGCCTGGTCCTGATCGAACAGTGAGCCGACCTTGATTTTTTAATATTATGAATTAATGCTGTCACAAAAAACGAAAGGTCGTTGTAATTTGCTGTTGTGTTCTTGGATTATAGTTCTTGTTTTTACCTGTAGTTTCCGCATCGCGTGGATTAGTTGGTTTAAGCCGGCCGGCCGCAGCTAGACAGATCATGTAACTAATACTGGTTTTAGTGGAGGATTTATGTGAATATGAGGAAATTATTATACAGAGTTGATACGACAGAGGGGCTTTCCTTTAAACAGCTTATACTAGGGACCATTTTCAACCTCTGTACCAAAAATCAATTAAATAGGAGCTTTTTTAAGTTTTTGCCCCGTTTGAACACGATGTATCTTTCCTAACAGCGCTCCGGCGTGCACGCGGTCGGTGCCGCTGCGTTACAAGGTCAGTTTTTATTTACAAAGGGTGGTTGCGTTTTATTTTGATTTGTAAGCTATTTAGTTTGTTTGAAAAAATAAAAACCTCGTTTTTGGTGCTTTTTATTTTTATACCGTACCGAGTTAATACTAAACACGTATAGTATACGTAGTGTAATTTAATGCTCTTCTGTCATATCAACTCTGTATGTTTACTAACAATTTTTTTGTCAGTAGCAGCCCGGTATCTGGATTGGTCATGGCAAGCGACCGTAACTGGCGAAATAGGTAGCGTATGTTACTACCATCTTTTTTTTTTCTGTTAATTGCATCTCGCAGTTCAACCAAAGGGTTGTCTACTGCTTAACTGGGCTTGCCTGTGGCTGCCACAAAAGAATTGTAGCCTCCAGCCAGGGCTTAATAAAAACTAAACCTAACTTACAAAACTAAGCGACTACACGCTAAGGGCATCCCCTGCGGGGTTCGGACCTCGGCTTAGTGCGTCGTTACTACCATCTTGATTAAATTCATTTATATACCTTCCTCTTGAATAACTACATCTATTGATGAAAACCGTATTAAAATCCGTTACGTAGTTTAAAAGATCTGAGCGTACAGAAAGAAGGACAGACGGCGGGAGCGATTTCGTTTCATACTTAGTAGAGATAAAAATATTATTTCGTAGGCTCTGAAAGAATCGTATTACCCAGTAACTGTGTTATGGATATCAAATAATATAATATAATATAATAATAATATCCTTGGACATTTAACACAACGCCATATCGTCCCAAGCTAAGCAACCTAATGCTTGTGTTATGGTACGAGATGGCTGATAAACTACTTATATACATTTTTTTTTCGTAAATACATATATATTATAGATAGAAAAACACCCAGACTCGTAACAAATACTTGCAGGTCGTACAAATATTTGTTCCGTGCGGGAATCGAACCCGCGACATAGTGCGCAGCAGTCAATCGCTCAACCACTGCGCCAACCGTGTCGTCTAGATAGGCAGTCACTTCATGTAAAATATTGGTTTTCAGCTGAATTCGATTAGACTGACAGATAAGACACTGATTAGACATACATATTTCGATTTAAAAGAATGTCGGTGGAGTTTCTTGTCTGTTTTTCTCCGTATCTACTGTTTTGGAATGAGCAACGAGCTTCATCTTTCTGACTGACTGACTCCATGAGTCCATGACAATTCAAAGGTGCTTGTAATTGGTTTATTTGCAATAAATGCTTTGAGTTTGAGTTTGACTGTAAGCGGACCCCAACACAGGAAACGTAATTCAGGTTTAGATGAGGTAGGTTATAAAAATATGAAAAAAAAACAAAGTTAAAAAAGACTTCTGATTTTCAGTCTAAATTATCGTCTTTTATAAGGAAAATCTTGACAGTTTTCAAGATCTGGTGACGTGTAAATTGAGTTATTTTTTCAATAAATTAAACATGGCACGATTGCTTAACGGCGCCGGCGCCGCGACGGCACAATAAAATTTATAAGTGTTTAGACTTTACGAGTGCCTTTGTACATTTAATGTTTATGGCGGTTTGCAGTTCTTTTGTCCTTGCTTTTTATATTTTTTTTTATTATTGCTTGTTTTTTGTGGCTAGTTTTGGTATAGCAGGTTTTTGTTTCAAATGCGCAGTGGCTTCTGCGGGGCCATACAAAATGTTATAATATTTTACTTCGCCATGAAGCGTCGTGCAGCCTAGTGGGCGTCAGTCTTTATAAGCAGGATCACGGAAAATTGGTTGCCATTTTGCCAACCACCGCCTCTCATATAGTATTATTTTAACATTGGGAAGAGACGGAACTATGTCTCCTGTATAGCTTCATCTCAAAAGCAGTGATAGCCTAGTAAAAGCAGTGACAGCTTAGTGGTGTGACCGTCGACTGCCAAGTCATAGGTCTTGATTTCGAACCCAAGGCCCCCAACCACGGGTAAGCGGGATTGTCCGAAAGGGTTACCGCTACCCCGGAACATAAAGGGCTACGGAAGGAACATGGATGGGTTTTAGTCAGTAAGAGTCTGACACTCCCTTCCGCTCCACCCAGAGCGGGAGCAGTCATTGGACGATTTCCCAGCCTTAAAAAAAAAAAAAAAAAAAAAAGGCCCCCAACCACCGACCAACCAACCTCTGATTTTACGGATTCATGTGCATACTCGTATTGTATAATTATCACTTGCTTAAAAATCGGTGTCGGAAAATGTCGTGAGAAAACCGGCGTGTCTAAGAGATATTTTATGAACAGCATATGAAGCTAAGTGAGAGGCTCATGGGCAGCATAAAACTGACACCAGGTTAGTCACTAACCATGCGAAAAGAAGAAGAAGAGGCTTCATCTATTTCTCAAACTGAAGTTATATTAAAATAATATATAATAATATCTAATACTTGAAACATTGACCCCCTGGTTTTGAACACCACTTCTAGGCTACTAACCTTATGTATTTTTCAATTGGGTAGGTAGTAGCTAGGTAGGTACAATAGGTAGTACCCGTTTAAAGTTATTTGCTTATTCTGGACAAAACAGCTAGCGAATAACAAAACATCAGTATTATTTTTCGACATCCAAATCCATATGGTAATGAGTTTCCAAAATTATTCAACCAATTGAAATGTGACACCACCTGTAGATCGTTAATTGTTTGTTGTTGTACCAAAACAAAGACAATGGGGCTTCGTAATAAATTATATGATTACAATTGATTTCTAATACTTAGATAGGTATCTGTCTGGATTTTTATTTAAATAAACAACTTAGGTAGTTGATTTGGAAACGTTTATGAAGTACCTAACGTACGTCTAAGATTTTTAAATTTGTTTGTGTATTTTTTTTTGTGTATTATATCTATTATAATAAAAATCGTGAGGAAACCGGCATGTCTGAGAGATATTTCTCAACAGCATGTGATGCTAAGTCAGAGGCCCATGGGCAGCATTAAAACTCTGACACCAGGTTAGTCACTAACCACACGAAGAAGAAGACTATCCACACTATATATATAATATATAATATTATAAATGCGAAAGTAACTCTGTCTGTCTGTCTGTTACCTTTTCACGCCTAAACCACCCAACCGATTTTGCTGAAATTTGGTATGTAGATAGTTTGCATTCATGAGAAGGACATAGGCATATTATTTTTTGTAAATTCAACCCCTAAAAGGGTTACAAGGGGTGGCAAAGTTTGTATGAGAAAAATATTTTTATTGCACATTTTTGCATAGGTAGGGTAGGTAGGGTAGGTAGGGTAGGTAGGGTAGGTAGGGTAGGTAGGGTAGGTAGGGTAGGTAGGGTAGGTAGGGTAGGTAGGGTAGGTAGGGTAGGTAGGGTAGGTAGGGTAGGTAGGGTAGGTAGGGTAGGTAGGGTAGGTAGGGTAGGTAGGGTAGGTAGGGTAGGTAGGGTAGGTAGGGTAGGTAGGGTAGGTAGGGTAGGTAGGGTAGGTAGGGTAGGTAGGGTAGGTAGGGTAGGTAGGGTAGGTAGGGTAGGTAGGGTAGGTAGGGTAGGTAGGGTAGGTAGGGTAGGTAGGGTAGGTAGGGTAGGTAGGGTAGGTAGGGTAGGTAGGGTAGGTAGGGTAGGTAGGGTAGGTAGGGTAGGTAGGGTAGGTAGGGTAGGTAGGGTAGGTAGGGTAGGTAGGGTAGGTAGGGTAGGTAGGGTAGGTAGGGTAGGTAGGGTAGGTAGGGTAGGTAGGGTAGGTAGGGTAGGTAGGGTAGGTAGGGTAGGTAGGGTAGGTAGGGTAGGTAGGGTAGGTAGGGTAGGTAGGGTAGGTAGGGTAGGTAGGGTAGGTAGGGTAGGTAGGGTAGGTAGGGTAGGTAGGGTAGGTAGGGTAGGTAGGGTAGGTAGGGTAGGTAGGGTAGGTAGGGTAGGTAGGGTAGGTAGGGTAGGTAGGGTAGGTAGGGTAGGTAGGGTAGGTAGGGTAGGTAGGGTAGGTAGGGTAGGTAGGGTAGGTAGGGTAGGTAGGGTAGGTAGGGTAGGTAGGGTAGGTAGGGTAGGTAGGGTAGGTAGGGTAGGTAGGGTAGGTAGGGTAGGTAGGGTAGGTAGGGTAGGTAGGGTAGGTAGGGTAGGTAGGGTAGGTAGGGTAGGTAGGGTAGGTAGGGTAGGTAGGGTAGGTAGGGTAGGTAGGGTAGGTAGGGTAGGTAGGGTAGGTAGGGTAGGTAGGGTAGGTAGGGTAGGTAGGGTAGGTAGGGTAGGTAAGGTAGGTATCATAGTTAAGACAGGACAATGTCTGTCGGGTCAGCTAGTAATATAATAATAGGGATGGCAACAGGGTAATAAAAATAATATTAGACACGTATGTTTTGTTCTATCATATTAATGAAAAATTACTTAGATAAAACGCATTAAAGTTGTGGATTGGGGGCTCACTACTACACAATTTGTTTTAAAATCTACATAACCGTGAAGTCATGCCACATTTTATAACAATTTATCGACATAATCTTTTGACTACGTGTAAAAAAAAAACGTGTCCAATATTTTTTAATAATCTAGCTGATGACGGACTAAAAAATAAATTACTACAATTAATTTTTTAGTCCGTCTCCATCATCCTCATTATATGTATCTCGTTAGTCTAGTGGTCGCAAGCGCAACTGCGAAGTATGAGGTTCTGGGTTCGATTCCCGAGTCAGGCAGTGATGTTTGGTTTTTACATCAGAAATTTCTCAGCAGTAGCCAAAGTCAGGTCCCGCTCGGTCCAATTTTACTCGGCCCGAAGAATGATACCAGATGTTTTACTACCAGTTACCAAGTCAGGTAAAGTGATATTGATTATTTACAGAAAACTATTTATTTTTGAAGATAAATTAGTCAGTCATGATCTTTTTTACATTTTAGAAGTAAGTAGTACCTACTTGGTAACGTAATAATTATGTTCACGTATAAAGACTGATTCAATAAATACCACCGTGCCACTGAAAACTATAAAATTGTAATGATGATTAACAATAATCCGTGATTTATACTACAAAGTTCAAAGCTATATTAAAAAGGATAAGTACTTACCTACTTGTTTAATTATTTATTTATGTATCCAAACACTATTTAAATTTTGCTCTTTCTGTGGTGCAAGCTTTAAATTAACACTTCTGTCTAACTGTACATCGACGTTTTTACTTTCGGGGCTTTCCAAGCGGTCCGAGTGGACCCGGCTATGTGCCCTGTTGATGGCTACAGACTCGCCTCCTATTACATGGGACTCAACAATAATTGTCCAAATATGGGTATCTATACTAATATTATAAAGAGGTAAAATTTGTAAGTTTGTATGTAGGGGGTAATATCCGGCACTAATGATCCAATTTCAAAAAAAAATTCACTGATAGAAAGCTACATTATTCCTGAGTGCTATAGGCTATAAATTATATTTATATCATACATATTAGCCGAGCTATCGCAATTTTCGTCTAGCAAGTCGGAAAGAAATACCTCCGAAAACAGAATTATTTGCATGCGCTGCCTAGACAGTTTTTTAAAATTGAAAGCAATGTATGGCAACCCGGTTCGCCTTAATTATTTCTACAAAAAAGTCCGCGTCACCGTATTCCTATCTTTTGTATTTTAACTTTTATATTTCGTTTTGTTTTAAAAAAGTATTTTTTCGACTTACTTCTAATGTTAAAACAAGAAATTTTCCGCAGACGAAGTCGCGGGCAGAAGCTAGTACTACATATAAGTACACCTCTGTCTATTATGAGTATGTAGTTATGTTGTGTTTTTATTTCAAGTTGAATGTTGAATCATTTTATATCATGTTGTACTACCTACCTACATGGAATGCTTTTTGTTTTTTTTCTGTTTGGCTCCTCGCAAGTCACCTTGGAAGTCGGCTGCTTAACCGGACCGGACTATTCGGTTCATATAACTTATAAACTATGCGACTATATGCTAACAACCACCCTATGCATAGACTTGAGTCGAGAAAGGTATCGTCCTACTTTGACGCATTATTCTTATTCACTTTTTTGTTCTTTCTTACGTTAACCCCTCAAATGTCGAACCCCATAGGTTCATAAGAAAAATTTTGGCGAAACGACAGTAAATATGTCTGTATTAATCGTTGAGCTCTTATAAGCTAAGGCTTCTAATAGGCGAACATCCAATGGGTTAATAAGCAAGTAATAATTATACAATACGCACATGAATCCGTAAATTCAGAGGTGCGTGCCTTGGGTTCGAACTCGAGACCTATGACTTGGCAGTCCACCAGCATTTGGAGCTAAGTCAGAGACCCATGGGCAGCATTAAAACTCTGACAACAGGTTAGTCACAAACCACACGAAAAGATGATGAGATGAAGAATGGGTTAATAATAAAGAATAAGACAGATAATATGTTAACCATACAAAAACACAGTACAGAACCTTAACACTCTTTTTTTGAGTACTCATGTGATAATAAGCTAATCCAAGCCAAAATAGCTCATAACCAAACATCAAAGTTCACCGCTTGACCTTGAAAATACCCCATAAGTTCGAAAGTCAATGTCACTTACAGCCGCACGTATAAGGTCAATGGTCGGCGCGTGATCGAGATGCGCCCGCACATCTTGTGTAACAGCGCATGCGCTATCAAACAAATTGCCCTAACTAGTCGGTACCTAGCCAGTTGGACGAGGATCTGAAGGTTTCCTTCCTTTGTTATAGATGTAGTGGTTGCGAAATTAGTGATTTTGTGGCTTAGTAAACGAAGGTAGTTTCTAGAGCAAAAAATCTAGGAATTGAACTAACACTTAATTTATGTCCTTAACTCGTGGGTAGTTCCTCAAAACTCAAACTCAAAGTATTTATTTCAAATAAACCAATTAAAGACACTTTTGAATTCTTCTTTTCGTGTGGTTGGTGACTAACCTGGTGTCAGAATTTTAATGCTGCCCATGGGCAGAGGCCCACTTAGCATCACATGCTGTTGAGAAATATCTCTCGGGCATGCCGGTTTCCTCACGATGTTTTCCTTCACCGATTTTAAGCAAGTGATAATTATACAATACGAACATGAATCCAAAAAATCAGAGGTGTGTGCCTTGGGTTCGAACTCGAGACCTATGACTTGGCAGTCCGGTGGTCACACCACTAGGCTATCACTGCTGTGTACTTTTGAATTGTCAAGGGGGTCGGTCAGTCAGAAAGATGAAGCAAGTTGCCCATTCCAAAGCAGTAGGTACCTATGGAGAAGAACGGGCAAGAAACTCCCTGGACAGTCTTTTAAATAAATATATTTACAAAAACTGGGTTACATATTCATGTTGAAATATACATACGTAAAAAAGCGTCCATTATTAAAAGATTTAAAATATTAAATTAAATTTTAAAAGAGTCGTGAAAAAGTTCGGCTGTTATCTACATTTATATCACATGGATATTTCGGTGCAAAGTATTTTTTTTATTATTTGACTTAAATGAACTTTGAACGATTTGCCAGAAAAGCAGGTAATGTATTAATTGAATCCTATATGGTTTCCAAAGTGACATATTAAATACCTAGTATTAACAAAAAATTTACGAGTGCTAGCGAGAGCGTGAATATAAAGTCTAAACATCACATCACCATGTCAAATAAATAATTTGCCAAAGGTTTCTGTATTTCTAAGAAAACCCAGGCAATCATATAAAGATTAAGTAGGTAGATATACGACAAAGGTATATTTCGCATACCTGTGCTAAGTTTAGCATAGTTACGTGGAGTTATTAATAATTTTATTGGTAACTTCGTGGCTGAACGTAAACACTTTACACTGTCATAAAATTGACGAGACTTTTGAACCTGCATAGATTGGGATGACCACCCTGGGATTTAAGCCATTAACCTTTTAACCGTCCCAGTCAGATTAATTTTACAAATGTTTTCGTGCCCGTGGCGCCTGAGTCGTGTTTATACGACTGAGAATCTATGTTCGGTTTTCGTTTTTTATGCAATTGCAAGACCCTACGTCGAAGATATTTATTTGTCGATTTTTGAGTTGGGCGCTGGGGACACGGCAGTTGGTATAAAACTAAGCGGTCAATAGTTTGAGGTTACTTTTGCACCAGGGATGTGCGAGGATGCGTATCGGTGAATGTGCGAAAAACCAACCAATAACAACTCAAACTTATACTAGGAAAATGAATTTCTCGCACACCACCTCGCTACTTCGCACATCTCTGGTGGATACACAGTCTGAGGTCGGGACTCCACCAAAGCGGAGACGAGACAAATGGAGAGGAGATGTTTTTAAACAACCAATAGAATTTCGTTATTCACACATCTCGTCAGCTCAGCTTCACTTATTGGTTGTTTAAAAAACATCTCCTCTCCGCTCGCCCCGTCTCCGCTTTGGTGGAGTCCAGGCCTGAAGCTTGAAAAGTTTTATGAATACTTTCAAACGTAGCATGCACTTTTGGAATGATTAGGAGACGGTCTATCAAAGAGATTAAACTGCTGGTTACAACTAGTTGGTTTCTATTGAGAAGAACGAGCGTGAATAATCTTCATTATTGGATAGATCAAAACAATTCAATTTGCTATAGGTATAACGAAATGTACTGACTTAACCTTCAAATGTTGGTGACTCGCCATTTTAACGCCCGTATACCGATACCGTTTTGAGCGTAAGGATTTGATGGTTTTACTGGTTTTGCTAAAGAAAAAAAAACTATTTTGCTAAAGACCACATTAAAAGGCTAAACAGCTTGTATATATTACTTGCATTAGTGAGGAGTTCGTGGCTAAATACCAACAGCCGCACACGTCGATCCATCAGGTTAAGCTACGCTTGCTGGGGTTAGCCGTGGATGGGTGACCATCTTTACATACCGAGACTCCTCCGTGCCTCAGAAAGCACGTTAAGCGTTGGTCCCGGCTGTCATTTGTGCATCTTTGACAGTCGTAACGGGTCGTCAGAAGCCCGAAAATCTGACAGCCAGTCTTACCAAGGGGTATCCTGTTGCCCAGTTACTGGTTTGTGGAGGTCAAATAGGCAGTCGCTCCATGTAAAATACTGGTATTCAGCTGCATCCGGTAAGACTGGAAGCCGACCCCAACAAAGTTGGGAAAAGGCTAGGCAGACGATATGACTTGTATTAGTCCTGTAGACCGAATTTTAGCCATGGCGACCAATCTCAGCAGAGAGCAGCCTTTGGCGCGGAGATATTATAGTGCATAAGTGTGTTCGCAGACATTAAGTGCTCTCACACTTCCCTCACTCTCATAGTCCAGCAGTCCGACACAACCGGAGAGAGATCACGCGAAGGGCCAACGGCTTTGCCGGGTAAGTGGGATTGTCCGAAAGGGTTACCGCTACCCCGGAACATAAAGGGCTAAGGAAGGAACATGGATGAGTTTTAGTCAGTAAAAGTCTGACACTCCCTTCCGCTCCACCCAGAGCGGGAGAAGTCACTGGATGATTTCCAACCCTCAAAAAAAAAGGCCAACGGCTTAACATGCGCACCGTAACACAGGGGTATGCACCACCAACTTCAATTAATCAATCATTAATTTTGTTAAACATAGGTACGGTTACAAACACTATATTGTCTGAAAATATATGCACTATGTTTTTCCAATATATCACGTACAAAATTAACATAAACAAGCAATTAAAATTCAGATAGCATGTCGATAGATTAAAATTTATTTTTTTAAATATGTCATGTAAATAAATAAATTAACACATTCATACGTTTTCAAAGACTTCCAAACTGTTACTAAGAAGTTCCTAATGGAAAAACTCAATAACACTTTGTCCGACCCAGGAATCGAACCCAAGACTCGCTTGCGACCACGAGACGAAACAGCTCAAGTTACTGCTTGGTACTTTATAATGTGTATAATAATAACTTACCACGGCGCTTTCTCCATCAAGTTCTGTGCGGCGCCATTTTTGTTATTTGATTCCTCTGTAGCAGTAGCCATGTTCACTTCTGAAATAACACAGAAAATAGTAACTATTTAATTTTAAGTAATTTTGGAACTTAGAAAAATACAATAATCAAAGTTTATTGGATTCAACACTCTGACGTCAATACTTAAATATTGAATACTTAACACAATTAGCTTACAATTAACGAATTGTAAGCTAATTGTGTTTAGTACATCAGTAGTCAAAGGGGTCAAAACATTCTGAAATTTAGCATTTTTTCTGGTGACCTTCACTGCTGAACGTAGGTCATCAGCCTGTAATGTATTCTTCTTATCTTTCATCATTCTTATTCACTTGTCAAAGGTCCTTGGGAAGCAATGAGCGCATCTCCCACGTGGGCCAATGAGAGTTAGTAATTGTCAGCGTTCGATTTTTTGGTTCTAGGACATGCGAGTCTCCTCACGGTGTTTCTCTTCACCGTTTTAAGAGCAATGATGATGAAATTATTTAGGTACATAAAGTAAAACGGATGCCTGTATTTTAAGGATGGGAAATCATCAAATGACCCACCCACTCCCTTCCACCCCACCCAGACTGGGATCTGGGTGGAACGGAAGGGAGTGTCAGATACCTACTGACCAAAAGTTGTGTTCCGGGGCAGCGGTGATCCTTTCGGACAATGCCTCTGACTTACGTTAGAATCCACTACCTATAACTTGCAAATGATGGACCACCATTGCTCACTTAAAGAATGCGCGTGGTTTGGTACATATTTCCTATTTCTTCTATGGATAGTTCTGCCTTTGGGGTTGTAGCAGATGAAAACCGCGTGGACTACAAGCGCTACTACCGACAATGAGGCCTTGGGTTCGATTCCCAGGTCGGGCTGTCTTATATTAAATTTATTATTTATGTACACACTGTAAAATACATTAAGATACTACATAAATATAGTGTACATGTTTTTGTCCTACAAATACCATAACGTATGTCGCTCCTGCCGCCTGTGATACAGGTACATCCTAGTACAGGCATCTTACAATATAAATACCTCTGACACCAGGTTAGTTACTAACCACACGATAAGAAGAAGAATACCTTTATAAATTATTTTCTAAGATTTTAATGTTAATATTTTACCAATTTAATTCTGAATAAATATTTTATTTTTATTTTTCTAGTCTTAGTACATAGGTAATGGATTATACTATTAGGAATGTCTCTGAGAATTTGAAGTTAATAGCCTAACCCTTTGCGAATTACAGGTGTAATGTTATGTTTGTTGTGCAAAGGCAAAAGATGACCTTTATCAGGTAATTAACCTACGATTGTTGGGATCAAGGCGTAGTATTAAATGCTGCTAAGTAATAAGGAAATGATTAACTGTAATTGGTCTTTAGATTGCTATCTTGGAAAACGGAGTAGCCAATCAGCGTGTATCATTCACTAACTAATTTAAGTGTGTAGTAAGTGCACAACACGATTTCATTGCTATAATAATAATAATCGTTTATTTTATAAAAAGGGACATATTTACAATAATAATATCTTAACAATTAGAGTGGAGCAAACTTGCTTATTTGCCTGAACTAGGTTGAACCTGTGTTTCAGACTAAACAGTACAATTTTTTTTTTACTAGTAATTAATAAATTAACATTGTAAAGTACTAAAATTAAAACTTACATAATATAAAAATACAAACAGCGTGTTAGCGGATTATTTGCCGACCAACAGTAAATCCTCAGTCTGTGCATATGCAATGTTACGCAAGAACGCAGTAACAGATTTTTTACAAATAAAATAATTCAACTTATAGATACTTATATTTCTATTTAACCTATTGTACAAAAATGGACCTAAAAATGAAAAGAATCTTTCCGCAAATACATTTTTGGTGGGCGCGTTAGAACTGCACACTATATCATTCCGTCTATCATCTGCTATCGACACGCTACAAAGATCAGAGATTTATTCTGTAAAAATGTCTCCATGAAAACTTCGGTGAGCTCAAAGCACTGAGGACCTGCCTAGTAAAAAAATCAGCTGTTCCCTACATTTTGATGAGTTATGCGATCTTAATGTATGTAACATCTGATTTTTTTTTCACGATTTCAGATTGTTTCAATAGTGAAAGTTGTTCATAATGATGAGTACGATGACTCCTTAAAATATTCATGTATTCAATTTCACCCTGTATAGCTCAAAGTGAGTTGTTATTCTACCTAAACCTGACTTTAACACTAATGACACCTCATTTCACATAAGTTTTCACGATGAATTTTTTTATCATAATGCACTTTAAAAGTTTGAGCAAATTAAAAGCCAAGTTTCATAAGTGTCTCCATAAATAGATCAACCTTTATTTATCTCGCGTGAAAGGGAATGTATATTCCCCGATAAAATTACGTATAATTACGTACAGACGCCAGCACATCAAGCTATCCCTAACTGTCAAATTTTCTCAATTAAAAATGAACCTTATGTCTTTGCAATAAAGTTGAAATACGTTCAAAGAAATTTGACAGATTGTGGTAACTTGTTGTGCTGGCCTCTGTACATTTTTATTAACGATAACGAAATCAGATAAATCCAAAATGAATTGGCATAAGCTTTCGAAATGTCACGTGATCAATCGTTTTCGATCGCTACGTTCTAGCCAACGTCAAATTGTGTAACGAAACTCGATCAATATTCTCATACAAATGCGTTGACAAGTGGCGTTCTTGACAATCCAAGTCACTGAGCCTGAGTCCTGAACCTAAAGCGGGATTGTCCGAAAGGGTTACACCGCTACCCCGGAACATAAAGGGCTAAGGAATGAACATGGATAGTTTTTAGTCAGTAAGAGTCTGACACTCCCTTCCGCTCCACCCAGAGCGGGAGAAGTCATTGGATGATTCCCAGCCATAAAAAAAAAGTCACTGAGTTCGAACAACAATTTTCGAAATCGAATCGACACAGATCGATTGACACTTGTCTAGGCCCCCTGGTACATGATTTGGTGGTTTCGAGGTCTAAGAAATAGCAAGCAAACATTGTTTAGGGCCTCAACAATTTCACACTTACGATAGTCACGACTAGAAATAATAATACCAACGTATTTATTAGCTTTGTCAATCATGTAGTGACTACTCGTATTTGCACTCCATCAAAATTCAACCAAATGTTTACTGCATAACTTAACACATTGTTATACGTTTTTGATGGCATAGGTCGTGTGCGTAAGACGGCAGTACCTACCTATCCTAATCCCACCTAATAATAAATAAATTCGGAAGTAAGTTTGTTTATAATCTTTTCACGCTTAACTAATTACCTAGATGTTCGTCTATTAGAATCCGTTTGCTTATAGAGCTCAACGATTAATACGATAATATATTTTCTTATAAACCTATGGGGTTTATACGACATTTGAAGGATTAAACCAGTGAAGTGATCATTCTGATATTTTGCATATACGTGGTCAGGTGTATAAAAACCTGCCGGGGCAGCGGCAACCCCGAAAGGGTTACCGCTACCCCGGAACATAAAGGGCTAAGGAAGGAACATGAATGGGTTTTAGTCAGTAAGAGTCTGATTCTCCCTTCCGCTCCACCCAGAACGGGACCGGTCATATGAGGACTTCCCACCCTCAAAAAAAAGAAGAAGTACAGAAACGAACATTTCATCCCGAATTGTCCTGCAGTGGGACATTATATACACCATTTACATACACAAGAAAAATAAAATAATATATTTGTTTCATTTGTAAATCATTTTTGCTTGTAAATACTAATATGAGAACGTCAAGATTTATCTTTCTATTATATTTTAAACATTCACTGAACTTAAAAGACCCCCGTCAAAGGAAAAACGAATTTAAATATTTATGAGTATCTTACTGGTACCTATTGTTGCTATTGTTCCGGTAGATATCAGTCAGAGGTGAAAATAAAATATACTTACTTCAAAATCTTTGTACATCTTTGACAGCCCTACGAATATCAGGTGTCAACACAGAAATATTTATATCTATGGGTGTCCATGTCACAAATGACACTGAACGCGAACGCGACATCGCGATCAAGAAATGTCAGTGTACATTTTCCACAAAAAATAATGACAACGACAACCACAAAAATCCTAAAACGGGGTTTATGGGCTGATCGCGTTCAGTTTCACTGGTGAAATTTGGCCTTTAGAAGGACACAAAAGTCTGATAACTAGCCTTACTGTACCCACTAACTGAGTTATGGAGTATAAACAGGCAGTAACAAACGTAAAGAAAATACAATCGAATTGAAAACCTCCTCATTTCTTTGAAATTAAACTCGTTTAAAAATATACATCAATCAATCTGCCTAGCCTTTTCCCAACTATGTTGGGGTCGGCTTCCAGTCTAACCGGATGCAGCTGAATACCAGTATTTTACATAGAGCGACTGTCTATCTGACCTCCACAACTGGGTAATACGATCCCTTTGGTAAGACTGGCTGTCAGATTTTCGGGCTTTTGACGACCCGTAACGACTGTCAAAGATCCACAAATGACAGCCGGGACCAACGGCGTATACATAAAGACGGAAAATTGAAATTTGGCTGTCGTTAATTCAGAAATTATGTCGTTAATTAATTTAAAGAAAGAAAAACTATGAGGAAAATCAGAATATATAAAAATTAAAGCTAGGTAACTATCCAGTATTCAGTCTGTCTCTACAGTTTATCTAGAATTACCGGTACTTAAGTGTGGTTAGGTACAATAATAATAGGTAAGTATAAGTGGTAGGTATAATTTATGATAAGAGCTAATGTAGGTAATGGTTTACGTACGACACGTGTGATACCTATATGTCATGATGATGGCATAAAATGTACACTATACAACGTGGCGCTAGAATGGTGGCATTAATTTAACTCACATACATATACGTTTTCACATTTTCGTTTCATGAAGATTTAATTAAAATGTCAGAAAATTGCATCTTAGAGCAACCTGTACTTAAAGAAATGTCGCGCAGCAGTCATTTGCCGGGGTCACGGATCATAGCATTCGCATCAATGAAATTAAAACGAAAATACAATACTATAAAGATGAAACAATTGCAAAAATCAGGCGAAAAGATTATATTTAGTTGGTTTAACCATTTTTTTTTCAATATGCGATATAGTTTATATTTTAACCTATCAACATGTGTATGATTACATGGGCACTAGCCTTACCCGTAAAATAATGTCACCATTGTAGCGCCACGTTCCATACAATAATTTATATGTAGATATGAATCAATTGGACATAAACATGTTACAGAAACTCTTTCATTAAGAATTGGTATTCTTCATTAAAATGTACAGAGGCCAGCACATCAAGTTACCACAATCTGCCAGATTTCTTTGATAGTATTTCAATTTTATTGCAAAGACATAAGGTTCATTTTTAAATGAGAAAATTTGACAGTTAGGGATAGCTTGATGTGCTGGCGTCTGTACAGGCAAAAATGTGATCTACTCCTTCCGGGAATAGAATCGTTATTGTATTATTGGTTATATTCCCCGAAAAGGTAGGTCATATTATTCTTACAGCTTTAGCCCAGTGTTTCGATGGCATGGAGGTTTTTTACTAAAAGTAACATAAAATATTCAAAATGATTTTCATTTAGTAATATTTTATCACCAAAATTCTATGCGAATCAACGTTTACTATTCCCTCATAATTGCTGTAAATTTTAACGTAAGTAGCACAGCGCCACAATTGGCAAAAATGAAAAGAAATTATTATTTTTCCGTGTTATATCGAATGAGTCACATTAACAGCCATAATGTTTGCAATAAATTAATTCAAGATGGTGCCCGAGGCAAAAGATCGCGCATATAATGGCCCAACGCTCAAAGCAGTCAAGGCCGAGCCATCGACTGTTTATAGGCGCCTTTGCACCATCTATTTCTGTGTTAATATAAAAACTATTTCTAATAGATTCCAATATTTTATGGCACAATCTATTTATCTATACATAAGTAAAGAAAGAAAATTATTTTATTTGGAACACGCACAGTAAATACATACAGTCACCTAAAAGAAAAAAAAAGAAAAATAAGGGACCAATTAAGTCTAAAAACATTATCATTAAAAACATAATATTTAAAAAAAGACCTGTGCGTATCTAAAAAGGCTACTATCTCCGCAAAATACCTATTGCAATATTAAAAAAAAAAACAAAACACCGCAGCGCTATTCTTCTGTTATGGCCCGCTGTGATGCTATACCATCCACACTAACAAACAGGGTCAACTTAAATTAGCTGGCAAAATCCGCAAACATGATGGGCGTCGAAATCCAAACATGATGATAAAAAAAAAAACTAAATGTTTTCGTGATATGTTTTACGACCACTGTGCAACTAGCACTTGAAATACAGAGGCCCCCAAGCTATCTGTCAAATTTCTTTGATTGTTTTTCAACTTTATTAAACTAGCTTAAGATTCATTCTCAATTGGGAAAATTTGACAGTTTGGGGTAGTTTGATGTGCTGGCTGGTATCTGTACGAGTTGAGAAAATATTTTTATCGTGTTATGTTTACGATACCCATCACGTTTGTAAAGTTTACTAAAACCAAACAGTTTTTTTAACCTCTCAGATGTCGTATTCTGAACCCCATAGGTTCATAAGAAAAATTCTCTCGAAACGACAATTAATATAACCGTAAAAATCGTTGAACTCTTATAGGCAAACGGCTTCTAATAGACGAGTATTTCGAGTAACTAACCATATAAGGTCGATGACCCCACAAAAAATCGTCACATCAATTTTTCTTTGTTTTAGTCTAGACATCCATGCCTATTATGTTTGTGGAACTTATTAACATCATACTAGCTAATTTAATTTGATCCTGTAAAGATATGTGTAGGTATGATGTAAGTGCGAAAGTATTTGTCTGCCTGTCTATCACATCTGAACGGATTTTCTTTGAGATTTGACACACAAGTAGACCCTAAGTTATACTTGACTATCACACGCCCTGGCTTCGAACGGGAATATACAGAGTTGATATGACAGAGGGGCATTAAATTACACTACGTATGCTATACGTGTTTAGTATTAACTCGGTACGGTATAAAAATAAAAAGCATCAAAAATGTGGTTTTCAAACAAACTAAGTAGCTTACAAAACAGAGTAAAACGCAACCACCCTTTGTAAATAAAAACTGACCTTGTAACGCAGCGGCACCGACGCGCGCGCGCCAGAGCGCTGTTAGGAAAGATACATCATGTTCAAACAGGGCAAAAACTTAAAAAAACATTTGCGACTAAACTACTGCTCCTATTTAATTGATTTTTGGTACAGAGCTTGAAAATGGTCCCTAGTATAAGCTGTTTAAAGGAAAGCCCCTCTGTCGTATCAACTCTGTTTACGTGGGCGAAGCTGCGGATGAAATTTAATATTAATCTATACGTATAAACCTTCCTCTTGAATCCCTTTATCTGTTGATGAAAACCGCAGTAAACTCCGTTACATAGTTCCAAAGA
Source organism: Hyppa rectilinea (assembly GCA_951799385.1). Taxonomy (NCBI): domain Eukaryota; kingdom Metazoa; phylum Arthropoda; class Insecta; order Lepidoptera; family Noctuidae; genus Hyppa; species Hyppa rectilinea. The sequence goes on along the minus strand of OX637301.1, from coordinate 18,706,577 downwards.
TTTAACCGCACAAAGGGACAGAAGGCTAGAAGCGACTTTGATTTATACTAGGTATGTTCAGATAGATATATGTCTGATAACAAAAGGATAATTGGAACAATTTCTGCTAAACTTTACAATTTTAATACCGGCACAAAAATCTTTAAATGTCTTTCTTAACAAGGCATTAAAACCTTTTCAGTATTGGCAGCTACGCAAACAGTGTTTTATGGGATAACATTTCAAGCGAACTGCTTTGTCTCGTTGTTATACAGGGTGGAATTTTGTTATGCCACCTGGAGGGAAGTACTCTTAATACTGTAAATAGCAAATTTTACTCAAAGGAAACATTCCTTTATTTTTGAATCAAAAGAAAACTGCATTCAAAGATTTCCAAAAATTCGCTTGCCACACCCGGGAATCGAACCAACTAAAATCTGTAAAAAGTACATCCATCCTGTACTTATATTGCATCGATCGTTAGGGTCACTTATAAGGATGAAATCTCTCGAACACACTTGATGAATTAAATGATAGGAAAACCATGAAATCTTAAATTATTTACAAAAATTGTAAACTAACTAATTAGGTGCTCGAAATGGGCTCCATTTTCTTGGATACACAAATGTATTCTTGTAACAAATTCATTTCTAGTAACCTTTAATATCGTGTTGTGGTGAATATTATAAATCGTATTCTGAACTTCAACTCTCAACTCGTTTATTTTCGCATAAAAATGAAAATTTGATTTTTCTATGATGTGCCTTTTTTCCAACTATGTTGGGGTAGGCTTCTTGATTTTTCACATATTCCCACAAAAAAAATCTCAACGGGTGAGATCTAGTGATCTCGTAGGCCATCTCATTGTACCGTTTATACCAATCTTCAATCGTCGTAACTCGTCATTTTCATGGATAAATGACGTTAATGATAAAATTATTTATTACTAACATAAGTAAACAGATAGATCTTTAACTTAAAGAGCTTTAACTTGACTCACTCTCGACTTATTTATTTATAAGTCCAGATTTCATGGTTTTTCTTTCATTTAATTTATCAAGTTTCTTAGAAAGATTTTATCCTTATAATTGATCCTAACGATAAATGCAATAAAAGTACAGGCTGTCATTTTTACCGATTTTAGTCGGTTCGATTCCCGGGTGTGGCAAGCGAATTTTTGAAAATCTTTGAATGCAGTTTTCTTTCTGTTCAAAAATAAAGGAAAGTTTTCTTTGAGTAAAATTTGCTAACTACAGTATTAATACTGTAGTTAGCAAATTATTATATATTATTATTATATATTAGTGGAATTTTGTAATGCCCCTGAAGGGTACTTTCCCTTCAGGGGCATTACAAAATTCCACCCTGTATACACAGCCGTCTTATCTAATCACTCGTTCATTAACAAATGAACGAATGCATGTGGCTCGCAACACATCAACAACTGTTTCGAGCGTCATTTGTTACATATTTGAGATAAAAACAGAACAATCTATATTTAGAGGGTACATTGACATTTATTTTACATACTCAGCCATAACTTGTTTTAAAACTCATGAGAATATTCCACTCCTTGCGACTTAAATACCGTACTGCTTTTATAAAAGTTTTTTTAAGAGTAATTAAATACATTCAGTTATGTACGGTATTTTTACTTTAATTGTTTAGTTATTTAGCTTAGTATTCGTGTAATTTAAATAGCATTAACATTGTATTAAATTACTTTCCATTATTTACTATTTGCATAACTAGCCACTGGTTTAATTCTATTGTTTGATTATTATGTTGATTTATTGTAATAAGAACTTGTGTTTTTCGACTGATTTTAATATTGAAATGACATGCGACATATTTTAACACTACTTTTATGATAAATATTATTGTTAGAATATACTTTAAGAATTCGTTGATTATTATTTATTATGCATGAGGGTCAAACTTTGGCCCCTAATACTATTTTGTTAATCACCATGAAACATTAATATTTCATTTAACAAAACTTGTTATTTTTCCTTAGCGATCCTTGTAAAATAACATTAAAAAACAACACTACTACAAATAAAATTCAAACAATTCAAAATAAAACTACTTACATTAAGACCTTTTCTGAAAAGTTAAAAAGATCGATCACAGAAAACTGTCAAATTTAGGCGGGAAATAATTCACAATGGCGGCCGCGTCCGCTCTTGGTCGGATGTCGCGAGAGACTAGTTCGAGAGTTCGAGTAACTCGCATTCAGCCTGATTGGGCCAAACGGACAAGTTCACGAAAGACAAACACACATAGTATTCATTAATCGTTTGTTTAACAGAATTGTCATAGTCAATTTAAAACAGTTTTCAATTTTATATTTTTGTTTTTAAATCAACTTTTTCACCGGGGATTTGAAACCCTGTTTGATATTTAAAACGATAGGTTTAAGATCCTTAGCGAGTAATTTTGCGAACCAACTTACTCGCAATGGTGTAATTTTTTTTTATACAAATGCTTATTTAAAAATACTGGTTTGTTTTCAATTAATTTAATTTTTTTTTCTTATGTAAGTAACCTTTTTTTTTTTTTAAGGCTGGGAAATCATCCAATGACTGCTCCCGCTCTGGGTGGAGCGGAAGGGAGTGTCAGACTCTTACTGACTAAAACCCATCCATGTTCCTTCCATAGCCCTTTATGTTCCGGGGTAGCAGTAGCAGGCTTGGCCCTGAGGGGCCCCTTCATATGCTGACATCTCTTTGAGGCGCGCGTGGAACATATACGCGCCGTACGGCACGGGTCTGGTGCTGATCGGACGGTGAGTCACCCATTACTCACCGTCCGCAGGCCCGCGCCTACGGTGGCCGGGAGTCGTCACGTGGCTCCCGACGCCCGGGGCGTCTCCTGCGGCGGCTGGGACGGGAGGACCTTTCTCTCTCCCATCCCGCCACCTCCTTCGCGAGCATAACTTTTTCGCAGAAGGAGGTGACTGCCTCCCACTCCCTCTCGCCCCGGACCATGGCTTGCACCAGGGCCGGGCGCGAGAGGTCGCCGCCGCCGATCGCCTCTACGAGGACACGGCGGTGCTCCGCCCATGCGGAGCAGGTTTGCACCGTGTGCTAAGTAACCCAAGTTATTTATTCCACTTTCAAGGAAGTAAGCACCGAGAGAATGCGTTCCTGATACCTGTCAGATGGACGCGATTAGGTACTTTATGATTTAAATTACAATACTTAAATGACAGATGTCAGAACACATTTTTAATTAATGACAATTATCAATTTGTTATGAAATGTTTCTAAAATAAAACTAAATGAAGTTTTATGTTTTTTTTTTGCTGCAAGCGAGCGAAAGTGCTCTGCTAAATGTCTGCACTCATCTGGCATCCAGACATAATGGAAAATGATCTTATGTAGGTACTTAATATATCCTTTGAGCAACAGGACATAAACGGGTCATAAAAAGACGCAGATGTGGCAGTAGGAGATACCGGTGACTGACTGCAATGATGATCCTCCTGTGTCAAATTATATCAACATACTATGCTTACCTAGGATGATCAAACTCAAACTCAAAGTATTTATTTCAAATAAACCAATTACTGGCACTTTTGAATTATCAAGGGGTCGGTCAGTCCGAAAGATGAAGCTAGTTTCCCATTCCAAAGCAGTAGGTACCTACGGAGAAGAACGGGCAAGAAACTCCATAAGAACGGGCAAGAACCTCCATAAGAACGGGCAAGAAACTCCATAAGAACGGGCAAGGAACTCCATATCAGATCAGAGTAATAGTGCCGAAGGAAGTACGTAAATATGTGTGCGTGTGTATGGTGTCCATCTTTGTGTTGTTCTGTAAGGAGTTCAAGATGATTAGTTAGTTCTAAATAAAACCTTATGTCAAGCAACATGTGACTCGTTAGTTGGCAATGCGTTCTAAATTAGGTCGCCGGCTTATCGCTAATTGAGAACGCTGCTCAACTCTTAGGGCTGTCACTTTATAAACAGGATTGTCCGAAAGTGTTACCGCTACCCTGGAACATAAAGGGCTAAGGAAAAAGCATGGATGGGTTTTAGTTAGTAAGAGTCTGACACTTACTTCCGCTCCACCCACAGCAGGGAAAGTCATTGGATGATTTACCAGCCTTAAAAAAAAGGGCTGTCACTTTAGCGGCGCATTTTAACGCACCACATGACGCCTGCCATTTCCGAAGGGTTTAGCAGAGATGTACAGACGCCAGCACATCAAGCTATCCCTAACTGTCAAATTTTCTCAATTAAAAATGAACCTTATGCCTTTGCAATACACTTGAAATACTATCAAAGACAGATTGTGGTAACTTGATGTGCTGGCCTCTGTACTTATTATACACTTACATTTCGCCAGTTTTGCTTAAGTACCAGTTGCCAGTTAAGTCTCATGTAATAGCAGGCGAGATTATCTCAATCAACTCCGGGCTACTACTGGGAATTTCAAGATTGAAAAACCCAATAACGTTTCCAACCCGAGAATCGAACCCAAGACCTCGTTCTTGCAACCACTAGCCCGATGTACAGTCAGAGAGGTTGACTATTAATGACACACGCATTAACAGATACATAGGATTTGATCACCTGGAATCTAATGTCCGATTCCATTCTGACTCATGAATAATAAAAAAATAACAAAGAAAAACACAAATGTGTACAAAATCTGTGAGGTTTATATCTGTGGGCAGCTTTTTTATTTACTGTTTCCAAAAGAGGAAAGCGGAAATTTGCGTTGTTGAATGAATCATGACGTCTTAAACACGTCAGCAGTGCTCAATAATACTACACAAGCAGTCTTAATCGCATATTGAAAGTCGACCTATACATGAATGATAAATTCATGTATAGGTCGACCTTCATTGCTGTCGGCTTCCTGTCTAACCAAAATACGTGCACATAAAAAGTGTTGCCATCTTATTTCCGTAAAATACAATGTGAGGGGGCTCGTTACGGCCGAAGCCTGCCGGGTAAGCGGGATTGTCCGAAAGGGTTACCATATTAAATATTATGCGACGATATAATTGTAAAACTGGATTTAATGTTAATAAGTATTCCATTTGATTACAAAAACCTGTGACATCACGCTTTAATATTTCATACAAACCACGTACAAATCCCGCGTTTTGACAATTCATAAAAAGTAACGTTATCGACTACTCTGTTAAATACCCAATTGTAATAAGCCTAATTGATGAATTATCTCTTCATTTTCGTACTTATAATAAAATCCATACGGCGTCTACAATAATATTTAATTCGTAAACTATACAAACAAAATAACACTGCTACATCTGAATTAACGACCAGCTCTTCAGCCATTTCATCCCTGGGTCTGCCTACTCCTAGTTGTCATAATCATGGGGTCGGCGTATCCAATCAATCAATCAATCTCACATCATATCCCTAAACTTATTAGTCAACGTTTCGGTATGCACCCCCGTCTAAATAAAAACTCTTTCACATTTTTTGGGTCTTCCCCCGCCATCCATATTATAAAAAAAAATGCATTTACGACTGCTGTGTTGCCAACCCTACCACAAATGTCAACGATCTCGCACGTGCATTATGCAGTAACTACCGGCTTTTGATAAGATGTGTCGCTGTAAGTGTTGCCACATTATTGCTATTATTTATTCACTATTATTTTATTGCTTGTGATTAATTTATACATGACACTAGAGATAATAATAACTGGTAACATCACGCCTGTAATCCACTGTAACATAATAATATAATACTTCTCATAAAGTGAAGGCACTAGCAGTGATCACCCATTTACACATGACCAAAATGTGTTGGCAATTTCAGACTTTAATTAAATAAACGGGAGGCCAAAAATAAAAAATTCGTCCACATCGTTGTCAACAGGAAAAGTTGTCAAAAGGCTGGCAGCATTGCCACGTTGTATGGCTATAATAATTCTTTGACCGAAAACTACGCCATCCCTCTAGTGACGTGAAGAGTCAACCAACCGCTTGGCGATATCTCGAAAAACATAATGGGCACTCGGACCCCATGGAGCTAGTGTTTCAACCCCAAACGGTTCGAACATATAAGTAAAAGTTTCTACAGGGTTTCGTCACAATGCTTTTACTTAACCAATGTCAGTTATGTCTAAGGTAAACTAAAACAAATACTTATTTCTATGAATTCAAAACGTTACAAAAAAGTAAAAAGTATTGTAAATTATGGTATATTTAAATTGATAGATAGAATGCTCTTCAACCCATTAGATGTAGGGCCTATTAAACGCCTATTTAGCAAACGGCTTCTACGTTTGCCTATTAGAGCTCACTACGACTATATTTATTGTCGTTTCGAGAGAATTTTTCTTATCAACCTATGGGGTTCATACGACATTTGAGGGGTTAATAAGTACACCTTAAAAATTACAGTTAAAATCTAGAAGATTTTACAAGGGATGGGTGCCAGGTAACAGCTGGATGAGAGTTGCTGAGAATCGAGCTGAACGGCGTGCAACAGGGTAGGTAAATAGGTAAAGGTGTCATTTTAAAAGCGAAGCGTTTGCAAGTGGTTTTAGCGACTCAACATTATTAGACTTGCCACAACAGTGATAATGTTAGTATTTGTACAGAGGCCAGCATATGAAGCTATCCCAATCTGTAAAATTTCTTTGATCGATTTTCAACTTAATAGCCGTGACCAGAGGGCTGGCCTATTTTTTGGTACCTATAGTGTATTTTTCTTCAGTTGTCTCATTTGGTAAACAAATGTCGCGACTATTATTAAGATTTCTAGGTATTGTATGTGTCTCTGAAGCAATATTTTTTTATAATTCGTGCCTTATGTGTATTATACAAAGATCAAGACGTTTATGCTCAACTTAAAGTGTATGATTGTTCTTTTGCTGCACTTCTATGCCTTTTTTTATTGAGGGTGGATAATCAAATTATAATGTCCCTTCCTGCTCTGGGTGAAGCGAAAGGTATTGTCAGACTCTTACTGACGGGGACGGCGCGTATATGTTCCACGCGCGCCTCAAAGAGATGTCAGCATATGAAGGGGCCCCTCAGGGCCAAGCCTGCCGGGTAAGCGGGATTGTCCGAAAGGGTTACCGCTACCCCGGAACATAAAGGGCTACGGAAGGAACATGGATGGGTTTTAGTCAGTAAGAGTCTAACACTCCTTTCCGCTCCACCCAGAGCGGGAGCAGTCATTGGATGATTTCCCAGCCTTGTTGTTTTATATGGAAAGGTAAACTAGCTTCTTCGAATGACCAGCACGCTAAGCGTGTGAGCTTCTATCTCTATAGACAAAATGACATTTCCTTAACACATATTTTTTGACATCGACAAAGAAATATTTAAAAATCTTTGATTTTGTCTTTCATTTTGTTCGTTTCGACGATAGTCATACAGGCTCTCAAATAACATTAAACAGCAGAATCTCAGAAGAAATGACGCCGTGCCATTCACACATTGCAAATAATTAAACTCGTAAACATTGCAAGCATTTGTTCAAAAGTGCTTGTGCAAGTATTGCGCCAAATTCGCTCAAAACAGTTAAAGCCGTCAACAGCTAGCTGCAAGAGCAACTTGCACGGGTCATTGAGACGCTTGCAACGACCTTCACAGAGAATGTGCACAAAATTGCCTAAAAGCTTTTATGGAGTTAAGGTAAGTTCACAATGGATGGAATTGTTATTTTAACTCAAACAATTAGCCCAACCTTTTTCCAACTACGTTAGGCTTGGCTTCCAGTCTTACCGGATTCAGCTGAACACCAATATTTCACATGGAGTCAAGTTAAAATCAAAATCAAAAGTCATTTATTCAAACTAGGCTTGAAGGTCAAAGTTACATAACACAGTCCCCCAAAAACACCCACCCTTCACCACTTTCTAGTGCTTTAGCTGGGAAGAATAAGTGGCGCAACAAACTCTCCAGCAGCAGTGACCGCCGATTTGAACTCCACGATATAAAAACTGGGTATTACTATTTTAAAACCATTGGTAGGACTGCTGTCAGAATGTCGGGCTTCTGGCGATCCGTAATGACTGTCAAAAAACCACGAAAAACAGCCAGGACCAACAGCTTTACCTTCTTTCCAAAACACGGAGGAGTCTCGGTATGTAAAATGGTCACGCATCCATGGACTAACCCCGGCAAGCTTAGCTTAGGTGAATCGACCCGTGCGGCTGTAAAAACTTAGCCCTCCAGCTCAGCTCCTCTGTTACTTTAAATCTGTTGCATCATCATGGCATCTGCCATGCATGCCTCTGGTATTGCTGATGTTCATAGGCGGCGGTAATTGACTATTTGAAACGATCAAATATAAAATCACATAGAAAAAAGACCACTCGTCTTAAAAACTTCCCTCACACTGTACAGGAATTAAATATTATACGAAGATGCAATTTTAAAATTACATTTAATGCTAATAAGTATTCCATTTGATTCTAAAAATCTGTGACGTCACATTATTATATTTCATACATCATAAAAAGTAATGTTATTGACTACCCTTTCAAATACCCAATTACTCAACATCAAACTTGTTTGCCATTCAATAACTTAAAAAGGCTAACTATTCTATACTAACATATTCTATAGGGCAACTTGAAAGGGGGTATGATACATGCATCCCAAGCAAGCATTGGAACCATGAGAGCAGTAAGTGGTGGCGCAGTGTTATCTGCCATGACTAACGAGTTGTAGGTCGTGAGTTCGAACCCAGTGAGGCACTTTACTTTGTGTATTTTATTTCATAACCACTGCTCACCGAAATGTCCTACAACCAAAAATTCGAAGATATGCTACATCTACCAATCAGCACTGGGCCCGAGAGGTGGATTACGGCCTACTCACCGAGAGGAATCCTGTGTCGCAGCAACTTATATTTTGTAGCTTATAGTAAGAATCTATTTTTGGTTTGGTTATTTTAATATGTGTGATATAGTGAACATTCACCTTTACATACATGCGTCGAAACACACACGCTTTCTAGTCCAAGGTTGGCTCATATTAATTTGTACATTACTGTAGTGGCGCTGCTGTGAAGTGGCGCTTGGCATAATATACAAATTAATATAATTTTGGTTAACACACGTGGCTTGTCATAGATTGATAAGTTACATAGGCCTATTGCGTCGAGCAGTGTAATCATTCCGCAGTGCATATTTTGTGGACAAAGCAAAGTCATAATGAATGCAGACTGTAATCACTAAATAAAGGCTGGATGAAAAAAAACCGGCAAAGTGCGAGTCGGACTCGCGCAACGAGGGTCCCGTACAAACCTGTAGATATATAAGTAAAAGTTCACCCTTTACGACAATCGAGTCATAGTTATGGATGGTATTTTTATATTTAAAAATAAAACAATTTTATTTATTATATGATGTCACTAAAAATTTACGGTTTTCGCAATTTTTCCTTTATCTGTACTATAAGACGTAACTTCGTACCAAATTTCAAAATTCTAAGTTCACGGGAAGTACCCCGTAGGTTTTGATTCCCGTGCGAGTTTCGAAAACGGCTTTTCGTATAAACAGCTGTATCTTTTGATTGCTTTGGCTTAGAAGTTTGATATTTTCACAGCTCCAAGGGACAGTAGACTTGAGTATAGATATAAATTTCAGTTTGATACCTCCACGCGTTCCTTAGAAAAACGGTCTTGACAGACGGACGGACGGACGGACAAAACAAAGTGATCCTATAAGGGTTCCGTTTTTCCTTTTGCGTTTCCATTAATCATATTTTAATGTGATTATAACAGCGGAGCAACTATTTCTTAAGTAATTTAAATTCCTGTTCGTTCGATCTACTTTAACTAGGTGTACTTACTTTAAGCAACTAGTTCACGCCAATACTCTCAAATTGAACAATATAGACAAACTATCTACTTTCACGGGTTGGTGAGTGCATGCCAGGGTTGCCACGCGTCTCGATTTGGTGTCCAAAATTCCCTCCAGCTGATCTATTGATAGAGTAAAAATTTCACCGTCAAACCTTAGGTGATGAGAGATTTGAAGTAAAATGAGAATAGTATCCGTAGCATCGCGTAATGACAGCTCACTTCACCTAAGTTTTCAAGGGCTACTGAGGGCTGATTAATGATTATTTACGTTTTATATTAAGTCCTTCTCGACGAACAAATACCGCTTTTTGTACTCAAAATATCCACTTTGCCCGAAAAAAACTTTGGCAGCGCTGGTGCAAGCATAGACGAGGATCTACGACCTGCTTTAACAACACAACACGTGACGTCAGTAAAAGACTGTGATATCCGTTACCAAACTCACACCAACACGTGACAAGAGGTGCTGCGTTACCAAACACACACTTGAGATGTGTTTGCGCCATTTTGAGTCGAGTTGGCGCCATTATAGGCATTTTCTTACTGCAAGAATCATGAGTTATTGACCTCGATTCTTGCTGGCTGGTAACAGAATGCGGGGAGGTCCTGAGGACAAGGAAGACCTTACCTTAAAGTGATATTCTATCAGCGAAACCGATGATGGAAAAGCAAATACCAAAAAGCTTATGTCAATCCCGTTGAAAATATATGGTTGGGGAAATACAAACCCGCTTTAAAAGCCATCGCCGTTGAACTAGACCTTCTGGGCGAAGAAGTGGGCTGTAACCAACCACGCGGGCCTGGTGTGGTTTGGCGAATGTCACATGTCTTGAAATTTATGTTTTTCTGAAATGCTGATTTCCACACGATGTTTTTCGTCACCCTTTTAAGAGCAGTGGTGATGAAACAATTTCATTCATTTTTATTCAATTTTTTTTTATTTCAATTTTTTTTTTTTTCATTTTAAAGCGCCTGGCTGGTTTTGAACATACGACCTACAACTCGTTAGTCGCGGCCGTTACTACTGGGCCACCATTGCTCTCCCTATTGCCATGAATCAAGCATCAATCCAGACTCCGGACTGTTACTGAGAAATCCCTAATGGAAACATCCAATCACACATAGCCCGACCTAGGAATTAATAATACAAAAATAATAATAATATCCATGGACATTTCACACAACGCCATATAGTCCCAAGCTAAGCAATATAATGCTTGTGTTATGGTAACGAGATGGCTGATAAACTACTCATATACATTATTTTTTTGGAAATACATAAATTATTATAGATAGAAAAACACCCAGACTCGGAACAAATTCTTGCAGGTCGTACAAATATTTTGTTCCGTGAATCGAACCCGCGACATGCTGCGCAGCAGTCAATCGCTCAACCACTGCGCCAACCGTGTCATCATAGAACCTTTTTTTTTTTAAGGCTGGGAAATCATCCAATGACTGCTCCCGCTCTGGGTGGAGCGGAAGGGAGTGTCAGACTCTTACTGACTAAAACCCATCCATGTTCCTTCCGTAGCCCGTTATGTTCCGGGGTAGCGGTAACCCTTTCGGACAATCCCGCTTAGTCATCATAGAACCTAAGACCCCATACTCAGCCGTAGCTTGCAACCACTAGCCCAAACGAGGCAATCAATTAGGTAATAAAGCCGTAAGAACGTACCCAAACAGAGTGCCTTTTGCATAAATTACAAGGTTAGTTACAATTTTAATGAAGCCATTTCTTCGAGTTGTTATGAAAACCCAGATCTGGTCACGTGTAGCGCCACGGGTGGTATCAGCATCTTTTGTGTTCTGATCAATAGGTTATTGCGAACGCAGTTTGCGTTACGTGTTGGTAACGCCATGACGTGTGACCTTAAGAAGAATGTCGGAATGTCATATTTTGCTAGTTCTTGTTTTGTCTGTTGGTACAGTGGCCAGCATATCAAGTTCCCCTATCTGTCAGATTGCTTTGATAGATTTTCAACTTTATTACCAGAAGATAAGGTTCATGTTCATCGGGCATATTTGACAGTTTGGGATAGCTTGGTGTTCTGGCGTCTGTAGTATGGATTTGAATAGTATTTTTATCTCACGGATATAGATTGGTATTAACCGAAAATTGGAAGATCATAAAATATGAGTCACCATATTATTCACATATAAATTTCTAGCTCTTGTCAGCAGCTCCGCATGCGTGTATGTAGAAAATTATATAGATCCATTTAGCCGTTATGGCGTGATTGAGTAACAAAAATCAATCCTGACAAACCTTCGTAGGATATAGGTACAGAGGCCAGCACATCAAGTTACCACAATCTGTCAAATTTCTTTGATAGTATTTCAATTTTATTGCAAAGGCATAAGGTTCATTTTTAATTGAGAAAATTTGACAGTTAGGGATAGCTTGATGTGCTGGCGTCTGTACTACAGGGTGAAATTGAATTCATGGGCATTATTGTATATAACTCGTAGGGAACAGCTGATTTTTTTTTCGCGATTCGCACTTTTCAGCTGTGCTCCCTACATTTTGACGAGTAATGCGAGCATAATTTATGGAACCGCTGTATTTTAACAGAATATAATTATAACAGAATATATAAAATAATAAAATACAATATTTAATATAGCAAATATAAACAAATAAACTACAATAATTAATAGAAGTAAACAAATAATCGAATTACATATTGATATTAATTAAAATAATTACATATTAGTATAACTATAATAATAACAATTATTGTTTAAAGCTAGTGACTGGATGCTTCTTTTATCCAATGTTAATATGTTGCCGTGCCCTAACCGGGTTTCATGTTGGAACTTATTTACTTCTGTAACACCAACATATGTACACATGAATGCAATAAAGAATTTGAGTTTGAGTTTGAGTTTATTTTTTTCGCGATTTCAGATTTGTTCCCATCGTAAAAGTTGTTTATAATGATGAGTACTATGACCCCATAACATTATTTTAAGACCCATGAATACTACAATCTTGGCGTGATTGAGTAACAAAAGTTCATCCTCACAAACTTTCACCTTCATCGTATTAGTAAGATGTAGTTACAAACTTACAATCAGAGTCCATCAGCATCGTAAATATTAATCAGCTTGGCTTACATAACGCGCATTTAGACCCAGCTATCGAGTGCAAGGTAAACCAGTGTACAAGTGAACACCTTGTATATTACATGCAGGTAGGTAGGAATCCCGTTCACAGACTACTTTTAGTACAGCGATTTAAATCTGTATCAAGGCCCTTTACGAGAAACGTTTTTTTCGGTAGTTTTAGTTGGTTGTTTTGTTTGTAGGGACAACTTAAACTTGATTGTAAGTTGACGTTAAAAGTGCATGTGCCTATTTTAAATATAAATTATTTAACTTTTTCTCTTAACAGGTATTTTAGTATGATTCATAATAATGGTTATTTTTGGCTGCCTGTTGTGTACTTGAAAACAAGTTTAATTAAACTTAACGGGCTGTTCCTTTTCCTTGTTCTGTATTGGTGGGCACTTATTTTTTTTTATATGATGTGGCGACATCTACATCGCCGCATGCGAACTACGCATCACAGAGACCATCGCGTAAAATCCTGCACCGCGCAAGCAGTTTACCGCGCGATTGCAATACCTTTTATACCTTACCCGTCCTAAAAGTCCCGTCCGTTACCTCAATCGCCAGGCAGTAGCCCACCAGACCCAACAACCATTTGGTAGGAGGATCCTACGCTTTGTATGGAGAATGAGTGAACTTTACATCCATTCCCTCACACCTCAACTTGTAGGTAAGTTACAATTGAGAACCTTACACTCAATAGAATCCTTATTTCGTTCAAATACATATACATTGACTACTCACGGCTTGTGGCTAAGTAATAACAGCCGCACGGGTCGATTGATTACATAGATTAAGCTAGGCTTGCTGTGGTTGGTTCGTAGATGCGTGGCCATCTTGACACACAAGACCCTTGCGTGCCTCAAAAGTCACGTAAAGCCGTTAGTTCCACCTGTCATTGGTAGATCTATGACCGTTGTTACGGGCTGTCAGAAGCCCGAAAATGTGACAACCAGTCTTACCAAGGGGTATCGTGTTACCCAGTATCTGGGTTGTGGAGGTCAGATAGGCAATCGCTCCGTGTGAGGGACATGTATTCAGCTATATCCGATTAGACTGGAAGCCGAATCCAACATGGTTGGGAAAAGGCTGGGCATAAGGTGTAACTAAGTTGTCATTACAGATCTCGTCTCGGTATGTTTTCAGGCTGCGTTAATTGAATATTAATTGCGTGACCAGAGGGGTAGATTGTTCTTTGGTCAAAGAATTAGCTTTGCCATTCAACGTGGCAATGCTGCCAGTCTTCTGGGCACGTTTCCGGATGGCAGCGATGCGGATGAGTACTTCGATGGCTAAGTATCCTTTCTGTTTTTGTATTTATAAAAAAAAACAGCAGTTCTATACATTTTTGGTCACGTGGCTCGTCGAAATGTAGGGGACAGCTGATTTTTTTTCACGATTTCGGAGTTAGTGATAGTAAAAGTTGTACAGTTTGGTGGTCTGTAGTATATCCTTTTGTATGTATATACCCTTTCGGTTACACCCAGTATAGTTAGTTAGATAGTCATTTAATTTAATTACTTATGTTCGGGCGTCTCCGGGAATCATCGGCTTCGACGACCAACGAGCGCTTCGCAACCGATCTCCATCGACGGCACGCGCGCGCACTCCTTATTGTTACCAACACATATTGTAAACCCTATTTTAGAGATTATAATTATACTTTAACTACAATCCACTGTCTTAATTGAAGTCCTGAGATAGGTCCCTAACAACTTATGTGTTATTATTATGTAGAAAAATAATTTTAAACTATAAAACTTGTGAGCATATTTAATTGTACCTATTACAATTCATAGAACATTTGAAGATAAATTACAAATCAATGAAACTGTTGTTCACGATTCATATTACTCCTTCCAACAACTTACGACACTATACTGCGATTATGTGGTGGTGCAGGATAGGAGTAATATCCTTTTAGGTAGATATAATGACGGTAACTACCTATACCGAAAATTCGGTAGGAAATTGTGCCGATTGACTTAATTCGCCAGAATTAATTAACACACACATAATAAGTTACCAAGTGGCTAGTTTATGTATCGTGATCGTGACGAGAAGAGAGACTATACAGGGTGGAAGGGACATCAATGCGAAGCCGGGTACCATGAATTCAGTTCATGATTCCGAACCTCCATGAGTTGAAGTTATTCGTCGGTTTCGCGTCAATGTCCCACCCTCATCATTCTGTCCAAACATTTCCCAACTATGTTAGGGCCGGCTTCCAAGTTTATCTGCATGCAGCTGAATACCACTATTTAACATGCAGCGACTGCCTATCTGACCTCTACAACCCAGTGAGTAATTGGGTATTACGATACCCCTTGGTAAGACTGGCTGTCAGACATTCGGGCTTCTGACGACCCGTAACGACGGCCAAGATTCACGAATGACAGCCGGATCTAACGGCTTAACGTGCTGTCCGAGCCACGGAGGAGTCTCGGTATGTAAAAATGGTCACGCATCTACGGCCCACCCAAGTACCAAGCGTAGCTTAACCTGAAGGATCGATCCGTACGGCTGTTATTAGTTTAGCCACGTGCCCTTTTACCCTATACAGGTATTTACTTTGAGTACTGCTGCGGTTGCCGTGGCGTTGTAGCGCTTCAGGGATGTTTGTGGATAACAACGTTGATGGTTTTGCCGCCATTATAAGAAAGGTGTGCATTCCTTTTTTTTTGAAGGTGGGAAATCATCAAGTTACTTCTCCCGCTTTGGGTGGATCGGAAGGGAGTAGCAGACTCTTTCTGACTAAAACCCATCCATGTTCCTTCGTTAGCCCTTTATGTTCCGGGGTAGCGGTAACCCTTTCGGACAATCCTGCTTACCAGGTGTGCATCCCTGATGTCACGTTTTCGCAGTAGCACCAATAGTATTCTCAGTGGGATTTTCCGATGATGAGGGGGTAGATGCAGCTCCATGCTAATTTCTAATTATATTTTAATCTGTGTGTAGTGGTACAGACACAGACAAAAGCAGTAACATTATCTTTTAAGTCAAATTGTGCTTTGTTTGTAGTAAGGTATTATATTCTCGCCCAGAGGACACGGTAGAGCACACGGTGCAAACCTGCCCCGCATGGGCGGAGCACCGCCGTGTCCTCGTAGAGGCGATCGGCGGCGGCGACCTCTCGCGCCCGGCCCTGGTGCAAGCCATGGTCCGGGGCGAGAGGGAGTGGGAGGCAGTCACCTCCTTCTGCGAAAAAGTCATGCTCGCGAAGGAGGTGGCGGGATGGGAGAGAGAAAGGTCCTCCCGTCCCAGCCGCCGCAGAGCGGGAGCAGTAATTGGATGATTTCCCAGCCTTAAAAAAAAAAAAAAAAAAAGGTATTATATTCTTCTCTATGCTATTTTATTATCCTTCGACTTCTGAAAGACAAATCTTTTGTCTTTCAAATTGGTTATTCGGTCTTACAATTCATTATTTACAGAAATTGACACTTATTTTATTTAACTATTTATGTAGGTACACACAAACAGACAAGAAGAAAGGAACAGTAAATACGTACAAAGGTGATGCTTATTTCTAAAGAAATCTCTTCCAGCATACCTGCGATAGGAAAGTATATAAAAGAGATGTTGACAACGTGTGTAAGATTAAAAGATAAAAACATAATGCAAAAATTTTGTCAAGCAAATCACTAATTTAAATATTTTGTCAGTGTGTTAGTTATTATTCGTTCTTATCTGAGTTTTTTTGACAAAAAAATATCTAAAGGTGTAGCCAATGGTAGATTAATATCAACCATTAAATTAATATTATAAGTTTCAAAACGCTTTCAAACGTTTTCAAAACGCCTGTTAACTTTTAATAGCTTTATTTGACACCGTGACAATTTTTAGGGTTCCGTACCTCAAAAGGAAAAAACGGAACCCTTATAGGATCACTTTGTTGTCCATCCGTCCGTCTGTCAAGACCGTTTTTCTCAGGCACGCGTTGAGGTATCAAACTGAAATTTATATCTAATACTCAAGTCTACTGTCCCTTGGAGCTGTGAAAAAATCAAACTTCTAAGCCAAAGCAATCAAAATATACAGCTGTTTATGCCGCAAATTTTCGAAACTCGCACGGGAATCAAAACCTACAGGGTACTTCCCGTGAACTTAGAATCTTGAAATTTGGTACAAAGTAAAGTCTTACAGTGCAGATAAAGGAAAAATTGCGAAAACCGTAAATTTTTAGTTACATCATAATATAATTTTAAAAAAATGTTTTTTTCTTCAAAATATAAAAATACCATAACTATGACTCGATTCTCGTGATGGGTGAACTTTTACTTATATACTTATAGGTTTGTAAAGCCCCTACAGGTTTTGGCCGGTTTTTTTTCAAGAGAAAAAGTTTTATAATTCAGATTATCAGAGTTTTAAAGATAGTGGTTGATACATGTTGCAAGGTGCCAACATAGTGCTATGAACTCGTCGAAAGGCGCTTTCAGTCTTTTTTTCGGCTTAATCTTAGGCGCTGTGTCCATAGACAAGAATATCGCGGCGACAGTCACGCTGTGTCTTCAAATAATCAGTGCGATGATACCTAGTATCACCGTGTGGAGATTAGTTCGTCATAGTTTCTATCGAATTTGAAAACACGGCGAGACTAGACGAGAGAAGGCACCTAAGTTTTTATTATAATATACGCTTGACCACTATCTTACCTAGTGGTAAGAGATCGATGGTGAAGCACGCTTGTCTAAAAGAAACCTATTTACCCTTTACTTAATAAAGACTCCAAGATTGTAAAATAGTCCGGCAGGGAATTCCACTCTTTAGCTGTACGCTTAATAAAAGTATTCCTAAAACGTTTAGTACTGTACGTATTGTAATAAGTATTAATAGAATCACACTTTGTAAGTCATTTCAATTTACCACAAACTGTGTTTTCTCAATCGATTTTGAACTGAACGAACAACGTTATAAGGTTTTAAATCATTTGGAGAAATTTGTCAGTTTGGTATAACTTGAAGTGCTGGCGACCGTACATGATAAGTAGCGTTTATACATAGATGTCGTTCTGTGCGTTGTAATAAAGGTCTCAACGCTCTAATTCATTTCAATAGCTCGGAAAATCACATGAACTTAAAAATATCACTGAAAGTAAGTACTATTAAAATAGTTTTATCGCCATGACCCCGCTCCCACTCTCTGATAATACATATCTGGGCAAAACAAATAAACACAAAATACAATAACACAATCTTATATTTGACTAACACTGGTAAGTTTCAAACTTTCTTCCTTTCTTTCCTGTTGGGCCATTAGAAGAACAGACCAAGACTTGTCTGCTTTAAACTCAATATTATTATGATAGCAGAGGTTAATGTCAGGGATCTAGCATCTATTGTGCAACTACATGATTATTATATGAAAATTACAGCTAAATAATATAAAGTGTTGAGCATTAACGTGCAAGGATACACGTGCTGCGATTTTGACATAACTTTTTTTGCTAATTCTATGTTTATATCACCTTTCAGACAATTACCTTAGGTACAGTCAAGGAATAAATATGCTTACTTCTAAATGGGTGCTTAATTTTTTCTCAACTACGCATTTGCCATAGAATGAAAATGACATTTCTGGCCTTTTTGTTTGTAGGGAAATATTCTAATACATAGGCTCCGTGATTGAGTTAGAATTACGGATTGGATCCTACCTCTTGCTACCATAGGTCGGGGACCTTTTCAACGGAACCAAATCCCTTCCATATTCCTTCCTTAACCCTTTAAGTTCCGGGGTATCGGTAACCCTTACAGGACAATCCCGCTTACCCAGCAGGTTTCGGCCCTATCGAAGTCGGGGATCTGGGATATATTCTTATATGCACACGAACGGGTCAATGCTTAACTTCTGTATTTACTTGCTTGCTATTTCTAGTACTTAGGTATAACCTAGAGAAAATAATATATGCATGTCAGTTTGTGTGTTCTCTCGTTAAATAGTATCTATCTACCCGTTATCTCCCACCTCCATGTAATTAAGCACAATGCAATGTCCATTACTTTATTTACAGTTCACTACTCTGTGCCCCCAGAGAGACTAGTGGTGTGTTGAGTTATTTTTTACAAAAATAAGGATTTATACCAGACTTCATAAGCATTTGTTTAAAAGAATTAAAAAGTTACCAAAGAGAGTTCGTGACTTTAACTTTGGAACACTTGCACTAACTACAGAAATTGAAACAGCTGGTTTTCTATCTTGCATTATGAATTTGTTTTTTTTTTACTTTTTAAGGTCGTGAAGTCCAAAATATTATGGATAGTGTTGCCTATGATGTTGATTTGCAAAACCAATAAAGATATTAATAATATTAAAATTAAAAAGTACACTATAAGAAGCTAAATTGGATATATATATAATAGGACGAAAACATAATTTGCGGTTTTCTACGAAATGCGCGTTTTAAGCGGGTTTGAAAACCCATTTGTTTACTATCGCTTGCAACAGTTTAACGCGCCAGTTAAAAATTCGGCTTTTTAATTGACCCAAATACTTTTTAAGTCATGCTACTAAAATGAAAGTACGTAACATTCAAATGATTAATCTATTACCTAATACCGAGCCCCGAAATGATGCTGGCTGGTTGGTTCGTATGGTCAGTAGAACGGCATGTAACGAAGAGACGAGAATCTCAGTGCCTAGCGCGAGTTCCACTTTCAAAATAACGCGCGAAAATGTTTATAAAAAAGTTTATTATCGTTTAAATGGTGACTTTATTTATTTAATGAATTATCATGACAATAAGATCCTTTGAGCGTTCAGTGAAGTGATGTTTATTTTTGTTTATGTGTTTTTATTGGATTTGCCTCAATGTTACTCGATAGATTTCGAATTAGGTGAGTTGCTCATAAATAATGACCAAAGAAATGTTTTTTTTTGTGCTCTATTCTGAAAATCTGAAAACATTAAATTAATCGGCCAATGAAAATCGGTAATGATGGTAGTGAATCTATTATTAGATTACATGACCGTACTAGGGCCGTAGACAATAAATACTATTGCAGTATTCGAAAGTAGGTCAAAACCTAGATTATGATATTAATTGCAATCTCTTGATTTCGTAATACCTAACACGTTGAAGATCTGTCTAAGTCTGTTTTAAAAGTATTTAATGAAAACTGTTAAAAAAGGGACTAGAAACTTCCTATGCATGCCAATATACCTGGCCACTTACAAATTGAGTTTTTGGCTTTGATTATTTAAATACAAAAATCGGATCGGATCGACGAATTCTTACAAATGTTTTGTTGTTTGTCTGTGAGACTGCGCTGTTCTTCTAAACTACACAAATGATTTTGATGCGGATTTTACCACCATTTTTGGTTGATTCTAAAAGGGTTCTGTATATCGCATGTATATTATTTTTATTCCCTTACCATTTCCATTAAACCGTTGAGCAGTTGTGACGAATAATTTACACTAAATAATTATGTTAATTAATAGATCATTCTAAACATTTTTAATTACAATATTGATGCGCAAATAGGTTCTTGCTCAAATACTGTTTATGCGAACGTGAAGATATTGGTACTTAGGTACGCAGTAAATAAAGAATATGTTTATAAAAGAACGAAAAAAAAATTACAGACTTTTTAGTATCTCTAATACTGCGGCTACACTATCGCGACAACGCGAACTTCGCGCGCACTCTCGCACGCCGGCGCCGCACGCCGTCACACGACGGCACCCTGTGTTAAACAGAGAGCGCGCGAAGTGTAACCGTAGCATTATGTTGCATTTCGTCATGATTATTTGCTGATGAATCTTCTTTTTTTTTAATTCCAAAGAAGAATAGCAACAGATTTTATTTCGTAGACTTTGAACTTTGTATCCATCACCTTAGTCACCCTACCTTAATACTTACGCTTTTGAAGTCTGTTTGATATCCTTAGGGCGGTCATGCACTTGCGACTAAACGGCTAAATGACAAATAATCGCAAAAAAAAGTAATAAAAAAGAGTATAAAAGAATATAGGTACTTACTGGATTCTCATTTTTTACGCAACATTTCTTTTTTCATTACTTCGTTTGCTTTTTATCGTGCTTTTATATCAAGTGCTATTTCTTTAATGATTTAATTATCTATTTGCTATGTTCTTATAAATTTATCATTCTTAAGTACACAACTCTTTATCATCGTGGTCTGTAACAAAAGCGTTAACTTTAACCTGTAGGCTCGGCGCAAACAAGCCATCGTCCAGAGCCACTGATAGCCCAGCGACCAGATCAGTTCATATGCTTTTTCATACGTTTTGTATGGATTTGTCGCACACGTGGCGATGGCGGCTACCCGCTACAGCAGTACTCAACATCGCAGTGATGCCTGCCACCTCTTATGCCCGTTACAGACCAAGCGCTAAGCTAAGTTAGTTTAGCTTAGCTCGCATAGCTTCAATTTTGCATTCTGTACACAAGTATGATAAACTGTGTCAATGTGATTTTAAATTGTATTTAATGATATTTTTTATTGAATTTTAATTGGTTTGATTAGAATTATAATTGTATTTTTTTTGTATTTTAATTGTATTTTTACTTGTATGTTAATCGTGATAACATTGCATTGGCGTAATAGCCGTAAAGGTGTTATTAACATAATTTTGAATAAACAAATAAATTAATAAATTTGAACACAGTTATTGTAACTACTTAATTAAGTGTTTGCATGCAGATGTATTTTTAGTTTAACTTTCGCAACAAGTGCTTAAATAATATTAGATGACTTACCGGTAGTTAAGAGGCTAGCACTAGAGGAACAGTTATCTATACAAATATTACAAAGATGAAGAGTTTGTTTGTTTGAACGCGCTAATCTCTGGAACTACTGGTCCGAATTGAAAAATTCTTTTTGTGTTGGTCCATTTATTGAGGAAGGCTATAAGCTATGTAACATCACGCTACGACCAATAGGAGCCGAGCAGCGGGTGAAATCGCGCGGGAGCAGCTAGTAGTATAATAAGAAGGTTAACCAAAGTAACACGCTCTAAGCCGAGGTCCGAACCCCGCAGGGGGTGCCCTTAGCGTGTAGTCGCTTAGTTTTGTAAGTTAGGTTTAGTTTTTATTAAGCCCTGCCTGGAGGCTACAATTCTTTTGTGGCAGCCACAGGCAAGCCCGGTTAAGCAGTAGACAACCTTTTGGTTGAACTGCGATATGCCAATTAAAAAAAAATAAAAAAGTAACACGCTCTAAGCCGAGGTCCGAACCCCGCAGGGGGTGCCCTTAGCGTGTAGTCGCTTAGTTTTGTAAGTTAGGTTTAGTTTTTATTAAGCCCTGGCTGGAGGCTACAATTCTTTTGTGGCAGCCACAGGCAAGCCCGGTTAAGCAGTAGACAACCTTTTGGTTGAACTGCGAGATGCCAATTAAAAAAAAAAAAAAAAGTAACACGCTCTAAGCCGAGGTCCGAACCCCGCAGGGGGTGCCCTTAGCGTGTAGTCGCTTAGTTTTGTAAGTTAGGTTTAGTTTTTATTAAGCCCTGCCTGGAGGCTACAATTCTTTTGTGGCAGCCACAGGCAAGCCCGGTTAAGCAGTAGACAACCTTTTGGTTGAACTGCGAGATGCCAATTAAAAAAAAAATAAAAAAGTAACACGCTCTAAGCCGAGGTCCGAACCCCGCAGGGGGTGCCCTTAGCGTGTAGTCGCTTAGTTTTGTAAGTTAGGTTTAGTTTTTATTAAGCCCTGGCTGGAGGCTACAATTCTTTTGTGGCAGCCACAGGCAAGCCCGGTTAAGCAGTAGACAACCTTTTGGTTGAACTGCGAGATGCCAATTAAAAAATAAATAAAAAAGTAACACGCTCTAAGCCGAGGTCCGAACCCCGCAGGGGGTGCCCTTAGCGTGTAGTCGCTTAGTTTTGTAAGTTAGGTTTAGTTTTTATTAAGCCCTGGCTGGAGGCTACAATTCTTTTGTGGCAGCCACAGGCAAGCCCGGTTAAGCAGTAGACAACCTTTTGGTTGAACTGCGAGATGCCAATTAAAAAAAAAAAAAAAAAGTAACACGCTCTAAGCCGAGGTCCGAACCCCGCAGGGGGTGCCCTTAGCGTGTAGTCGCTTAGTTTTGTAAGTTAGGTTTAGTTTTTATTAAGCCCTGCCTGGAGGCTACAATTCTTTTGTGGCAGCCACAGGCAAGCCCGGTTAAGCAGTAGACAACCTTTTGGTTGAACTGCGAGATGCCAATTAAAAAAAAAAAAAAAAAGTAACACGCTCTAAGCCGAGGTCCGAACCCCGCAGGGGGTGCCCTTAGCGTGTAGTCGCTTAGTTTTGTAAGTTAGGTTTAGTTTTTATTAAGCCCTGGCTGGAGGCTACAATTCTTTTGTGGCAGCCACAGGCAAGCCCGGTTAAGCAGTAGACAACCTTTTGGTTGAACTGCGAGATGCCAATTAAAAAAAAATAAAAAAGTAACACGCTCTAAGCCGAGGTCCGAACCCCGCAGGGGGTGCCCTTAGCGTGTAGTCGCTTAGTTTTGTAAGTTAGGTTTAGTTTTTATTAAGCCCTGGCTGGAGGCTACAATTCTTTTGTGGCAGCCACAGGCAAGCCCGGTTAAGCAGTAGACAACCTTTTGGTTGAACTGCGAGATGCCAATTAAAAAAAAAAAAAAAAAGTAACACGCTCTAAGCCGAGGTCCGAACCCCGCAGGGGGTGCCCTTAGCGTGTAGTCGCTTAGTTTTGTAAGTTAGGTTTAGTTTTTATTAAGCCCTGCCTGGAGGCTACAATTCTTTTGTGGCAGCCACAGGCAAGCCCGGTTAAGCAGTAGACAACCTTTTGGTTGAACTGCGAGATGCCAATTAAAAAATAAATAAAAAAGTAACACGCTCTAAGCCGAGGTCCGAACCCCGCAGGGGGTGCCCTTAGCGTGTAGTCGCTTAGTTTTGTAAGTTAGGTTTAGTTTTTATTAAGCCCTGGCTGGAGGCTACAATTCTTTTGTGGCAGCCACAGGCAAGCCCGGTTAAGCAGTAGACAACCTTTTGGTTGAACTGCGAGATGCCAATTAAAAAATAAATAAAAAAGTAACACGCTCTAAGCCGAGGTCCGAACCCCGCAGGGGGTGCCCTTAGCGTGTAGTCGCTTAGTTTTGTAAGTTAGGTTTAGTTTTTATTAAGCCCTGGCTGGAGGCTACAATTCTTTTGTGGCAGCCACAGGCAAGCCCGGTTAAGCAGTAGACAACCTTTTGGTTGAACTGCGAGATGCCAATTAAAAAAAAAAAAAAAAGTAACACGCTCTAAGCCGAGGTCCGAACCCCGCAGGGGGTGCCCTTAGCGTGTAGTCGCTTAGTTTTGTAAGTTAGGTTTAGTTTTTATTAAGCCCTGCCTGGAGGCTACAATTCTTTTGTGGCAGCCACAGGCAAGCCCGGTTAAGCAGTAGACAACCTTTTGGTTGAACTGCGAGATGCCAATTAAAAAAAAAATAAAAAAGTAACACGCTCTAAGCCGAGGTCCGAACCCCGCAGGGGGTGCCCTTAGCGTGTAGTCGCTTAGTTTTGTAAGTTAGGTTTAGTTTTTATTAAGCCCTGCCTGGAGGCTACAATTCTTTTGTGGCAGCCACAGGCAAGCCCGGTTAAGCAGTAGACAACCTTTTGGTTGAACTGCGAGATGCCAATTAAAAAATAAATAAAAAAGTAACACGCTCTAAGCCGAGGTCCGAACCCCGCAGGGGGTGCCCTTAGCGTGTAGTCGCTTAGTTTTGTAAGTTAGGTTTAGTTTTTATTAAGCCCTGGCTGGAGGCTACAATTCTTTTGTGGCAGCCACAGGCAAGCCCGGTTAAGCAGTAGACAACCTTTTGGTTGAACTGCGAGATGCCAATTAAAAAATAAATAAAAAAGTAACACGCTCTAAGCCGAGGTCCGAACCCCGCAGGGGGTGCCCTTAGCGTGTAGTCGCTTAGTTTTGTAAGTTAGGTTTAGTTTTTATTAAGCCCTGGCTGGAGGCTACAATTCTTTTGTGGCAGCCACAGGCAAGCCCGGTTAAGCAGTAGACAACCTTTTGGTTGAACTGCGAGATGCCAATTAAAAAAAAAAAAAAAAAGTAACACGCTCTAAGCCGAGGTCCGAACCCCGCAGGGGGTGCCCTTAGCGTGTAGTCGCTTAGTTTTGTAAGTTAGGTTTAGTTTTTATTAAGCCCTGCCTGGAGGCTACAATTCTTTTGTGGCAGCCACAGGCAAGCCCGGTTAAGCAGTAGACAACCTTTTGGTTGAACTGCGAGATGCCAATTAAAAAAAAAATAAAAAAGTAACACGCTCTAAGCCGAGGTCCGAACCCCGCAGGGGGTGCCCTTAGCGTGTAGTCGCTTAGTTTTGTAAGTTAGGTTTAGTTTTTATTAAGCCCTGGCTGGAGGCTACAATTCTTTTGTGGCAGCCACAGGCAAGCCCGGTTAAGCAGTAGACAACCTTTTGGTTGAACTGCGAGATGCCAATTAAAAAAAAAAAAAAAAAGTAACACGCTCTAAGCCGAGGTCCGAACCCCGCAGGGGGTGCCCTTAGCGTGTAGTCGCTTAGTTTTGTAAGTTAGGTTTAGTTTTTATTAAGCCCTGGCTGGAGGCTACAATTCTTTTGTGGCAGCCACAGGCAAGCCCGGTTAAGCAGTAGACAACCTTTTGGTTGAACTGCGAGATGCCAATTAAAAAAGAAAAAAAAAAAGTAACACGCTCTTGAGTAACTGACCACCCTCTTGACATACTTATGTAGCAAACTAGCTGTTCCCCGCGACTACGCCTGCCTGTATTTTCATACTTTTTAAATGCTACGACTCCATTGTCTCGACACGGCTCGACGGCTCTCGGTTGTACTGCAAGAAGCGTGCGTGTGCGAGAGTGCGCGAAGTTGCTCGCGTTGTCACGACAATGTAGCCATGTTAGCATAATCAGCCTATAGTGTTCCTACTGTTGGGACACCGGACTCCTTTCTGGGAGAGGGAGTGGGCACAGTCCAGATTAGATGGCACAAATGTGTTCGAATTTTTGATTCTAGAATAATGCCGGTTGCGTTCGCGCATCCCCGTAGAACACTTCCTAGATAGATGTGTCCTGAGAGGTAGATAGGTTTTCAGAAATAAACTGCGTCATATAACAAAGAAAAGTACGGTTGTCAGCGCATCAAGTTATACCTAACTGTCAAATTTCTCCAAATGATTTCAAACCTTAAAACGTTGAGTATTAAGCTCAAAATCGATTGAGAAAATTTTACAGTTTGTGGTAGCTGGATGTGCTGGCGTCTGTACTTATTCACTAAACTGTGAGCAGTGGTTTTAAAACTAGATCTTGATAAGATAATAATCATAGGCAAACCCCACGCCATAGATTGAAATAAACAAAATATAAAGTTTTGTGTTGCGGAAAATTATACATATTATGTAAAAAAAAAGGTTATAAGTAAACAATGTAAAATCCAAATCAAAATCAAAAGTCATTTATTCAAATTAGGCTGAAGATCAGCACTTTTTGAAGGTCAAAGTTACATAAGACAGTCCCCCAAAAACGCCCACCCTTCACCTAGGAGTGAGGCATATTTATCGTAACAGATAGAACTAACAGATATTTAGAAATAACAAATAACAATTGTTCCTACCAACGTCTCTTATCTGTTACTTTATTAACAGCCCGGCTGTTACCTACACACACAGAAACACACGTACGCATAAGCTCGCACCTATACAAAATAACAGATATAGCAAGTTATCATTTTCTCTCTCTTCCTCATTAAAGAATTACTCTTGCCAAAAAGAAAAGCACCTATTATTTTTCAAAATATGTTTGTTTCTCGTTCTTACTAAGGCGGTTATACTACGCTAAAAAGAGAAGCACTTAGTATTTATTACCCCTAAAATATAGTTGGTGGTCTTACAAGAACAAACATTTTGGTAATAGTGACTTCTAAATTAGGTCGTATTATATGTTACGCGCCTGTTACTGACCAGAGACCAATATAAAAAACGTATTATATTTGTTTATTTTTCTGTATGGCAATTTGTGATTCAACCAAAAAAAAATAGTAATCGTATCCGATTGATTTGATTTGACGAAATTTAGTTGTTGGATAATATCCAGAAAAATTACTATAATTATTATTTATTTATGGAAATTTGTGATGGGACCAAAAACAATTGTAGTGATCGTCCAAGGACCCCTTTTTTATCTTTGGTTTGACGTTTGACGGGATTGGTCGAAATAAGTTCCATGCATGTTAGACTTTATCGCATTGGGAATAAAGATGATATTCAATTGAACGAAATTTTGTCGATTTGTTTGTTGACATAATATTTTAAAATTTTGAATTTTTGAAAATTGTTTGCTTTTACTGATTTTTGTAGGAAACCTGTCATAAAGTACGAAGGAAATTATTCAGGTTACGAATTAAAAATAATAATCAATCAATCTTAAACAAATATGTTGGGGGCTGCTAGTTTAACCGAAAGATAAAAATGTATATAAACATAATAATAATAATTAATAATAATAATTTATTTCAAATAAAACGTTTACAAAAAGTGTACATGTAGCAACAATAATAAGTTTTCCATACAATTAAAGTGCCTAAAACTAAAACTAAGATTTTATTATAGGTGCAAGTACTGGTAAACGTAACTCTATAACTTCAAATTGCCTCAGTCAATACTTCGGATACGTATTTATTGTCCGTACAAAAATAACAGGCTGTTATTTAATAACAGATATTTGGATCTGTTATTTTTGTGTAACAGTAACAGTGTTAACAGATATCGTGTTTAACCTGTTACAACCCATCTCTGCCTTCACCACTTCCTAGTGCTTTAGCTGGGAAGAAGTGGCGCAACAAACTCCCCAGCAGCACAGCTGTCTGTTTAGTTAGAAGAACTTGACTCTACACATTTATCGTATGAGAAGTAATTAACATTACGAAACTCATCACATTAAAATCAATCATTTGCCACATGTCAGCTAGCACACGTCAATATACCAATTAAAACATTAAAACTGACTGTACTCAAGCGTAAATTAAAAAAAAAAGAGCCTCCAGGTAAAAGTGCGTGCCCGCTTACATGTGCAATGCTGTACAATGTCCATACAGCCGTAACTCGAAGTTACAAATGATAAACTAGGACCATCGAAGTAAAATCAATCAATTAATTGCTAATGAGTACTAACTAGGATCAGGATAAATAAATATGATCAACTGTCGAGGTCTCTAGCTAACCACATTTTGCAATACAACTCATTAAAAAAAACATTGTAATGAGTAGATTATGTCAACAATAAATGGAAAATAAAAAAAAAACAACCAAAAACACAATGAATAGAATACATAATAAAAATAATTTTATGAAGCTAATTCTGGAGAAAGAACATAAACATTGTGTTGTGTTAATCACAGCGACCAACTATTCTTGTCGTTTAAGTAGTCGTTGCCGTTGGTAGTATAGTAAGCCTTTGAACAAAGGATAGATTTTACTTTAGTTTTAAACGTATTAAAAGGCAATTCTAGCAAAGAAGAGGGCAGCTTGTTATAACAGGTTATACCAAGCCCCACAAATGAGTTATGAACCTTATGAAGCCGATGAAAGGGAGCACGTAGTTTATCCTTATTTCTAGTATTGATGTTGTGAATATCACTGTTTTTAGTATACAAGTGTATATTTTGTCTAATATATAAAATGTATTTTCAGCAAGTAGGAACTTAAGTATTGCTATAAATAAAAGCACACTGTTGGATTCTGAAGGCTCGACTATGATATTTAAGCATCCATTTAGGTGCTTCCTAGTGTTAGTGAAATAGGGAATGAAAGTATAGAAAGTTATTAATATATCCCCCCGAATAAATGATAAGTACCTCGGTTTTTTACAAAAAAAAATTATGGAGCTCCGAAATGTATACATATATCACTACATAGTATAAAGCAAAGTCGCTTCCCGCGTCTGTCCTAATGTCTGTATGTATGCTTAGATCTTTAAAACTACACAACGGATTTCGATGCAGTTTTCTTAATAGATAAGAGTGATTCAAGAGGAAGGTTTATATGTATAATAACATGTAATTTCCGTCATCCACGTACATAAGTAAGTAGTGCTATTCTACTTAAATCCAATATACCTACCATTTTTGCGCTCAAACAGGCCTCTTTACACAAATTGGACAGAAACACCATACCAAATTCCTGAAAGTTGTCACTCCTGAAGGCGCAGGGCACCTACGTTGTTTAATTAAAATATCTTCAGACAAATCGCAAAGACACCAACTTGCGATTTGTATAAAGATCTTTCTTTAAGCTTTTTTTCCTAAACGGAATGCCGTTTAGTCGCACGTGTGTAATAAGTAAGTCGACCAGCTAATCTAGCATACCACCTAACCTTATCAGCCCTTATCAACAACACTGTATGAGAGTTTAATCACACTTAGTTTAGTAGCAACACGGACCACGGAGCAATAACATGTAAGTTTTAAAATTCTTATTTTTTTGGTGATAAGATGTTTCGACTACTTATTTTTATCAATACTGTAGTTATATGTACTTTTCTGGTGATATCGCTGAGACTCTGTCGTGTTTTAATTGTTAAATTTGTTTGAGAGAGAGTTTTAATTTTGATCTAAAAGGATCAAATTCGTTTATTATAGTGTGACTATGTATAGTTCATTTTTCTTTAGTTGTCTCATTTGGTAAACAAATGTCGCGACTAATATTAAGATTTCTAGGTAATGTATGTGTCTATGAAGCATTTTTTTTAAATAATTCATGCCTTATTAAATGTGTATTATTCAAAGTTCAAGGCGTTTATGCTTAACTCAAAGTGTTTGATTGATACGAAAAATCAGAATTTTCGTCCCATGTTTGTTTACCAAAATGGACACTGTGAAAGAAATACACTATAGAACAAGATTGTGTTCAGGTCACAGGTTTATGAGATACTACATATTAGTGACGTTTTACACTGCATAGTTACCTTAAGTGTGTGCAAATTTTGTCTTACGCAGTCAAAAAAATAAATAGCTTAACAGATTATACACTAAAACCGTTCATTCACACCTCATTCCATGCGCGCTATCAGATCATTCAATACTGACCCCTTTTTTTCTCTGATCTCCATGGCTTTGCCTTCCTCTGTGGGTCCCATAAAACTGTTATTCAATAGCTCAACACCGATATATCATCCATAACTCATGTGTAGCGCCATTCCGTAAAAAGTTCACCGTGATAATGTAGGTGAAGTGAGTTTAAAATGAGCTGTCAGTTGTGTCAGTCACTAGCATTAGGTGGAATGACATCTAAAGAGAGATATTAATAGAATCCACCGGCTGATCTGTGAAATGTGTGGTCAAATGTCAAGAGTTGTGATAAAATCACCAAGAACCACAATCATGGGTAGACACACTTATCAAAGGGTATAAAAAAATTCGTCCACATAGCTGTCAATAGGAAAAGTTCCCAAAAGACAGACAGCGTAATCAAAGGTATCTCATCAACTCATAACAACATTATGTTATGTATTAAAGTTTTTTTTTCTTTGCTCATAATATTAGGATGGATTAATTTATTCAAAGGTCCAGAACCCGCTGAACCAGTTGTATACGAACAACTACTTGGTACTGAATTTGTTTTAAATTAATGTATCAAGGTTTCTATGACGTCACACTACCCGTCAAAAAGTCAAGTACGCGGATAAAGGCTGGTTCACACAACAGTAGTGCTTGAATATCGAAGAGTTTTTACTATTTGAAGATTTTGGGATTGTGTTGTCAATTTTATTTCGACTGCAGTGTGCATTAACTTCACCAACTGTGTGTGGATTCCAGTCCCTGGTGAATTCCATTTCCTCTCTCTCTTATAGAGAGGAGGCCTATGTCCGTGCAATGGGAACATAATAGGCTAATTAGGCAGAACTACGTCATGTTACTAGGCATGCGATGGCAAAAGCTAGTGGTCTTTTAGAATCTTTATCAGGATTAAAACATTTTTTGGACTTAATCAGTCGAAATGTTTGTTTGATAAAACAAATCAAAGTCTAATTAGTTTAATCAGCAGTGTTATCACAGTTTGCTTGAATGTCTCGTCGGTCTAGTGATCGCAAGCGCTACAGCATTTGTAGGGGCCTGTTAGGGCCGAAGCCTGCCGGGTAAGCGGGATTGCCCGAAAGGGTTACCGCCACAAGGTTACCGCTAAAGGGCTAAGGAAGGAACATGAATGGGTTTGCTCTATCCAGAGCCAAAGGAGTCATTTGATGATTTCCCACCCTCAAAAAAATAAAGCGTTACAGCTGAGTATGAAGTCTTAGGTTCGATTACTAGGTAGGGGAAAGTAATATTAGGCTTTTCTATTGAGAGTTCTCATTAGCTGCCCAGATTCTGGTTTTGTGCCCAGTTCGCCTTTTCTTGGGACTTAAACATATCTAATGTGGGTGTACCTAATTTCGGTACACCTCTGCCTAAGCCTTTGGAGAAACTAGGCGTGATGTTTAATGTTTATCAGTCTCTTTTCAGTTTCTGTGTCGGTAATGTGAACATACAATCGGACAATTTAATGACTTGTTTCCTACTATGATTTTTTGTCACAATATTTATGATACAGTTCGTTTGTTTAAATTCATTCTGTTTAATATAGGTAGCTCATACGAAGTTCCAATGGTTTGAATGTAAATTTCACTAGGAGAGCTCATTTGAAAAGATGATGTTTTAATAGAACATCAGAATAATTTTGTAAGTACGCTCGCCAGCGCATAACGTTACACCAATATGTCAAATTTCTCCAAATGGTTCTAAATCTTAAAACGTTGTTAAGTTCAAAATCGGTTGAGGAAATTCGACTGTTTTTCGTAACTTGATGTGCTGACGATTGTACCTACCTATAAAAAACAACATTATTGATTATCATTATTCTCCTGCCGTTACTCTTATTTCGGTTTGTGTTAGCGCAATATGTCTTTCTTTATCTTCCACTTCTCTTTTAGTCGTCATCTTTTAGTTTAGTCACCCCCTTGCCACCGTCATTTGTTCTTGTCTTCCTATTCTCATTAGAGGATATACGACTATGGGTATAAAACCATCCACATTCTTACTCAAAACTCTCCTTACGACATTTCCATCATTTCTCCGCATAACGAGTCAACTGATTTCCACATCTTTCCTTATCCGATTCAACATCAACAAACTACAACAACAACATCATAAAACGTCATCTCCAACAATAGTGTGTGAGCTTTATTTTTTAATTGCATAATAAATTAAGAGCTAGTATTTAAATACCCTATGCATGAACGCACCCTAAGTCATATTCCAAAACCGAATTATACAAAATCAGTATTCTTTTTAAGATCTCGTTAACGCTGGCCGTGTGCCAATTTTTAATTTATTTATATTTTTTTTGCGAACTAAATAATTGTGTGAAGTATATTTTTATAAAGTAGAGTGCTCTAAAAGAAAGATGCTAACTTCCAGGGCAGACGAACCACAGATTATATCCGCGCTGAGAGTATTCTTCGAGATAATATGGATGATTCTTCGTCTTGACCTGGAGATAGTGAAGTCTCTGTTCAGATTTGCGCTGCCTCAAGATGCCAAGGATGTCACAGAAGATATTGTATTGGTGAGTTTCTTTTTTAATTTCAACAGTCATCAAGCTACCCCAATCTGTCAAATTTATTTGATAGATTTTCAACTTTATTACCAAGGAGTAAGGTTCATTTTCAATTGGGACAATTTGACAGTTTGGGATAGCTTGATATACTGGCGACTGTAGTTATTTCTGCCCTCGGTGACGTGTTTTATTTGTTTGTATAATAATAAGGGATCTTCTATGTATCTTCTTAATGTCTGTCGTCATGGATCGTATGATAGTCAATATTGAATTAGATCCTAGAACCATGATTTCGAAGACATGTGACATCTACCAACATGCACTGGGCCCGCGTGGTAGATGTCCCAGCAGTGGGCACATTATAGGCTGACTACGATTTAGGACGTCCATCAAAATACAAATTAAATCGGTAACAAGGATGTGTAGGTACTTCTTCACTTTTAGGAGACATAACTGCGATAAAATCATCAACTAAACTATTTACTATGTTAACACGTTGAGCGCCAACGCGGTCCCGGTGACCGCGAACAATAGTTTCTCTATTGTGTCTGCTGCTTGGCAGTTAATGACTTAATGAAAGATTTTTGGTAAAGAGTTAGTTATGCCACTACAAAAATATAATAATTATACATCGGAAAGCACATCAAGCCGTAATTGGTTCAGGCAGTCATTTTGAATCAGTTGAGTTTGACAGTTGAATGTTTTTACAGATGATGAATTTCTATCGCAGCTACAACAAAAAATACTAATAAATAGAATAGAATAAATATTTAAGTTAGCCATACAACAAACGTTTTAATTGATACGACTCGGTTTTATTTTTAGGGTTGTCAGAAGCTCCAAAATCTGACAGCCAGTCTTACCAAGGGGTATCGTATTAGGATAGTTAGTGGATTGTGCAGGTCAGATCGGCGGTCACTCCATGTAAAATACTGGTATTTAGCTGCATCCATTTAAATTGAAAGCCGACTCTAACATAATGGGGACAATACTAGGCAGATCGATCCTTTAACATGTCTTTTAACTTGTAATAAATATGCATAAAGAACAAGGTTGGGGTCAAGAGCTGGTCCATTTGGCATTTAAGAAAAATAATTTAAAAAAAACACCTATAAATGATTTCAAAATTAATTAATTATCAACACACCTAAGTAATGTTGATGAATTAAATTAAATGAAATTCAATTATGTATTTCAGACTAATAATGTCCATAATTATTAGTAACAAAGGTCTTAAAAAGCTGTTTGTATCTTTACCTTCAGTTTTATGTTCAAAGTACTTATTTAATTTGATATTGAAACTGATACGTGGGTGTAAGCAGCCGATAGGCATAATAATCTGTGATATTATATTTCCTTTGCGTAATATTTAGTAAATAACAATCATGTTTGACGCATTCTGACATCTTAATCTCAGATTAAGAATTCTTTACATATTGTATGATAGAATGTCTCACTGCCTGGATGTCCAAAAAGCGCTCTATATACATGAATAAGTCGTTAAGGTGATTCCTTCGATATAGCCCGCGAAATTATTTATTTTGCAAACTGCAGTGGCGCTCCGGTATTTATTTATTTAATACTTTAAGCACAGAAATGTACAGAGGCGGACTTAATGCCATAGGCATTTTCTACCAGTCAAACAAAGTGGTAGGTGCAATAAGAAATTAAAAAAAAAACATTTTCTTTATAAATAAAAACCGGCCAAGTGCGTGTCGGACCACCCACGATGAAAGGTTCCGTAGTTAAGATAATTTTTACGAATAGAAACTTATTATTGTAGCTGAAAATCCCATACTTTCCAACTGCAATGTAAGTTAGTCGACTATCACTAGTAAGCTTGAAAAGTCTTCTTAGCTGTGATAGTTTTCCTTTTAATTTAGCACTTTAAAACCTAATATTTCAAAAACGAATAAGTTAATTGAAATTACTAACGAAGTATTTATTACTTAGGAAGAATATGCAAAAAGAATCCTCTATTATGCAACCTTCTTTCAAGCTTGCTATTACATAATTAAATGCTGGCTTTAAATAAATATAAAATTGTTACGAAACACAAACAACTTAGGTCATCTTAATTTATTATATCAGGTTTTTTACGGCGTTATATTTTGAAGGACAATGTCAATTCTTCGTGTGACAATTTAGACTTGATCACATTGACTTTTAAACGCTTAACAAAAAAAAGTGTAATAAATTAATAAAATTGAATTAATATTTAGGTATCCGTATTATTTATCTTCAAGGCTCTCGTAGACAGGCGCGACGCGACTTTAGTAAAACAATTTCTTTGAAAACTTTATAGGAATATTGTTCTCATTGTACCGTATATACATACTTTCCTATGTATTTAGTAAAAAGCTGTTATTTTGTCATTACAAACAGAAACTTCAATTTTGTTTATTTGTATCGAGTACTTTTATTCATTTGAACTGGCGCTGTCAGCTATAGAAGTTGACTCAGTCTGTTCTAACGTCGAAATGTGAACCGTAGGGATGTGATACCCTAAGCGGGATTGTCCGAAAGGGTTACCGCTACCCTGGAACATAAAGGGCTAAGGAAAGAACATGGATGGGTTTTAGTCAGTAAGAGTCTGACACTCCCTTCCGCTCCACCCAGAGCGGGAGCAGTCATTGGATGATTTCCCAGCCTTAAAAAAGAAAAAGGGATGTGATCCCCGGAACAGAAAGGGCTAAGGAAGGAACATAGATGGGTATTAGTCAGTAAGAGTCTGACACTTCCGTCTGCCCCACCCAGAGCGGAAGGGGTCATTGGATGATTTCTCACCCTCAAAAAAAAAAATAAGGGGTGTAATTACTCCTCGTCTCAACAAAACATACCAGCCAAGGTGTCAAAGAGATTCATACACGTGTGAACCCCCGGACTTCATTAATGTGCGTCAGCGATTATTATTTTGTTTTTATGTAATACAGATATTGATAACTAATATCTTATCTGCGACTTAATTAGGACACGAGGTCTTTTAGCTCATTTCTGGTACCTCGTTAATGATTTCATGATGATAGAGTACAAAGACTTATTGATTTTTCTAGCCTAGTCATTATGATGTGAAGGAATAAATTGATAAGAGAATGTAACAGAAGAAATGGTCATGTTTTTAATAAAAAAAAGGTTCAATATAATCATAGAGACGTAGCAGAAACAGTCCTATTCTGTAAATATCTCACCAAGAAAACTTAGTAAGAGTGAAGTGAGCTGTCGTTCCACATAATGCTAGGGATTGTCACTTTTGACAGCTCACTTTAAACTCACTTCACCTAAGTTTTCGCGGTTACATTTTTACAGAATCGACCGACTGATGATTTTCTGTTCTCGTGACGTCATAAGCTATAGAGAAGCCATTAAGCGTGTGCCATCATATTCTTTTTTCGATGACACTAGAGAACTCTTAGATATTGTCCTGTTAAATTAAGCAGTCGGCAATATCAGAGTTGGAGTCTGTCAAAGGTGCAATACTGTGTAGATACTTAGGTACTTCACAGCCTCGTTGGTCTAGTAGTCACTACTGCTGAGCATGAAGTCCTGGGTTTGATTCCTGGGCCGGCCACAGTGCTATTGAGTTTTTTTGCATCTGGAGTTTCTTAGTAACAGCCCGGATTTGTGCGGATTCAAACATACTGGCGAAATGTGGGTTTACTTTAGTTACACCTCTGCCTAATTCCTCGGGGATTACAGGCGTGCTGAAAGGTGTATGTTTGGTACTGGTCACTTGTTGAAATTTCAAAAGGTCTATATTGTGACTTTCGGGCTTTTAACAACCCGTAACGACTGTTAAAGATCTACGAATGACAGCTGGGACCAACGGCTTAACGTGCTTTCCAAGGCACGGAGGGGTCTTGGTATGTAAACATACCCATCCACGGACCAACCCCGACAATCGTAGCTTAACCTGATGGATCGACCCGTGCGGCTGTTTTTACTTAGCCAAGAGCTCTTCAAACTCCTCGAACAGTTTCTCAATGTATCAATATTAATTGAATAATCTTTTTCCAGATAACCGGTGCTGGCCATGGCATGGGACGAGAGGTGGCGATGAGGCTAGCCAGGCTTGGAGCGAAGGTGGTGTGTATCGACATCAACCCTCAGGGCAATGATGAAACCGTCGCCCTGATCAAACAGGAGAAGGGGAAGGCGTACCCATACCTGTAAGTACTTTTTTGTTCTTATTCGTTGAAGCGAAAAGGAGTCTACGGTATCTACAGAAAGTCATAACGGAAAGGCTTCAGAACGCTCTCGATAAACTCACCTTTCAAACTAAACAAAAGGAATGAAAATAGATTCAGCCGATTTCGAGCTACGATGCATGAGACAGACACACAAAAAGACACAAAACGGGGTGAATAAGGATGCAGGGGTGAATCGGGACGAAACTTTAAAAGCGATTAAAGCTTTAAATAATATAGTTTGTGGCGAAAAAGGACTCATAATGTGTTTACTGTATAATAAGTAATGATCAATTTTTCTGGTTGGCAACAAACAATTAAAATCCATTTATAAGTTTCGTTCCGATTCACCCCGTTTTACCGTAATTATAAAAATCGACAAATCCTATCTAGTTTTTATTTTCATTTCCCATCCAACGTGGCAACGCTGCCTACCTCTTGGGCACATTTCCCACTGACAGCGATGGGGATGAATTTAATGACGCCCTATTATCCTTCTCCTTTTTTACCACTTGCACATAATAGATATATTTTTAGTTTTAGGTTGTTTAAAGTATATTTAAGATTTTTGTTTAATTAATATCATTAATCTGAATATATAAATAAATCTAGTTTTTTTGTTTCTTTTTTAGTTGCAAATTGCAACACTTTTTGCTTATTAAATAACCTTGGTTATACTTATCCCAATGTCATTATCTAATAACTAGATATTTACATAACGCAAATATCTCATTTTTACGCAACAATAAACTGTTTGTTACTCATAACATTCATAAAAAGGGGTATAATACCCGGCTGTCCTAAATTTTTAATTATTTTATAATTTATCTGTCTGAATTTGTATAATTGGATTGTATTTTTCACTGTATACTTATTTATTTATTTATTTAATACTTTAAGCACAGAAATGTACAGAGGCGGACTTAATGCCATAGGCATTTTCTACCAGTCAACCTTTGGGTGATGCAGAGATAAACAGTGGTAGGTGCAATAGAAAGCAAAGTGCAACTTTTATTTAATTGTAAATACAGATACACATATACAAACTATAAATATAATAATAAATACATATCTAATTATATTATATAAATAAATTCAATACTATACCTACTATAATAAAGAAAACGAGCATTAGGAGAACATTACCGGCGGGCGTGATGATTCTGCCAGCTTCTTGCGGATATGCTCGCGAACTTTTAATTTAAAAGCTAAACGGTTGGTTGCCATCCTGATTTCCTGGGGGAGCGCATTCCACAGAGAGATAGACTGAATGAAGAAGGAAGAGTGCATGAAGTCAGTGCGGTGAGCGGGACAAAGAAGAAGGCGATTATTTGAAGATCGTAGATTTTTGTTGTGATTAGCACAAATGTACTGAAAGTGGGAGGCAAGGTAGCTAGGGGAAGAGGGCGAATCAAGAAAGGAAAACAAGGTAGTCAGCGCCCTTTGCTCTCTGCGCTGACGTATGGGTAACCATTTCAGAAGCGACCGATGCGCAGAGACATGATCATATTTACGCAGGTTGAAAACGAATCGAATGCAATAATTGAGAAGACGGTCAAGTTTGTCGAGAAGATCTGCATTCAGGTCGTAGTAGCACACATCAGCATAATCGATGATTGGAAAAATTAAGGTCTGCACAAGCATTGTCTTCGTGCTTATGTTACTTTACTTACTTCAATTTTATGGATTCATTTTTATCTGAAATAAACTGATTAATAATAATAATTATTACGCGAATTAAGTCTCTAACCAGTTAATTAAGAATTTAATCAGAATAATTGTTTGTAAAGTTAAGGAAATTAATTGAGTATCAACTTGAACTGTCCGTATATCCAAATCACAGCTATTATTCTTTGTCAGGGGTATGAAATACCTCAAATGGGAAATCATGTACCTATCATCCATTTGCTTAAAAATCAAATCGAATTAAATTCGAGTCGAAAATAAGTTAGTAGTTCGTTATGTATAATGCCTATAATATAACCAAATAACTTCTTCTGAGCGTGTCGATGGCAATCTAAATGTACTCGGCCCAGAATTTGGCTACGTGTTTGGCGCCATCACTAGCGTCCATAAGTTCCTGTAACGTGCATACGGCAGGACACGCAGGACACGATATTAATTAAGTGTCCCATCATTTGCAAAACAGCACCACATTTACACTCTAAGGCGAAGTGTCTATGAATCCCCACCTGAGCAGGTTTCCCTTGCTTCGGTCAACCTGGATCCGGAGTCCAGTCCAACTCTGACCAAATAACCATAACACGACTAAGTAAGTACCTTGTTTCCTTCCAGGTGTGACGTCACAGACAGATCAGCAGTCTTCCAACTGGCAGAGAAGGTAGAGAGAGAAGTAGGAGTGGTGACCATCCTCATCAACAATGCTGGTATCATGCCTTGCAAGCCGGTGTTGAAGCATAACGAGAAAGAGATCAAGGCTCTGATGGATATCAATGTGAATGGTAATCTTTGGGTGAGTAAGACAACACTCTTAATCCATACTAGGCCAATGAATCAGCATTGCCATCCAACGTGGCAACGCTGCCAGCCTTTTGGGCACATTCCCCACTGACAGCGTTAGGGATGAATTTTTTGACGCCCTATGAGCTCTTCCTCTTTTACCACTTGTACAAAAAGGATTTTTAAATCATAATAACAGTAAATTTGAATTTTATGACGTTATTAGGAATTTAAAATAGTCTTATTATAATATCTAATAATCTAATTAATACTAACCTAAGTAAAACAATGTATAGAAATAAAATACCTACTGTTTATTGGTAAGGGTGTAACCTGAGAGTTTCGCTTTTTCGTTTTATAATGTTCGTAATAGTCCGAATCAGATTTTTATACGGAAAGAATAATTGACAAAAAAATCCGGAAAATAAAATAAATTCCAGGATATATACAGGGTGGATATCGTGATTCTAAACCCGTCTGCGTTGTAATTTTTCGTCAGTTATTATAAAAAACCTTTGCTGTTTCATACATTTTGACCGTTCGTATTGCACTTTTGTAGGAACAGCATTTTTTTTTTCACACTAAATAAGACTGTATAGTCATAAAAATAATCAATATATTAACATGGTTGTGTGGAGATGTTACTCTATTATATTAAATACATTTTTTTTGTTGTAAGTACCTACGTACAGAGGCCAGTACATAAAGTTACCCCAACAGGCCAAATTTCTTTGACAGTTTTTCTACTTTATTACAAGAGAGTTAAGGTTCAT
Source organism: Hyppa rectilinea (assembly GCA_951799385.1). NCBI lineage: Eukaryota > Metazoa > Arthropoda > Insecta > Lepidoptera > Noctuidae > Hyppa > Hyppa rectilinea. The sequence continues at coordinate 18,666,736 of OX637301.1, read as the reverse complement.
TTTCGATTGGGAAAATTTGACAGTTTGGGATAGCTTGATGTCTGTACCACTAACCTTTGTAATATGACAACCATTCGAGTATATAAAAGAAAAAAAGACCAAGAGCAAAAGCCAAATAAATTAAGTTAAAATTAATTTAAAAGTTCAAGGATTTCTCAGCAATCATTCATCATTATTGTATTTTAAATTAGCTTTTCCCTATTAAACTGCAAAACGTCGTGTTCAATTAGGTTCTATCAAAATAAAAATAAAAAAGAAAATCAAAAGTCATTTATTCAAATTAGGCTGAAAATCAGCACCTTTTGAAGGTCAAAGCCACACAATACAGTCAAAAACCAAAACCGCCCACCCCTCACCACCTCCCAGAACCCCGTATCCCCTGAAGTATTGACTTGTTACATTCTACTCAGTCATAAAGACTGTCAAATACATAAAATAATATTACGCCTGAAACCACGAGGGATCAGGCAGAGGTGAACCCTATAGTACACCCACATTTCGTCAGTTAAGTTCCATAAAATAGGGGGCGAGTCTTTTGCCATCAACCGGCTTTTTCAACTGTATTACAAAACAATAAGGTTCATTTATCATCATGCATAAAATCTCACCGGCTTCCTAAATGGGAATGCATTTAAATGTTCATGTAAATGTTAACATGTGAAGGTTTTTGTCAATAAAAACCTTAATTTACTTTGACACCAACCTTTATTGCGTAACTCTTATTACTTTATTGCAATGTAAATGACAATACATATGTTAATATTGTTGACTTAACTGCAAGCATATGCCAACCAATGTCATGGATAAAGATTGTTTCTATAAACCTGTATCCGGACAGGCACACACACTACCTACTGTGGTCAGACACTACCTACCAAATAAACCCAGAAAATGATCCTAATTTGTATATAAAACTAGCTTTTGCCACCGGCGTCGCCCGCGTGTATGTAGGAAATTATCCCACGGGAACCGTAAATTTTTCAGGGATAAGAAGCTTAAATTCTATTCCAGACTATTAATTTCTATATATCATTTTGCCAAGTTTCATCCAGTTCCGTTAAGTAGTTTTTGAGTTTATTCGTTACAAACATACATACAAATCTTTCCTCTTTATAATAATATTAGTATACAATAAAATAATCTACCAGATATCAGAATTAAAGAGTTAGTGACGGTTCTACAGTGGTGTATAGCGGGTACATCCTCATTTTGCCAGTATGTTTCAGATATAGGTGGGGAGGCAATTAAGATACGCTAAGTATAAATGCCTACCAAATGGACCTAGGTTTCATTACAACGCCTGATAGAGTTTTATGGGTTTTAAAATTAGGAATTTCTCAGTAGCAGCGCAGGAACGGAGTTTGAATTTGTACAGACTCCAGCACATCAAGTTACCCCAATCTGTCAAATTCCTTTGATAGTTTTCAACTATATAGCAAAAGTATAAGGTTCATTTTCAAGTGGGAAAATTTGACAGTTTGGGGTAGCTTGATGTGCTGGAGTCTGTACGACCTGCAAGTATTTGTTCCGGGTCCGGGTTTTTTTTTCTATCTATAATAATTATGTATGTATTTACAAAAAAAAATATAGGTATATAAAGTAGTTTATCAGCCATCTCGTGCCCATAACAAGCATTAGGCTTCTTAGCAAGCATTAGGTTATTTCACACAACGCCATATAGTCCCAACTATATGGCGTTGTGTGAAATGTCCAAGGATATTATTATTATTATATTTTCTTTCTTCTTCTAGATGATCCAAGCCTTCCTTCCTGCGATGTTGGAGCGCAATGCTGGCCACATCGTCGCCATGTCATCCATGGCCGGTAAAATGGGTCTCCGTAACCTCGTGCCGTACTGCGGCAGCAAGTATGCCGTCAGAGGTATCATGGAGGCGCTCGCTGTTGAGTTGCACGAAGACCCTAGAGACACTAATGGCGTACGTATTACCTTATAAAATTTACGTTAACCCCTCAAATGTAAGCGGGATTGTCCGAAAGGGTTACCGCTACCCCGGAACATAAAGGGCTATGGAAGTAACATGGATGAGTTTTAGTCAGTAAGAGTCTGACTCCTTTCCGCTCCACCCAGAGAGCGAGAAGTTATTGGACAATTACCCAACCTCAAAAAAAAAACCCCTCAAATGTCGTATGAACCCCATAGGTTCATATGAAAAATTCTCTCGAAAGGACAATAAATAAAACCGTAGAAATCGTTGAGCTCTTATATAAAGATAAGCAAACGGCTTCTTATAGACATCAACAACTTATCATTAACCCACTAGATAGTGGGTTAAGGAATATTCGATTTTGGTTTAGATCTACCAACCGACAATGGGCCACAAAGAGCGGAGTTATAAGTTTGACAGCTATGTGTGTGTGTGTCTGTCTATGGCACCGTAGCTTTTTAACGGGTGAACCGATTCAGATGCGGTTTTTTATTTATTTGAAAGTAGGTTTTCTTAGACATGTTATATAAGAATCGTTTCATATTACCTATACAAGTTATGTTTGCAACTGCTAAGAACTTTTTACGCAAAAATAATATCCTATCACTAAAAACTTCAAAATAACCACCACAATGTTTGTTCCTTCCAGATCAAGCTAACAACAATCTTTCCGTACATCGTGAACACTGGCCTGTGCCACAACCCCCGCATCCGCTTCGAAGGTCTCATGAAGACGGTGGAGCCTGGCGATGCTGCCGACCAAATCGTGGAGGCTATCCGCAGAGAATACCACGAGATCACCATTCCTAGTGATATGTATTATTCGAACAAGGTAAGTCATAATAATCATTCTCAACTCTTATCCCAAAACTGCGAAATATGCCTCGTTCTTCCATACTTCTCTATTAGTCGTAGTCTTGGCAATCACACCCTTTTTAGCCATATAAGCATTCACACAGTCCATCCATCGTTTCTTTATAACATGATATTTTTATTATATCAAAATCAAAAGTCATTTATTCAAACTAGGCTGAAAATCAGCAGTTTTTGAAGGTCAAAGTTACATAACACAGTCCCCTAAAAACGCCCACCCTTCATTACTTCCTAGTGCTTTAGCTGGAAAGAAGACGTGGCGCAACGAACTCCCCAGCAGCACAGCTGTCTGTTTAGTTGGAAGAACTTACTATATGTATACAGGTTGAAATTGAATTCATGGGTATTATTTTAAGGGATCATTGTAAACAACTTGTACTATGGGAAAAAATCAAAAATTGCGAAAAAAAATCAGTTGTTCCATACATTATGCTCGCATAACTCGTCAAAAATGTAGGAAACAGCTGATTTTTTTCTATATAGTCTTTCACGCAACTAGATACCTTTTTCGTCTTTCACGATTTTGACAAAAAAAAAACGTGCGTCTCATTTCAGCTATTCAACCTGTTCCCGCCAGCTGCCGCTAAGATATTGACTGACTTCATCGGAACTGGACTGGACCCCCATGAATGAGTTAATTTTATATTAATGGAGAAATTACTGTAAATAAACATGACAAAACAAAGGCATTTGTAAATAAATAAGAAGTTGTTGGTAAAGACGGGTATTATTTAAAACTAGTTGCTCCCGTGCGGTTTCACTCGCTGTTCGTCTCCTATTGGTCGTAGCGTGATGTTACATAGCCTATAGCCTTCCTCGACGAATGGACTATCCAACACAAGAATTTTTCAATTCAACAATTCAAACAAACTCTTCAGCTTTATAATATTAGAATAGATATGAACCTAGGAGAGGTTCACGATTTGTCAGCGGAATGTTGGAAAGGGTTACCCCGGAACACAAAGGGCTAAGGAAGGAACATAGATGGGTTTTAGTCAGTAAGAGTGACACTGACATTCCCTTCAGCTCCTCTCAGAGCGAGTCATTTGATGATTTCCCACACTCCAAATCACTAAAATTAACGATCTAGTATTTTTTAGGACGAAAATGGTTCATTAAAACGATATCCTGCCGAACTGCATGTGCCGCTACTTCTTTGCCTAATTATTACAAAATATTTGAAAATTAAGTTATATAGCTATATTACTCTTATCAACTAAATAAAACAACATTTTAACAGACTTTTAACTTAGAAATTGACGACAAAGATCAACAAAGTAAAGATTATTCACATTTTATCTTAGAATGAAATACAATCGACTCTTAGATTTAATATTTTCCTTATCATTATCAGTTCGTAACTATGTTTTATTAGTAAGAGTCTTGAGGAAGGTGGTGGTGTGTCTCTTCGTAGGTAGACATTGTCCAAATGCTTCCAAAAGTAGAGGCTCTTGCTCTACCGCTTGTCTGAAAAAAGAAATGAAAACGAGAACTTATCAATTTGATATAATATTAAGTGCAAGTTTTTAAAATCATCATAATTGGTTGCAAATCACAAATGATCCTGTGGTGTTAACTTGGGTTAACCATTTGCAAATCCGAATTTTGAACAATATATCCCAGCCTTAAGTAGGATGGTCCAAGGGTCACCGATACCCCGGCACATAAAGGGCTAAGGAAGGAACATGGATTGGTTTTAGTCAGTAAGAGTCTGACACTCCCTTCAGCTCCACCCAGAGCGGAAGGAGTCATTAGATGATTTCCCACCTCAAAAAAAAGCCTATACATTCTCCACATATTATATTGATATACCCAATATATCATTAATACAAGTGTAGCAACCTACCATATTATATCAAAGATATTTTGATCACAATAGACAAACAAAACAAATCTCGTTCATAATATTATTTTTTCCAAATGATGAGCAGATTCTAGTTTACTTTAACATACACGTCAAGAGCGACGTCATTCCTTATTTAAAACTCTTTGATCAGAAGAAAGATCACCGTTGTTGATACATCTGCCTAAAGTTTGGTAACGATATAATAATTGAATGCTGATTTGCATAAGTATTAAATTGTATAACTGGCCTCAACAAAATTGACTGAAAAATATCCAATCACATAGAAAAAAGACCGCTCGTCTTAAAAACTTAAATATTATGCGAAGATATAATTCTTAAATTGCATTTAATGCTAATAAGTATTCCATTTAATTCTAAAAATCTGTGACATCACATTGTTATATTTCATAAAAATCACGTACAAATTCCGCGTTTTGACAGTTCATAAAAATTAACGTAATTGACTACCCTTTCAAATACCCAATTCAGAACGCCTCCTACTGGAGGAGACCTTGAGATGGACACTGCCTTTATACGGAAACTAATTCGATGCAGAAAAAATTCTGGCAAAACTGCATTATACCTATAATCATCCAACGACACAGTTCCATCCTTGTCGACGTCCAATTTCCTGAGCACCAGTTCCACCAGCTCACGGACTCCTTCATCAGGGTCCTCGTCACCAGGCTGTTTTAATAAGGAGTTCCTGAAATTACATCAAGCTTGGTTAATTTCGTGGTAAATCCGCCGATCCGCACTGGGCTCTCGTGGTAGATTATTACGAGCCGACCGATTGTGTGGTAAATTTGCTAATTATTGCACAGTTTAAGCAAATGATCAAGCAAATGTCATATTTATTCATTTCCCTCTGACTGAAGTAGACATCAGTAGTATTTTGTACGAGTCTTCATTATTTTATGTATTTCTACAACAATCTACCATTTTCGGACTGTCATCAGCAGACTAATGTATTCCTTCACGTCTGTAGGACTATGAGAATTTACTGCCTTGTTAGGAGTACATCTTGAAGACTTTGGTAGACTTTCCTTGACACCAAGTAAATCCAATTTCAATACGGTTCCCAAAGGAGATTGTTCTACGCCCATACATTGTTCGCCCTGGAGCCAACAGCATAGAAAAATTCATTTTCTATTTGTAAACTGCCCATAATAGCCCATAAGAACAAAGTTTCTTGACGGACACTTTAGAGAAAAGATTTATTTAAAGAAAAGGAACAGATTTTGAGGTTATTTTTAATAAAAGAAAACTTAAGTAATTCCTTCTAACATCGGTATTTCTGGTTTCTACAAAGCATTAAACTTCAAATACAGTAAAATACGTAGTACATATATATATCGATGGTAAAATATTACCGTAAATACAGTTGTATTATGCCTTTTAGGTACAGTTATTATTTATTGGTTGAAGTTTACTTTATGCGAAGTCCGTCATCCGTTGTCAAAATGCTAAGGTGTCGTTTAAGCAGATCACAGAATCAGTTATTTGAAGCCAGGTCACGTTGAAAGCAATCCAAATTGTAGTCCGTTAAACAGAAACAAAATCAAAAACGCCAAAAGAAATCGCCAAATAGGTAGGTATTCACAACACAGCCACAGGCACCGACTGACGTAGTGACGTAGAGATGCTCTCTTGAAGATCAATCATTGTATAGATATCGATTATCAATGACCACCTATTTATTCTGTGGTTTTAATTTAGTAGACCAAAATGACAGATCAATATGTCAAATGTAAATTAATTTGTTCCGTTTCAAACATAAACACGTTGTTGCTATGATTCTACTCCAATTAAATTAATGCTAAAATAAAATATTTTGTTCCCAACGAACAAAGTGTAACGTTTTAGTTTGCGACATTTAAAAATAGAGTTTAAGTACTCAAAAAGTAAAAATATGGCTATTGAAGTCGTGAAATGGTTATGAGAACAATTCACTAGAGTTGCGTCGTAAATGACATTTCAATCGTTAAATGAGAGATTTTCTGACAAGTGAAAAAACATAGTTCGATAGATGGCGTGGGTAAAAAATACGGCTTTGTTTTACTGGCTACCGATAACAAAAATAAGATCCGTAAATAAGAAAGCTTATTTGATGTCAAAAACCTGAGACAGTGACGTATTATTTACCAACGCCTCTTTTGAACTAATATTTTCTCACTTGTGAGAAAATCCCTCAATCGACTAGTAAATACATACATTTTGTGAGTTTGTTTTGTTCATTATATTTTCATCATAATCGTGCTAGGCCATATTCATCATAAGTTCCATTAAAATGTTCACGGAACTAATGACCATGAAAAAAATATGCATGAAAACCTTTTATGTTGCATATTTTTAATGTTTTGGAAGTGATAAATATCGAACATCCATTATTTATCACTAGATATTATGGACATCGTCGTCGATATCGATATTTATGTAATATGAGCGAGAGCGACACTGTCAAATCTTTTGTGACATTCACATTGACAATTCCTTGAAAGATGGCGAGTTCAGTTGGTAATAAAATCAATGAGGTCACTTTTAAAAACCTATTAAGAATTAAACAGTGTCCGCTTGAATTTATTATTTTTAAAAAGCATATTAAAATATAATTAAAATTAACGTACACGTTCAATGTTTGTTGGTTATAGGGCGGTCTAGAACAATCTCCTTTAAAAAAAGATTCCAATTGTGCAGACATTACAGGCAATATGGAATACTATGCCAGAAAAAAACGTTACTAAATCTTACCTTAACAACAAAAACATTTCCTCTCTCGTAATAAATCCATCATTATTCAGATCGTACACTTTGAAGCAGTATCCGATTCGTTCCTCCATGTTTCCTCTGAGCAGCACACTGAGCCCCTTCACCCAGGAGTCGAACCTTAAGGAACCCTCCCCGCCTACGGCGCCGCGCTCCCAGGTCATCCACATTCGCTCAAGGATGGCTTCTTCTGTCACCAGGTCGAACGTGTTGTGAATCACGTCTCGGAAGGTACTTTGGTCTATACCCTGAGGATAAGGAAGATTGTTAATGTAATATAATAATATAATATCCTTGGACATTTCACACAACGTCATATAGGTAGTCCCAAGCTAAGCAGCCAAATGCTTGTGTTATGGTAACGAGATGGGTCATAAACTACTTATACAGAGTTGATACGACAGAGGGGCTTTCCTTTAAACAGCTTATACTAGGGACCATTTTCAAGCTCTGTACCAAAAATCAATTAAATAGGAGCAGTAGTTTAGTCGCAAATGTTTTTTTAAGTTTTTGCCCCGTTTGAACACGATGTATCTTTCTTAACAGAGAACAGAGAACTATTTAGATTGTTTGAAAAAATAAAAACATCATTTTTGGTGCTTTCTATTTTATAACGTACCGAGTTAATACTAAATATGCATAGTATACGTAGTGTAATTTAATGCCCCTCTGTCATATCAACTCTGTATACATTTTTATTTGTAAATACATACATATTATAGATAGAAAAACACCCAGAACCGTAACAAATACTTGCAGGTCAAAGGTTGCTGTTGGTTGTTGTTGGTTGGTTGCAAGAACATTCGTAAGACGGGATTTGTTTAAGCACCTTTTTTGCGCATCACGCATAGCATGGCCACCGAAGAAAGGAAAGACAAAATGAAAGATTGTATAAGGTACTCTTCAGGCGCGATGTTAGGAACGGTCAAAAGAATGGCAATTTTTGTACGGGAAGATATGAGTATTTTTTTCGTCGAGTAACCAATTGTATTATGTTCAACAATTGGTCATGTTACGCATGTTGGAATCATTACTAGTTTAGTACAGAATCTTATTCGAAATGGGAAAAAAAATGCTTAAGGCAAAAGAGTCATGGTAGGAACATAAAGGGCTACGGAAGGAACATGGATGGGTTTTAGTCAGTAAGAGTCTGACACTCCCTTCCGCTCCACCCAGAGCGGGAGCAGTCATTGGATGATTTCCCAGCCTTAAAAAATAAAAAAAAAATCTAAGTATTTTTGCAATTAGTAAGTGATAAAAAACCTACGACTGTTTTTTATGTTGGGAGCGAGCCTGACAAAAACGTAAGAAAATCTTAATTCCGCAGGCTAGCTTAGTGCATCCTCCTTTATGCCTACCACCATCTACCCAAAAAAGATTTAGAACTCAAGAGAAATGTATCCAGCAGATAATAAATTAAATTTAACTTCAAAAGTAAATCAAAAGGAAAAGTTCCGAAATAGTATTCTGAGGAAACCAAGCCAAACTATGTAAATTGTAACTTTCTTAATCGCTAACTTACGCATTTTAGTTGAAACATGTTCTCGGTAGGAACCACATCTTATCAGAAACCATAGATAACGCAGGCTAGACTACAAGGCTATAAAAATAGACTCCGTGGCAAAAACCAACCTACCAAAACCGCAAGTATCCAAACAACCCATCCAAGGTCGGAGTTACTGCGGGATTGTCCGAAAGGGTTACCGCTGACCCGTAACACAAAGGACTAAGGAAGGAACATCCAAGGGGCTTAGTCATTATGAGACTGACACTCCCTTCCGCTCCACCCAAAGCGGGACATTTGATGGCACCCCCTATCAAAAAAAAATCCCTGCTCAATATTATTCCTAAATAGGTCCCTAATCTAGAAAATAAATGTGTTTCTGTTTCGTTGTTAGATACATTAAACCATGACTAAATTACAGAACGGATTTCAGGAGGATTAACATAGGGTAGCTAAATCACCATGGTAAATAGTGATATTTCGCGAAATAAGTGACTACCATTAATTTAAGTTTCCTTCTACAATATTCACGAAAATGGAAATGACATTTTAGACAAATTGGGTTCACATTTAGCCTAATTAAAGTTCATTTTACTATGGCATTGACGATTATTTACGCTGTCCGGAAAATGCGGAAGTCAAATTATGTTAGAATTTTGTCGAAATTTAATTTACGTAATTACTGAGTTGGGGAATTGGTAAACAAATGCATTTTTGAATGGTAAAATGATTTTGTGAAAACTTGAGAAATATGTTATGCCGTTAGTCTGCAATCGCCAGTCCTATAGCTTAGCATGGTAAGACCAAATAACCCATCCATGTTCCTTCGTTACCCCTTTATGTTCCGGGGCAACGTAACCCTTTCGGGCAATCCCGTTAACCTAGCCATGAGCAAAGGGTTGGGCTGGTATTTAAACGTTCTACAGACATATCTCTATGTAATGTCATGTTCCAAAACTATTTGATGAAAATGTACTTTAAAAATTGTTTACATAATAAAACCTATTAAACGTAGGTACTTGTGGATGGCAATTTGTAGCGTCATTTACAAATTGAGTGCTTTAATTTGTCTAATTGAATACTTACACCCTATAGACTTATAGTTACGTAAGAAAGTATCCCACGGAATAGAAATACAGAATATAGAATACTTTTTATCAAGGTAGTATGTTCTTGATAAAAATTAGTATTCTATATGTTAATCCAGGTTATTAACTATCTGTTTACCAAATTTCATGCAGATCGGCTGAACTAGCCGTTTGTTGTGATTGAGTAACAACATCCAACCAAACTTTCGCATTTATAATAGCACATACGAGTTCCATATTCAGTATGAAAACACGAAAACCACATACCTTACCTACCTATCTATTAAAGCAACTATTCCCATAGATAACCCCATTACAACTTCATAATGGAACAAGTCGCGGCCTAATTTCTACCCCTAGTCATATGAACGCACGCAATGCAGGATATAGCCCGAAGAACGATTACGTTCCTGCCGTGTACCCAACGGTTAAACCGTGATGTTATGGCCAATAAAGAATAATGGCGCTCGTGAACCAACCCCCACAATTTTTATTCAAAACTATATTTGAAGTATAATATTTATTGGTATTGAACATAGTCGATGTTGAAAAGTAGTTGGATTTGAAAAGTGAGGCTGTTATTGTTTTATGAGCGTTGGTTCAAGTTGATTTGATGTTCATTTGTTTTGAAGCTTAAGAAATCAATGTGCCTACCCTTTTCCCAATAATGTTGGGGTCGGCTTTCAATCTAAGCGGATGTAGCGTTCTTTATACTAGTACTAGCTTGTGCCAGCGGCTTCGCTCGCGTGTATGTCGGAAAAAATCCCACGGGAACCGTACATTTTTTGTGATAAAAAGTCCAGACTATAATCTATCTTTGTGCCAAGTTTCATCCAGATCGGTTTACTAGTTTTTGAGTTTATTCGTTACAAACATACATCCAATCTTTCTTCTTTATAATATTAGTATAGATGATTTTACACGGAGCGACTACCTATCTGACCTCCACAATCCAGTAACTGGGTATTAACTGAAATGATTATGTTTATTAATTAACAAAACTGATTTGGGTTCTTATAATTGGAGTACTCTATAACGAAGGAGTTTCTACGAGAGAGGAAGAAGCTGTCTTAAAAATAAATACTTACATCGATTTTGGGTGGATGTCCAATTGCGGTTGCCGGTGCCGCAGCTTGCGCGCTGATCACCAATCGACGGTACATATTGTACAAGGCTTCGATCTCAGTCCTGGAAAAAGGAGGAACTTTCATAAACAGCCTGACGTACAGACGCCAGCAAATCCAGCTATCCCTAACTGTTAAATTTTCTCAATTAAAAAAGAACCTTTTTTTTTTTTTAAGGCTGGGAAATCATCCAATGACTGCTTCCGCTCTGGGTGGAGCGGAAGGGAGTGTCAGACTCTTACTGACTAAAACCCATCCATGTTCCTTCCGTAGCCCTTTATGTTCCGGGGTAGCGGTAACCCTTTCGGACAATCCCGTTTACCCGGCAGGCTTGGCCCTGAGGGGCCGCTTCATATGCTGACATCTCTTTGAGGCGCGCGTGGAACATATACGCGCCGTACGGCACGGGTCTGGTGCTGATCGGACGGTGAGTCACCCATTACTCACCGTCCGCAGGCCCGCGCCTACGGTGGCCGGGAGTCGTCACGTGGCTCCCGACGCCCGGGGCGTCTCCTGCGGCGGCTGGGACGGGAGGACCTTTCTCTCTCCCATCCCGCCACCTCCTTCGCGAGCATAACTTTTTCGCAGAAGGAGGTGACTGCCTACCACTCCCTCTCGCCCCGGACCATGGCTTGCACCAGGTAAAAATGAACCTTATGTCTTTGTAATAAAGTTGAAATACTATCAAAGAAATTTGACAGATTGTGCTGGCCTCTGTACATAACATCGCGCTTATAATAGCGGTTAGCCATAGGTGTACTGTAGAGCCTAGGTGAAACCTTATGTTGAATAGGTATAGCTGGTTGGTTAGAAAATAACTGGCAGCATTCGAATTTTGCATATAATTTGAATACAGGGTTGATATAACAGAGGGGCATTAAATTACACTACGTATACTATAATACGTGTCTAGTATTAATTCGATAAGTACGGTATAAAAATAAAAAGCTCCAATTATTTTTTTTTCAAGTAAACTAAATAGCTACAAATTAGAGTAAAACGCAACCACTCTTTGTAAATAAAAAATGACCTTGTAACACGTAAGTTATACATACCTACTAAGATTTATTGTTTTAAGGTGAATGACCTATGCGTATAAACATAATCCGCAGTTAGCAAAGATACAACATGTTCAAACGGGGCAAAAACTTAAAAAATCATTTGCGATCAAACTACTGTGCCTATTTAATAGATTTTTGGTACAGAGCTTGAAATTGGTACCTAGTATAGGCAGTTTTAAGGAAAGCCCCCTGTCGTATCAACTCTGTATATCGTTAGGTTTTTATAAAAAGGTTCGAATTGAGACTCTGGCAGTAGGCGCGCGCCTACTGCCAGAGTCTCAATTCGAACCTTTAACCCCTACAAGGTAAAAAAACATCCGTTCAGTAGCGCTACTGAACGGATGTTTTTTTACCTTGTAGGTTTGGGAACAATATCTACACATATACACAGAACATTACAAGAGCTCTCCCCCTCTGTGAGCTCTAGAGTGAAGACCCCTCTGGTCTTCATACCTACCTAAAACGCCCACATGTTCAGATTGTTCAGAGTATTTACAATAAAAAGTACAAATAAATGTTATCTAATATACATTCTAGCGAACGCGAATTGTAAATCAGGTTCGAACCCAAACAGACAATTCACTTTGTGTAAATTGTTTCATCACCGCTGTTCTCAAAAACGGTGAAGGAAAACATCGTGAGGAAAGCGGCATGTCCTGTCACTAAACATTCAAACTCAAACTCAAAGTATTTATTTCAAATAAACCAATTACAGGCACTTTTGAATTGTCAAGGTGTCGGTCAGTCAGAGAGATGAAGCTAGTTGCCCATTCCAAAGCAGTAGGTACCTATGGAGAAGAACGGGCAAGAAACTCCATGGACACTCTTTTAAACAAAATATGCTTACAAAATATTGGTTACATAGTTCATATTAATATTATACATGTGAGAACGATGCAGAACGTTAAGCATCCGATATAAAATATGTAAAAACTATTCAAGAATTAAATTAAGACAAGCCTTAGCCGCTAAGAGATGACCATTTGAAGACATGTGATGTGATCTACCAACCAGCAATGGGTCTGCGTGGTTAATTACGGCCCTCTTTAGGAGGTCTGTGACCCCGAAATGTGGAAATTATAGGCTGATTATGGATTATGTACCCAATAAATATTCAGATCAAACTAAATAGTCAGACAAAATGCTTTGAAGCATGGTAAATTAAAAATTAACGAACCACGATAAACGATGAAAATAACTTAAATGTTTAACATCTTATAAAAAACATACATATTACTTTATATTTTATAAACGTTTTTTAAAGTTAACTAATTATTAGCGAGTGATTAACCGTACATTTTTGATGTTTGAAGGTTCCCATCCTCAAAAAAAGGTCTCTTAACTGCGTTTATAAATAAACGAGAATGTGTCATATTTTGTATAATCTTTGATATAGACTTCATTCTCATTGTTTAGTAATATTGAATACATGTTAAGTTTCTGTTTAGGTAACATCCCATCTTATTACTGTAGTTACGAAGATAAATAATGCCTTATTACAGGCACAAACAGTCGTAAAAAACATGGCTGTGCGTATCTCACAGTGAGACACAATAATTTGTCCATTTTACGGTTAACTATAACAGAATGTTCCCTCGTAAACTTGTAGATAGCTATCACGCACTTTATTGTGTAACCTAGGCACTAGTCGAACTGGCAACCTAGAGTTTATTTACTCGAAAACAGAAACATACACGTAGTAAGAAAAAAAGTTTTTTGAAAGAAGGTTGTTGGCAATTCGACATGGAAAAAACAAAATTCAGCCAGTAGTACAAAACAAAAAGTTTTCTTAACTAAACTATACCAACTTAATTATTTTCAAACACACAATAAAAACAAAAAGAAACTCCAATTACAAAAACTGCTTCGAACATTTTCAAACACTGAGAAACTAACTTTAAAGTATCAACACTAAACTCACTCACTTGTTAAAATGTGTGACCCTATACAAAGCATCAAGATGTTTCTCCTTGAGTTTCTTATGAGGCATCATTGCACGTGTTTCATACTTCTAGGACCGTAATATTTTACGACCGAAGCGACCTGCCACGGCCGCCTATACCCGTCCTACTAACCGCGAGAGACTGAGGGCTGAACAAAAGTTACCTTCGAACGCCAATAGTTACCTTCGATCGTGTATAGCTTTTCAATTCAATGGATTCATTTAGGGTAAAATACGTGTTGATAGACATACGTGGTTTTTGATTATGTTATGTGCGAGGCTTTTCCGTTTTCATGGAGCTATAATTTTTTTTATTGCTCAACGAAATGCTTATTAGGAGGGTTAAGGGAATCCTTTTATGCTTAGTAAAACTCGAATATGAATTATTTAACATGGAAATGAAGCTACTAACAACTGAGGGTTTGAAAAACCCATGGAAACTGAATAAAAATTATTTTAAATGTCAATTGGGGTTTGTTTATTAGCTTCTGCCCGCGTGCAGCGGCTAAGCGCGTGGAACCGTACATTTTACCGGGTTTAAAAATAACCCATGTTGCTATTCAGACTACAATCTTACCCTAGCTTAAGAGGTAGAGAATACTATTCTGTACAGATTTTGCAACATAAACTATAAATGTTTCTCTAAACCAAATATCAAAACTGTATTTCAAACTCTGTATGTTTTAGGATAAATAAAGATTATTATTATTATTATTATTAATCTGACTATGTCCATTCAGATTCGTTCAGCGGTTCTGGCGTAACAAACATCCATCCAAACTTTCGCGTTCATAATATTAGTATAGACTAGCTTCTGCCCGCGGTTTCACCCGCGTGGTTGTTGGAATGTACCACCGGGCGCTATTCTAGACTATAATCTATCTGTGTGTCAAGTTTCATTCAAATCCGTTCAGTAGTTTTGAGTGAAAGAGCAACAAACATCCATAAAGCCTCACTAACTTCCACGTTTATAATATTAGTAGAATTTTTCAGTAGAAGTTTTAGAATAGTCAATTAGTCACGAATGATTATAACTTTTAACTACCTAACTCCATTCGTGAATACAACCTGACCAAATATACATATAACACACGTAGGTACGCCTATCGCATCCAATCAGCAATCTATCAACTTTTCGCGCCTTTTGGCACGTCAATCACACGTCACACCTCGTTCTACTCATGTCAACACAGCTTAATAGCTCAGTTCCTCGTCGACCTCGCTTCATTTGATTCCTAGATGTATGGAAGCAAGGGTTTATTACAGATTGGTTGGTGGTTTGGTGATTGGTTGGTGATTGGTGTTTTTGCGTTTGAAAAATTCAAATAATAATGTTTGTTTCTTGCGGGATTACCATCAAACCAGCCAGTAATAGCTATATGAGAAATAGTATGTTCTAACTATCATAAAGGCACACACACGCACACACCCTCTCACTCTCACACGCACACATGATCACCACACACACACACACACACCACACACACATGCACACACACATAAAGAGAAGTCATACCAGTATCTCTAACATTTCATTCATTGTGTACTTGTTTGTAATTTCTTAAAATAGTTTAGTTATCTAGTTACCTAAAAATATGTTGATCCGAGGGAGGAGCAGAATCACCCAACACAAGCATTACTACATGCTTCCTGGGAGGTTCTAGCCACAGAATAATGTTGTACAAGAAAGTTATAGAAAATAAACTATTTTAATTTAATTTAATATACCTAGTTGGAGCTTTGTGGTCACCAAACCTCTGATACATCCCAAACTGACTATTATCTTTTGTGTAGTCAGTTTATGATATATATAATAACTTATTATTATTACAATCAAGTCCCACCAGTGGGTTCTAATTATCCGCGAAATCGAATAATTTATTTTAAAACTCTCTTACTTAGTAAATCTCGTGGTCTTGATCAGCATTTCGAAGATTTTCTGCGGAGGCTTACTCCCCACCACCGGCTTCCTCCCTTTAGGCTTCGATCTGGGGGCCGGAGCGGAGCCCTGGGTCTGCGTGCGCTCCGCCCCATGCCTACCAGCTGTCAGGAATATGCGGACCCCGCGTAGTGCTATAGCGCTGGCCGCCATGCTGATCTGCTTACCTTCCGGGTTCATTTTCTGTAGGAAATTCAATATTTTGGAAGTCAATTTTCAACTTAAAACTTCTATTTTAAACATAAATGAAACACACAGTATTTTTTGTTTATATAGTTACATAGCGACTTTGTCCGAAATGGTTACCGCTACCCCGGAACATAGAGGGCTGAGGAAGGAACATGGATGGGTTTTTGTCAGTTAGAGACTGACACTTCCTTCCGCTCCACCCAGAGCGGGAGGGGTCATTTGATGATTTCCCACCCTCGAAAAAAACCCATAACCTCACGCCTGTAACCCCTGAAGGATTAGGCAGAGATATACCTACTTAAAGTACACGGGCCAGCACATCAAGTTACCACAATCTGTCAAATTTCTTTGATAGTATTTCAACTTTATTGCAAAGACATAAGGTTCATTTTTAATTGAGAAAATTTGACAGTTAGGGATAGCTTGATGTGCTGGCGTCTGTACACCCACATTTCACCAGTTATGTTTGGTCAGGTGTAATAGGGGCAAGTGAGCCTATTTCTGACAATCGGGCATAAATATTATGAATTATAATCTATGTATACATAAAAGCTAAAAGTCACTCATTCATACATTCAATCACTGATTCAACACAAAATTTCAAAAACTACTAGAATTTTAAATTTGGAATAGAGCAAGAATATGAGTAGTAGACGTCAGCTAAGAAAAATAATTTGGGAAACTCCCCACATAAAAAAGGGGTGAAAGTTTGTACAGAGGCCAGCACATTTCTTTGATAGTATTTCAACTTTATTGCAAAGACATAAAGTTCATTTTTAATTGAGAAAATTTGACAGTTAGGGATAGCTTGATGTGCTGGCGTCTGTACCCTAGAGAAGGATATAGGCTACTTTTATCGACATACCACGCGGGCGAATGCTAGTAATTTATAAAAATTCTATCTGCCTAGCCTTTTCTCAACTATATCAAATTGGGGTCTGTTTCCAGTCTAACCAGATGCAGCTGAATACCAGTATTTTACACGGAGCGACTGCCTATCTGACCTCCACAACCCAGTAACTGGGTAATACGATACCCCCTGGTAAGACTGGCTCTCAGACTTTCGGGCTCCTGACTACCCGTAACGACTGTCAAGAATCCACGAATGACAGGCAGAACTAACTCCATAACGTGCTTTCCAAGGTACGGAGGAGTCTCGGTATGTAAAGATGGTCATCCAGCCACGCACCAACCCGCGCTTATGTTAACCTGATTGATCGACCCGTGCGGTTGTTATGAATTAGCCACGAGCTCATCTAGCTAGTAGCCAGTAATTTATAAAAGAAACTTTTAAAATCACCTATTTTTTGTAGCTGCAAAAACTAAAAAACGAAAAACTCTTTAAAAGTAAACATACAAGCAACATCATCGTTCACTCAATCTTGATTTTCTATCAGCTAAAATGTGAAAATGACAACCAGCTGATGAAGATAATGACCACCAAAGACAACGGAAACCAAAAACCTTGTAACTTTTTAGAAATAGCTAAACACTTCTTGCAACACAGTCATGAAAGAATTTAACTAAGCTTTTAACATACCTTGTAACATACCACGGATTCTTTCGACCACCATTAAGTCAGACATATTGCATAGCTGTTCAGTGTACAGTAATGTGTTAACCTAGTTCAAATTGTTGGTACGAGGCACCGTCGACTGCCGATTACTAAGCTGATACAGTACTTAATTACCAAGTTTTGTGCCGTTACTATAGGTAGATATGTATAGTTGGATGGACGTGTTACGTGGAAGAATAATGTGGATTGCTTTTTTCTTTCAAGGAATTTATCAAACTGAAACTATTTATAAATCTATACTAATATTATAAAGAGGTAAAATTTGTAAGTTTGTATGTAGGGGGTAATCTCCGGAACTAATGATTCAATTTAAAAAAAAATTCACTGATAGAAAGCTACATTTTTCCTGAGTGCTATAGGCTATAAATTATATTTATATCATACATATTAGCCGCTCTCGCAATTTTTGTCTAGCAAGTCGGAAAGAAATACCTTCGAAAACAGAATTATTTGCATGCGCTGCCTAAACAGTTACAGTATATCGCAATTTTCCGCGGACGAAGTCGCGGGCAGAAGCTAGTTTCAAATATACCAATTTCAGGCACTTTTGAATTCTCAAGGGGTCGGTCAGTCTGAAAGATGAAGCTAGTTGCCCATCATCAATCCATCAATATCATTGTCATCATTCTTTCTCAGCCTATAATATTCCCACTGCTGGGAAACAAACCTCCTCTCTGTGAGAGAGAGAGGGCTGTAATTTGCGGGACTTCGCATGTCTTCGAATTTTTGATTCTATGACATGCCGGTTTAATCACGATGTTTTCCTATACCGTTTTTGAGAGCAGTGGTGATGAAATTAAATACACAAAGTAAAGTGCCTGCCTGAGTTCGAGCTCACGACCAACAACTCGTAAGTCGGGACCGATACCACTAGGCCACCACTACGTGAAGATTCTCAAGTAATTAGTTGTTAAAAGTATCTTTACTTGACGAAATATCCGTGGAAACCTAGTGGATTGTAGGTAAGTATCTAAAGTAGTTTAAAGTATCTTTAGATGGCTTTTCATATTTTTCTATATCTTTATTAGGTATAATGGGGTATTTGAAAGGGTAGTCAATAACGTTACTTTTTATGAACTGTCAAAACGCGGCATTTGTACGTGATTTGTATGAAATATAACATTTTGACGTCACAGATTTTTAGACTCAAATGGAATACTTATTAGCATTAAATGCAATTTAACAATTATATCTTCGCATTATATTTAATTTCTGCACGGTGATGGAAGTTTTTATGACGAGCGGGCTTTTTTCCATGTGATTTCATATTTTATGACCGATTCAAATACTCAATTGTTTGTAAATGGTACACCACTGACTACCTGCAGTTTTGACTCTCCTTCTCCTATAATCCATTCAAAGGTTGTCATTAAAAGATCGCTATTAGCGATAAGACCGCCGATTGTGACACCCCTTCCGCCGATTAGTACGACTTCTACGAGTAACTTCCTTAGGGTTTTCAAAAGGAAAAAAAAACCGGCCAAGTTCTAGTCGGACTCGCGTATGAAGGCTTCCGTACCGTTACCTATAAAAATTGCAAAAAAATCTTGTCTATTGTATGGCAGCCCCCTTAAATATTTATACAAATTCTTTTTTTTTTTAGTATTAGTTGTTATAGCGGCAACAGAAATACATCATCTGTAGAAATTTCAAATGTCTAACTGTCACGGTTCATTAGATTAAGCTTGGTGACAGACAGACAGCGGACTCTTAGTAATAGAGTCCCGTTTTACCCTTTGGGTACAGAACCCTAAAAACGAGAAATAAGAACAAATAACAACCGGCATCCATAATGAGTACAATGTTCATTAAATCACGAAGTAAAATATACCTACAGCATTAATGTCACCACGATATCCATTTTATCCAAGTCAAGCCAAGGTAGTCTGGCGACACGCTATTCTTCGCTTATGATTTCATTTTGAAAATAGAACAGGCTGCTCCGACGCATAACATCCAAGATACTTCCTTACCTACTAATATTGTTGATATAAAAGTAATTCTGTCTGTCTGTCATCTTTCTTTCTGGTAACTTTTCACCCTGTAACGGCAGAATTTATTTAGATATTTGTCACACATACCCATTACAGGAACAAGGATAGGACTCGAGATTAGGATAGGAGGAGCTCGTAGCTAAGTAATAACAGCCGCACAGGTCGATTTACTAGGTTAAATTACGCTTGCTGAGGTTAGTCCGTGGATGGGAGAGTTCTCCGTTCCTCGGAAAGCACTTTAGGTAAGCCGTTGATCCCGGCTGTCATTTGTCGATCTTTGACAGTCGTTACGGGTTGTTACAAGCCCGAAAGTCTGACAGCCAATCTTAACAAGGGGTATCGTATTATCCAGTTACTGGGTTGTAGAGGTCAGATAGACAGTCACTTCATGTAAAATGCTAGTTTTCAGCTGCATTCGGTTAGACTGGAAATCGACCCCAAACATATTAGCGAAATTTGTGACGCAAATGGATTGGATTGGACATAGGATACTTTATAACCTGAAAGTACGCTCTAGTGGAATAATTCCGACCTCCACGTGAGTGAAGCCGTTGGTAAAATCTAGTAAGCAATATATCGGTAAGTTCAGGTAGGTAAATCTAAAGTTCGTTTCATATTAGATAACTTTTTTCATGTGCGTAGTTCGGGACACGTGGAACATGAGTTTTTCGTTACCACTGATTTATGTGTTCCAACAATAACTTATGGTTGTATGACATGACAGAGGAGCAGCGGCCACAGAGTGAGGGAAGGAGGTGCCTTTCTGGTTTTCCACATAAAATAACCATAACATTACGCCTGTAATACCCGATGTGTTACATAGAGGTGTACATACATGAAGAAAAAATCAGCTGTTCCATACTTTATGCTCGCATAACTCGTCAAAGTGTAGGGAACAGCTGATTTTTTTCCAGATTTCAGATTTGTTCCCATAGTGAAAGTTTTTCATAATGATGAGTACAATGAGCCCTTAAAATATTACCAGTGAATTCAAATTCACCCTCCATATAGCACTCTTACATTTCCCGAGCTTTTTGCCACTAACGGCACAAATACAGACTCCGGGTTGCTATTGAAATATTCCCATAAGGACAACCCAATAACACTTTGCCCGGAATCCCAAAATCAAACCCAGGACTTCATGCTCAGCAGTAGCGCTTGCGGCCACAAATCTAAATAAGCAGTAACGTACTAACTTTCCGTTTCGGAATATCTGGGGATTTATTCTATTCAAAAATACAGGTTAAATAAATCCTGTTAAGTTTTTATTTTATTTATTCATAAACGGATAGTAAATAAATACCAAAAACTACATTTTTCATAGAAAAAAAAATGTTTTTCTGCAAAAACAAAACGCACATTTCAAAAAAAAATTACTTGGTAACTAAATTTACCCGTGCAAAGCAGCTAAAAAGCCTCGTATTCAGAGCCATTACACCATTGACTCTCATTATTTAAAATCTTCTCCCCATAAACCACCCCTAATTCCCATTAACTAAATTCTTTTTTCCATAAACCGTACCATAACTGTCAAAACATTTCACCCGCTTATATTTTACGTGTTCTTATGCTTCATTACTTTAGATTTTTAACTTCGATTAGTCGGCAAAATACGGCGGAGAAAATGTGTCGGACAAAAAATAAGAAATCACGCAATAGCGACAGTTAGGAAATAAAACAGGCGCGTTATGTATGCCGCGAGTCTCTTTGAAGGGCGGAGTGTTCAAATACAGTTTTTATTTGAAGTAGGAAATGAAGGAATATTGTATTTTAAGCATGTAATATTATGACAAGACGATGCTTGCAGGAAATATCTCTATGCCTCTCCAGCAGACCTATGTCTCTCGGCTGAGATAATGCTGAATGATATTCACCAGTAATTATTTCAGTAACATAACTTAGATGGCAATAAAAATAGCAATAGCTAGCTAGTTAGCTTAAATTAATGTACATAAGTTACAGTAATGCAGTCAAACTCAAACGCAAAAAAAGAAAGGATTACCGATTAGGCCGCATTATTATTTAGGCCGGTAGTTTTACTATAGCTGGAAAAACATTATTTTTCCATTCCTACCTACTTACACTAAACCAAGATTAAAATACCGATTAACCAAGGGTTTAAAAATTGCTCAATGGTATTATCAGGATGTTCAATAAATCGTTGCGGAGCTGCCCTTAAATTGTCTGACAAGCCAGTGCTACCAATGGGTGTAGATCAATTCACGTTACACGTGGCTAACCGACCGAGCCTTACCTAATTTTCATTAAACACGGAAAGCTGCTGATTTACTATCAGGAGTTTGAAAAGGGTTCCCCCAAATATAATAAGTAGACTAAAGCCAAAGGGTTGTTAACGTTCTAATAAAACGATATTTTACGTAACCCTAAACAGGTATGCAGATAACTACAGGTAAATAAAATAACGATAAAACCGTTATTTTATTTAAATAACCGTTTTATCAGTTTCGTTACAGATGCTATCAATGCACGTATGGGTCATGTATGTTCACATTTGCATAGAAAATCGTATGGCGGGATATGGCACGCGATGTCCCCATACGTTTTCAAATAAATCCGTTTTTGTATAGTTTTTAAATGTTTTGTATATTTTATGGGGGCTCTATGATAGGTTTATAGGCTGGGGTATGAAGTATGGGGTATACAACTGGATATTATTAGACTGACAGAAGACAGTCTGCGACATAGTTAGTTCGAAAATGGAATACAATTTGTTACAGAAACCTGTCTTCTTTTTTTCGTGTGGTTAGTGACTATAGAAAAACAGAAGTACTTACATTATGTCGTTAAGTAGTACTACTAAACGACATAATGTAAGTACTTCTGTTTTTCTATTTTTTTTTTTCTCTTGCTCCTAATGTTGTCAACTTGCAAACCGAGGATGATACGAAAAGGAAGATAAATGCCTACTTATTTTCTACTTACTACTTCATTGAAATAGAAATGAGAATTAATTAGAGCTTTCAATTAATTTCAATAAATTATTAGAGGATTTTGTTTCACAGCCCTGAATGCAAATAGTAAAGAGGCCAGCACATCAAGTTACCACAATCTGTCAAATTCCTTTGATAGTATTTCAACTTTATTGCAAAGACATAAGGTTCATTTTTGATTGAGAAAATTTGACAGTTAGGGATACCTTGATGTCAGTTGATGTGCTGGCGTCTGTACATACCTAAAGCATAGGGAAGTAGTTTAAAAGGCTCTAAGGTCTCTGAAGTGCCAATAAGGGATACATTTGTGTATCAGAGTTAGGTCCAAGATCAATGTGAAAAAAGAAAATCTGGGTATCTTCAAACTCTTTTTGAAACCATTCGAAAATCAAATTAACAATATCACTAATAACACCGCAAGAAAAACGCCCTTTATTTGGTCAATAATTTTACCAAACCCTTCCTCTACATAAAGCTACCAATACGGCTCTGAAAAACCGATTTATCTCAGTAAATTTTTACTAATAAGCTAAAACACACATCCATTTCTACTTTCAAACTTCTAAAACCAATAAATTTAAATTACCACGTTTCCATTCACATAGACAACAATAGCACCTACCCCTGAACACGTTGAAAGAATCGACCAAGCGCCAAAGCGTGGATAGTACACTATTCAAAGCAATTTACTACATAAGTAACTAGCTATACAGTACTGACCTGCTGTGATTTATGACTCTATTCCCCTGACAACCACACGTACATACAAAACATATGATTTATATTAAGTAGATACAGTGCGTTACGCTTAGGTATATAGACTATGTCGTTTGCACGTTGCTTGGTTACACATTTTCGGGTATTGAATTTGGTTTGGACGTGTCATTGATTTTTTAGCGGCCGAAGGGTTACGTGCTCTGACATTGACGAAGTTATAGCCCTACAAGCTACGTAAATTGGGGAAAATATACACAAAAACAATTGACGATCATGTATTTTGGAAATGACAGATAGAATCAAGGTTTGATTAAGTAGGTACGTAGGTATAGGCACAAGTATTCCATATTTATATTGTGGTATCGGTACGTCACAGTAGCCTTTTATCAATAAGCTTCAGGGTTTATAGCACCAGCACCTTCGATCAAAAAGTGTTTCAGACCAGCACAGTTTCAAGCTTAGCCTTTCAGGCTACTAAGTACCTAACCCCAAGAACTAAGCCATACCTATCTTCTCTGTGGCAGGCTCTTTGGGTCTGCTTTTATCAGTTCATAGGATCATTTATGAAGGTTACAAAAATAAAGTGCTATCATTCCAGAGTCCTGAATGATGTACCTAAGTCCTAAAAAGTTCAAAAGGTAATCTACATGTACGTTGGTTTGGTAGGTATCCCACTCAACTGAAACGACCTCTGTAAAGGTAGGTACCAAATCAGTACAAACAAATGCAGTAGAAACTAAATAAGTCATTAGATACAGCAATTCCATTTATATAAGTAAGTAAGGGCAATACGATACTTTTGTTTATTCTTGTTTGTGGCATCTATTTCGTGATTTGGACAAATTAAATTAAAAAGTTAGCCTGCAACAGGGTAATAATATTGCTTACCCTTATTGAAATATTGGTACCTTAATACTTAGAATATATGACAACCGAGGTTTTATATGATTAGAGATTAGGTAAAAGGTATACGCAAACCTCGTACATATTTTAACAAAAGTTTATAATCATGAGTACCTAATTTTAGTTTTCATTTTATATTTTCACCGATAAGTGACATCTATCAATTGTTTGCCAAACTGATTCAGCAAACGCCATCTAGGAGCAATATGAAGCACTTCCAACGCTTATAACATGAAGGAAGCTAGAACCAGTAAAACTCGCTTTAGTTTCATGCAATACAGTAACTATCCATTTCGGAATCGGTATTGCTGAAGTATATATTTTTTTAATGATCTACTATTCATCATTCTATTGCCCTTATTCCAATTTATTTAGGGTTGGCGCAACATGTTTTTTTTTTAACATATTTATTTTATCTTTTTTTCCAGAATCTTGCGATGCGTTCCATTCCATCTGAACTCTTTGATTTCAATACTGACACAAGACAACAAGATGTTTTAACCTGTATAACCTGTTTTACCGACCAAATACTTGTGAAGTTAATAACAAATCAAACGTCAGCCAGCAGTAAACATGAAAGTGTCATTGTCAACTTTCCGCTGTCAAATTACGAATGTCAAATCAACAAACGAAAGGCAGTATAACGTTTCATAAATTCTTCCTTTGTTGTGTTTATAATTGTATTTTTGAATGAAATCTACAACAAAACTGGACAAGCATACAGTGTGAGTGATTCGTGCGATAATTTGTAAAGTTTTCTGGTGGCGCGTGTTAGTTATTTACAAGAAAGAGGACATCGTGTGTCGGTGAGTATTTTTTGTTTTCATTTTTTATTTGTGTGTTGCATTCATGGTCTTACGTTGTTTTTGCGTTGTTTATCCTTAAATTAGGAAGTAATATATTACGTGACTGAAGTCATACGGTCGAGAAATGAAACGTAGTTAGTTAAAATGTTGTATTATTTATCATGTTATCAATAAAGTTTCACGCCTCGACGAACACAAACGTTTAAAATTTGAATTTGTTCCAACGCGGCATGGCATCGAAAACAATATTTAAAGGGAACAATTAACTAAGTATGAACCACTCACCGGTGTCCTAAATAATTATGATTTAAAATGTTTTAGCTAAGTACTTAAATAACGTTAGTAATGATGTTGCAATAGTTTAATCCAATTGGAATCTAATCTTGATTTAATCTTATCTTTTCTGCATAATATTCACCTATATCCTGTATCTATCTAAATATTCTAAATTGTATGATGTATACATAAGTAGTTATCATGATGTAAAAACATTATGATGTTTTAGACAATATGACCAAAATGGACCTAATGACCACAGAACACCTATGCTAATTGGTTACCAATGTTATTAGTTCATAGATAACATAACATCATAAACGGTTTTGTGGGGCATAGTTAATAAATTAAGACTTTTTGTAAACTTTACTTTAATAATATAAATAAATAATAATAATAATCACACCTTCTTACCCCAAAGGGTTAGGCAGATGTGTAGGTACCCATAGTAGGTAACTACGCCAACATTTTGCCAGTTATGTTTTTTAAAATCACAACATTATTGATATTCTTATTTAAGTAAGTGATCCACTGTCGATACCACTTCATAATTTCAATATCAACTATTATTACTAGTTTTGCTATCAAAGATAAATTATAACAGAAGTATAATATAAAGTCTTTGAGGGACACTAAACACCTGTAGGCGATTCAACAATAAAACTTCTTTTGGTGTCTCATACAGTGTCCATAAAGAGTTAAGTGAATTTCTACCTGGCAAAAAATTTTGACAGGATAGTTTAACACATTGAACGCCAACGCGGTCACCGTGTGTCCGACAAACAATAGTTTTTCTATTGTGTCTGCTGTATGGCAGTCAATGACTTAAGTAATGTCAAACTGTTTTGAGTCACGTAAAGTAGTGAAATGATGTGTAATTTTATCACTATACCTATACCTATTTTGTACATACCTATTTTATTCTTAGTTCGAAATGATATAGGTAATTTTGTTTTTTTTTTCTATCATTGCCTTTTTATTTAAAACACCTGCCATCTATTCTCTAGCACCCTTAGTTGACGGGTAGGGAATGCGTAAAGCACCCTCATATTGTGCAAAAAGTTTAAATAAATAAATAAAATATCATGAATATATCTGTAAATTAACCTTTTTGAACTTAAAAAATGTAAACCACTCTTAAAGTCTGCAATTAGGAAGTCTCAAAAAAAAACCCTTGTGAAAACATCCTTTTTAATTTCATAATCCCTACCACAATAATCTTATCACGAAGAAACGTGAGTGTGACAACTGATAAGTCAACTATATTAAAATAAATTATTAGCACTACCCGTGTTATCAATACCTAACACATTTAGATAGGAAAATGACAATAATATTGATTGATGTGTGATGATCGTTATACGCACAATTTATGCTTTACCGCGTTAGATTGATGTTCATTGCAGGATGTTATAATTTAGCTCAATTATTTTGCTACTGCAGTTGTATAACTTTATGGTTCTGTAATATAATGGTATATTATTGTATTGTTTGCGGAAGTCTCGGTTAGCAAATATAATATATGAGTATTAAGAGGAAGGAATTAAATAATCAACATTTTTTAAGAAACAATAATATCTTAACAAAGGTTTTATTGTTTAAATCAAATAATTGTGTCATACGATAGGATCAATATTATCTTTATCTTTAAATGTGGTTGTCTGGCATGATTCTTTTGCAATAGCATTGTCCATTCATACATGTGAACTTATCTATATTTCTATAGCCAGGAATTTTTTTTTGTCTTTAAGATAAATAAAAGACTCAGATTACTTCTTGTTGACATTATAATTATTAAAACTTTAGGAAGTATGGTGCAAAGAGCGAATAGTTTAGTCCTTTTTCAAGCATTTATCTAAATAGTCTTTATGATAAATAAAAAGACCATTGTTAGCTTTTGTTGACATTATAATTATTGATACTACACGTATTTTAGGTGCAAAGAGCAAATAGTTTAGTCCTTGTTCAAGCATTTTGCTATAGCCCGATTGCTGTGACCGTCCCTGAGGCGAGGTGCGCGAGGTTTGACAGTTGTCAGAAGTTGTCACTAATTCGTGACCTCTCGCGTCGCCTCACCACACTTCTCCCGCGCCGCGCAACTGTCTCAGGAACTTGCTTCACTTCATTTTCGTGTAGTTAGTGATTAACCTGGTGTCAGAGTTCCTAAGCTGCCCATGGGCCTCTGACTTAGCTTCACATGCTGTTGAGAAATATCTCTCAGACATGCTGGTTTCCGCACAATGTTTTCCTTTACCGTTTTATAAGCAACTGATAATTATACAATACGTACATGAATCCGAAAAGTCAGAGGTGCGTGCCTAGGGTTCGAACTCGAGAACTAAGACTTGGCGGTCTGACGGTCACACCACTAGGTTATCACTGCTATGTCGGTAGGAACGCGCTTTACATTGTGTAATTCACGGTTGGCGCAGTGGTTGAGCGATTGACTGCTGCGCAGCATGTCGCGGGTTCGATTCCCGCACGGAACAAATATTTGTACGACCTGCAAGTATTTGTTCCGGGTCTGGATTATATGTATACTATTTACAAAAAAAATGTACATAAGATATCAGATTTATATATCATATAAATGTAGATAGATGGTATATCAGCCATGTCGTTACCATAACACAAGCATTAGGTTGCTTAGCTTGGGACTATATGGCGTTTGTGTGAAATGTCCAAGGATATTATTATTATTATTAATTGAATCCATTATTATTTCTCTCAAAACGGTGAAGGAAAACATCGTGAGGAAACCAGCATATACTAGAACCAATGATTAGAAGTTTAGAAGACATGTGACATCTATCAACTTGCACCGTGGCCGCGTGGTGGATTATAGCCCACTCCTCACAGTGAGGAGACCTGCGTCCCAGTTGTGGGAACGTTAGAAGCTGATTATCACTACATAGTATAAAACAAAGTCGCTTTTTCTGTCCCTATATCCCTATGTATGCTTAAATCTTTAAAACTCCGCAACGGATTTTGATGCGGTTTTTTTTAATAGATAGAGTGATTCAAGAGGAAGGTTTATGTGTATAATTTGTCGACATATTTTGCGGACGACGCCGCGGGCGGAAGCTAGTGATCTACATTCACTAAAGTATGGCATTATGTTTGCCATGTGTCGCCACTGATATCATAGCATGGAAATCAAAAGAAAACACGAAGGTACACTGTTATCACACCTTATCCGGTCGGCATGTCGTGGGAATAAGTTGGAAGTAGGTTATTCATTTCTTATATGACTTACACTCAAACACTAGTAGACTATAGTGTATTTCTTTTACAGTGTCCAATTTAGTTTTTTAAACACGGGACGAAAATTCTGATTTTTCGTATCAATCAAACACTTTGAGTTAAGTATGAACATCTTGAACTTTGAATAATACATATAAGGCATGAATTATTTAAAAAAAAATGCTTCACAGACACATACATTACCTAAAAATCTTAATATTAGTCGCGACATTTGTTTACCAAATGAGACAACTAAAGAAAAATACACTATAGATATATTGCCGGTTGAAATCATCCCTAGACGACCCTTGTTTAGCGGAAACTTGTAAACATACTTAACTTGATTCACAAATCAAAAAAAGCGGCCAAGTGCGAGTCAAGTGCAATTCGCATTTATGAAGGATTTCGTACCGTCATACAGTATTTATTTCTCTATTAGATGTTCGCCTTTTAGAAGCATATTACTTATAAGAGCTCAACGATTTATACGGTTATATTTATTTGTCGTTTCGAGAGAATTTTTCTTATGAACTTATGGGGTTCATACGACATTCGAGGGGTTGATACTACATATTTTTATAACATGGTTTTTGTATGGCCTGAAAATTGTGTCTGCGCTGTTAATTTTAAATGATTCTTGTATTTAATGGTTAAATTATTTACAATGTCTACCTCTTTAAAAGATACAGCTCTGTGACAGACGGACAGACGGATAGCGGAGCCTGATTTATAGGGTCCTGATAGCACCATATGTAAAGAGCTAAGTTATTTAAATACATTCACTCCGATTAGATGTAGCAATTTGCAGTAATGTTTAGACATAAGTAAAGCGCTGTTTGTAATACATAAGTAACATTAGCTCACGATAAACTTAAAGGCAATTTAAAGAGCTCGATATTGACTTTATTACACCACAATTTACTTAGCTTTCAGTTATTACCTTCTAGAACCGTCATTACGGGTTAGGGTGACCATGCGTTTTGTTATAGCATTTATTTTTAATCTGTGGTCTACCAGTGGAGCAGGAGCTCGTGGCTAAGTTATAACAGCCACACGGATCGATCCATCAGGTTACGCTACGCTTGCCGTGTTTGGCTGTGGATGGGTGACCATCTTTACATACCGAGACTCCTCCGTGCCTCGGAAATCACGGTAAGCCGTTGGTCCCGGCTGTTTTTTTAGCATCTTCGACAGTCGTTACGGGTCGTCAGAAGCCGGAAAGTCTGACAGCCGGTCTTACCAAGGGGTATCGTATTATTACCCAGTTACTGGGTTGTGGAGATCAGATAGGCAGTCGCTTTCAGTTGGGAAAAGGCAGGCAGATTGATTGATCTCTGGTCTGCCAGTGACGTACATAAGATCAAAACCAATCAATCTGCCTAGCCGTTTCCCAACTATGTTGGGGTCGGCTTCTAGTTTAACCGGATGCAGCTGAATACCAGTATTTTGCATGTAGTGACGAACATAAGATCATTAAGTTAAATATACCCATGGGGATTTTGTTGAAAGGGATCAAGGGAACTAGGGGGAATTTTGCCCATAATGTAGCACAATTGGGTATTTGAAAGATAGTCAATAACGTTACTTTTTATGAATTGTCGAAACGCGGCATTTGTACGTGATTTGTATGAAATATAGGTAACAATGTGACGTCACAATTTTTTTGAATCAAATAGAATTATTAGCATTAAATACAATTTTACAATTATATCTTTGCATAATATTGAATTTCTGTACGGTGATGGAAGTTTTTAAGACGAGCGGTCTTTTTTCTATGTGATTTGATATTTTATTTTTGACCGTGTCAAATAGTCAATTCTCCTATCCCCTGTGTTTTATTTGTAATTCAACGTCAGGGCTTAAGGACAGTCTACGAATAACCCCGCGACATGCGCGGGGTTATTCGAAAGACTTACCGTGGCCTATGGCACAGGCAACTGAAGGACCACGGGTGGGGTTTTAGTCAGTAAAAGTCGGATACGTCCTCCCGCTCCGCCCAGAGCGGGAGAAGTTATTTGTTGATATCCACCCCAAAAAAGAAGGCTTAAGGACACTAAAGCAAGCTGATTTTTAGAGTCTTGAGTGCAGTTCTCGGCAGCTGTTAGAAAAACGGCAGGAAAAGTTGATATTGTTTCGTCAATTTTTCAGACGTCGTCGGGCGGTTGTAGCACTAGCAAAAATATCGGACTGTGTTCAATAAACATTCCTGACTATTTCCATTAAAGTCAAATCATTTATTTCAAGAAGGCACAAGAACGACACTTTTGAACCTCAAAATAAACAGGAAATAGAATTGATTCTAGTCGCCTCTTCGAAAAGATAGTTTCGTATGGAGAAGAATGAGCAAGAAACTCCACCGTTACTCTTTTAAAATGTTTTATGAAATTATATGTGAAGACACACCCGGAATAAAAATACTGCATCACCATTAACCGATCACAAATCCTTACAAAATCTATTTACACTTTAAATACTTGAATTTGATAGGAAATTGAGCTCACGATCCCATGCTCAGCATTAGCGCTTGTCTATCCTTACTTAATATTATAAATGCAAAAGTAACGCTGTCTGCCTGTCTGTCACCATTTCATGCCTAACCCATTGAACGGATTTCGATAAAGTTTGGCAGAGAGATAGATTGCATAATGCTTAGTGTAAGTGGGTATAAACACCCAATTAATTTGTTATGCATGCTGTGCTCGCCTGTAAGGGATTGGTTCACTAGTCCATAAGTTCCTTCAATTGTCTCTCATATATGTTTCAGTGTACTCAATTGTTGGTGAGCCAAATAAATAAAATAAAATAAATAAATCCCGGGATAAGACATAGGCTTCTGTTTGTCTAAAACATATCTCCTGGTATTGCGATAAATATAACCGAACTCCATGCCGACGAAGTCGCAGGCAAAAGCTAGTTTATTATAACTCCTAAAATCAGTATCCGAAAAATTCATAAATGTCTGAAAGAATTATGTATGTTACAGCATTGTGTGTGGTCCGCAGCCGAAAATAGGTCAATGAGTATATTGGTTAACCTATTTCGTTCAGTCAGTGTTACTGCGAAATGTATTAACGTAACTGGCTCATGTATTTATTTACTTCTTTCTCTTCCCATTGCTCTATTTAAGAGGGACCTCTATTAGGCCTTGCTCCACACAAACGCATTCCACTGTTTTCTTCGTGGAAAATGCCTCTAGAGCAATTATTTTTTTCCGAAAAATCTAGGTCTAATTAGTACGTGCCCTTTTTTTTTTTTTTTTAAGGCTGGGAAATCATCCAATGACTGCTCCCGCTCTGGGTGCCCCTATCATTTCCTTTTTTCCAAAACATAATCACTAAAAGAATTATGACAATCTAAAATCCCGAAAAATTGCCCTTTTTTACCGCCATGTTCAGACAGAACAGAGATCTATAATTTTTAACAAAAAAGAAAATAATAGAAGCCGGTTCAAAAAATTCTTTCACCAATAGGAAGCTACATTATCCCTGAGTATCATAATTTTTTTTTTAATCTTCTCGAACGATGTCGATGTTTGTATTCCAAATTGTTTGAATATTTTGTAATGTTCCAGAAAGAAGCACTGTTATTTTAGTATATCATGGTGCCTTATCAATACCCGCGACCCAAGCCGCTCGCGACCCCAGTCCCCCGCGACTTTATATTCAAGTTTTCATTAATTTAATCCCTCAAATGTCGTATGAACCCCATAGGTTCATAAGAAAAATTCACTCGAAACAACAATAAATATAACCGTATAAATTGTTGAGCTCTTCTAAGCAAACGAGTACTAATAGGCGAAAATCTAATGGGTTAATAACAGGTAACAAGGCGTAAATATTTAATTACTTCTATAAACATAAGCAGCCAAATGAAAGACCGGTAGAATGATAGCCATTACTCATGATATGAAAAAAAACCTTCCATTTTTTTTTCTTTTGTCATGCACAGGAAGGATTCCGTAATTGGGATGAATATCCGAGATAACGAATAATAGAGCAGTATTAAAGAAAACGTTTTTTGTATCCTAATTCAAAAAATACCTCCGCTATTTTAAATATTTATGAATAGACTATTGATTAATGTTAGCCAATCAACTTGCTTTAAGAAGTCACCGTATAACAAACATAGTTGTAGTATGATTGTATGTCATAATATTCACTTGCCAGAATCAATCACACATAAAAGGAGGAACTTCCGCGCTGTATGCATTCAGTCGTAATCACAAAATAAACGCAAAGGCTTGGCCCTTTCTGTTCGTAAAATATTTATATCAGAAGAGTGCTTTGGGAAGGTTTTAGAAATTCAGCAATATTCCGAATGAAAAGGCAAGGAACTCCTTTCATATTCTGTGAAAATCGATACTTTGTAAGATGCTCATTATCATCTGCCTTTTTCCAACTATGTTGGGATAGGCTTTCTGTCTAACTGGGTGCAGCTGAATACCAGTATTTTACATAGAATGACTGCCTATATGACTTCTTCAACCCAGTTACTGGGTAACACGATACTCCTTGGTAAAACTTCTTTGTAAGATCCTGTCGATAGAAAAAAATGCAATAAATGACGTTGGTGGAACAATCGGCAATAGCCTCTGAACATTTTCTTCTCGATTCTACCCATACTAAACTGTAGAGGCAGTCAATCGAATTCTCTATCAAGTTTGTATGTCGATCGTCATGTTTTTTCTTTTGGTGATCTAACAAAAACGTTTGTGACATTTAAAAAGGTTTCTACCACGATTACTCAGTAATGTTGTTCTTCAAAAAGTCATCAATATAATCAATGTGAACAAAAAGAAATTGTTTCTGCAAAAAGACTCCTTCCAAAAATAGTTGGACAGTCCTCATAGTTATTTAACATCTGGCGAACCTTTCCGATACCCGGCAGCTGGGCTACACTGGCCTGTCCTAAGTGCTGCACTGGATAAACTGGTATGGGGCCACTAACGGTCCTTGAACCTCCATACAACACCGTACCTGTGGCAAATTATTACCTGAATAGGTTCTAGACTGTTCGCAGCGATACCGACTTAGTTCGAGCACAAACTTTGAAGGATTCGAAAGGTTCTCGTTTGCAACTGTACGAAGTTTTAACTGGGGAAAGTTTCGGGTATTAGAATATCATATTATTATGTTAAAGCAATTTGGGTAACTGGAACGGGTAGACGCGAAAATAATATTTCTTGCCAATTTCTTCGTGCGACAAAAAGTACTGCAGTAATTATACTTCTTCGAGGCCAAAAGGTAATGATTTTAACCGTAATTTACCGAGAAAACTTTCTCTTAGTTATCATGTTAGTACTGTTTTTCTTAGCGGAATTGAAAGAAGAAAGAAAGAAAGAAAAGAAAGAGAAAATGTTTATTCTGCACAAACAAAACGTACATTTCTAAAAAAAAATACTTAATAACTACATACTCCTGTGCAAAGCAGCTAAAAAACCTCGTATTCAGAGCCAATAGAAAATCAAAAATCAAAATCAAAAGTCATTTATTCAAATTAGGCTGAAGATCAGCACTTTTTGAAGGTCAAAGTTACATAAGACAGTCCCCCAAAAACGCCCACCCTTCACCACTTCCTAGTGCTTTAGCTGGGAAGAAGAAGTGGCGCAACAAACTCCTCAGCAGCACAGCTGTCTGTTTAGTTGGAAGAACTTGACTCTACACACATTTATCGCATGAGAAGTAATTAACATTACGAAACACATCACATTAAAATCAATCATTTGCCACATGTCAGCTAGCACACGTCAATATACCAATTAAAACATTAAAACTGACTGTACTCAAGCGTAAATTTAAAAAGAAAAAAAAAGAGCCTCCAGGTAAAAGTGCGTGCCCGCTTACATGTGCAATGCTGTACTATGTCCATACAGCCGTAACTCGAAGTTAAAAATGATAAACTAGGACCATCGAAGTAAAATCAATCAATTAATTGCTAATGATTACTAACTAGGATCAAGATAAATAAATATGATCAACTGTCGAGGTCTCTAGCTAACCACATTTGCAATACAACTCATTAAAAAAAAAACATTGTAATGAGTAGATTATGTCAACAATAAATGGCTAATAAAAAAAATAAAAACAACCAAAACAATGAATTGAATACATAATAAAAATAATTTTATGAAGCTAATTCTGGAGAAAGAACATAAACATTGTCTTGTGTTAATCACAGCGACCAACTATTCTTGTCATTTAAGTAGTCGTTGGTAGTATAGTAAGCCTTTGAACAAAGGATAGATTTTACTTTAGATTTAAACGTATTAAAAGGCAATTCTAGCAAAGAAGAGGGCAGCTTGTTATAAAAGGTTATACCAAGCCCCACAAATGAGTTATGAACCTTATGAAGCCGATGAAAGGGAGCACGTAGTTTATCCTTATTTCTAGTATTGATGTTGTGAATATCACTGTTTTTAGTATATAAGTGTAAATTTTGTCTAATATATAAAATGTTGGCGAAAATAAATTGTGACGCTACCGTAAGAATACCAATTTCTTTAAAAAAATCTCTCAGAGATACTCTGGCACCTAGCTGGTAAATTGCTCGAACAGCTCGTTTTTGAAGAACGAATATATTATTTATATCTGCGGCTTTGCCCCACAGCAGAAGGCCATAGGACATAACGCTATGAAAATAGCTAAAATACACTAACCGGGCTGTATCAACGTCAGTGTATTGTCTTACTTTCCTGACGGCATAGGCGGCTGAACTAAGCCGTCCTGCTAGACTTGATATATGTGGGCTCCATTGGAGTTTAGAATCTACTGTTATTCCCAAAAATACTGCTGTGTCTACAGTTTCAAGCACCTCTTTATCTAATATTATTTGTGGTCCTAGATTTCTGACATTGGGTAAGGCGAATTTTATACATTTCGTTTTCTTCGCATTGAGAACTAGGTTATTAGATGTAAACCAATCCGTTACTGTTGAGAGTGCACTGTTAACATCGTCAAAAACTAGTCTATCTCTGTCTACTTTAAAGATAAGAGAGGTATCATCTGCAAACAGTACAACATCACAGATACCCTTTAAATGGAATGGTAAGTCATCGATATACACTAAGAATAAGAATGGACCTAGTATTGAGCCTTGAGGTACACCTAACTGAACTGGTAGCTCAGTAGATTTCACACCATTAACATCTACACATTGAAACCTATTCTGTAAATATGAATTTATAACGTTAAGAGCTTCGTTTTGAACACCGTAATGACGTAGTTTACGTAAAAGCGTGTCGTGGTGCACGCAATCAAAAGCTTTGGAGAGGTCACAGAAAATTCCAATAGCATTTTGCGAGTTCTCCCATGCGCTAAATATGTGTTTCAGCAGAGCAACACCTGCATCCGTAGTCGAACGACCTTTTGTAAAGCCATATTGTTCATCATGAAGGAGGCTATTTAAATTAAAATGTCTTAACAACTGCTTGAGTATTAATTTTTCAAATATTTTGCTAAATGCAGGTAAGATTGAAATAGGCCTGAAATTGCCAACGTTATTTTTATTACCAGATTTAAATAAAGGAATGACTTTACTACTTTTCATGAGGTCAGGAAAGGTTCCCAAATCAACACATTTATTAAAGGTAACAGCTAGATAGGGGGCTACGATATCTATTATATTACTTAAAAGTTTAATGGAGATGCCCCAGTAATCACCAGTGTTTTTGGACTTAAGTGTATTAAAAACGTTAACTACATCACGAGGCGTTACATGTTCGAAGCTAAATAAGCGACTACATTTAGGCACACTACTATGGAGAAGGTTTTCAGCTTTAGTCGGTGAAGAATTTAAGGAGCGAGTCGTAGTTATAGGTATGTTGGCAAAAAAATCATTAAAAACCTCAGCTACGTCAGCTGCTTTATTAATTAATTTGTTGTCGACCATAATCTCAAGTTCATTTAATTGTTTAACTGGTTTACCCGTTTCATTGTTAATAATTTTCCAAGTGGTTTTTATTTTATTAGAACAATTGACAATCTATATCTCGGTCGATGGACCACAGACAAAACACTGACACTTATTGTCTATGAACATACACTTCGCCCTCGGCATCGTCCTTTATTTTCAGTGCCTCAAACCGGTCCCAATTCCCTTAAGACTAGTCCACTGTATGTAGCCCTCACCCTCATTAACAACATTTTGCTATTTGACGATACTCGTACATTAGATATCTTTGCAACTGCTGAGCTGAGATTTCTGGACACTGCTACTCGTTACCTGGAGTCCATTGCTACCCCTAGCACTATCACTCTGCACTAATGTTACTTATTTTTACTATTTAATTTTATATAATTGTTAACTTATTATTATTTTATATTTCTTATTTCAATTGTTTTTTTATTTCTATTTAATTTGATATGTTTTTATTATTTATGGTTAATTTCATTACATTCCAAATATTGTTAATTTAATTATTATAATTCCTAATAATTTCTTATAGTCTAAGCTTTTGTTTATATTTCTAGTTTTTCTCTCACCCCTCGCCGCGCGCCACAGTGAGCAGACGTGTGCACTTGTGCTAACTAGTCGCGATTAAAATCTATTTTTACTAAATTCTGATTGGTCTAAAATTGAAATTCCAAATCTCGTTTCTTCCTGGAGCACCTTTACGAGTTGGCCACTCCCCACGAAAGTGACAACGATATTTCTATCACGAACATTGTCTAAAACTTACGAAAGGTCCACCGTGATTTGATCAAGCACTCGGTTTTGAACCGCCTCCTCAGTGCGTGGGAGTCGGTGTCACGTACCGCTAAGCCAAACTGCGATTACGCATCGTCGCGAAACATCGCATCCCTACCACCTGTGCCGCGTCACCCGAACTGCTACGAGAATACGCGTCATCAACAATCTGCTACGCGCGGTAAGGCTACGAGTGCTACGCGGCGCCAAACACCTGTGCTACGTGGTTATCGGCTACGAAACGGGTTCTATAGTATTGTTGGACTTCTACTGTACATCGCGCACCGTTGCGTGTGCCGACATAAAAATCAAGTAGGTATACAAGTGTTGCTACTATGCCGAGAATTGAGCGTTCCCCACCCGCTACTCCTGCCCGTGAGATTGACAACCCACCTATTTTCTCAACTCCAGACGTTTTTAATCATCCAAATGAGCCTGAAACCTCAAACATTACTTCGCGATCCAAG
Source organism: Hyppa rectilinea (assembly GCA_951799385.1). Taxonomy (NCBI): domain Eukaryota; kingdom Metazoa; phylum Arthropoda; class Insecta; order Lepidoptera; family Noctuidae; genus Hyppa; species Hyppa rectilinea. The sequence goes on along the minus strand of OX637301.1, from coordinate 18,628,840 downwards.
CGACTTCGCCCAGACTTCTCCCCGGAGTGTGAATGGAAGAACCTCGAGGACAAAATAACGATGTTATTTACCTCCTGGAAAACTGAGCAAGAGGCACTGCTTGGCAAACTAACGTCGGAGCTAAGAGAAATTAAACTGCAAAATGCGGAGATTCAAAAAACGAACGCTGAAACCCTAAAAACTATAGAATTCCTGAGTCAAGACTACGATTCCATAAAGAAATCCATGCAGAGGTTAGAAAAAGAAAACAGTGAGCAGCGCAGCTACATACTGGATCTGGAAAAAAAGGTTGAAGATATACAGCTGAGCTCTCGATCATCATGTATCGAGATTAGGAATGTACCTGCCATTGAGAAGGAAACCACGAGTGACCTAACCTCGATTGTTTTTAAAACCTGTGAGACTCTTCAGCCGACGGTTAATCCTCCTCAACTACGCGACGTCTATCGTTTGCCCGGGAAAAAGGGCTCAAACAGACCGATAGTAGCGGAGTTCCTGACTGTCCCCTTGAAAAACCAAGTACTGAATGCGTGCCGTATGTTCAATAAAGGTCTGCCATCAACTGAGAAACTAAACACGGGACACATTGGTCTTCCAGGTGAAGTCAAACCATTGTATATCGCCGACCACCTGCCTCGCACTCAGCGTCAACTATTCTTCGAGGTTCGCTCATTTGCAAAAACAAACAAATATAAGTTTTGTTGGTCGCAAAATGGTAAAATATTTCTTCGTGAACGGGAAGGAATGGACTCCATTGTTATCAACTCAACTTCATGTCTCACAAAACTCCTCACCCCTGCATGAAAGATGCAAGGCACCTCTTTTTCATTATTATTGCATGTTTTCTAAATTTTTTAGTTTTAGTACCTTACAATTTTATTTACATACCCGAGTGCTACTAGCCTCCTACAAACACAATTCTTGCTACTTTTTAATTGCAACTTGTTGCCTTTTCATAAAAATAATATTAAGTTATTTTTACATGTTTTTTAAATCTTTTAGTTTTAGTACTTTACAATGTCATTTATATACCCGAGAGCTACTAGCTTCCTACAAAATTAATTTTCACTACTTTTTAAATGCAACTTGTTACCTTTTTACAAAAATAACACTAAGTTATTTATACATGTTTTTTAAATGTTTTGATTTTAGTACCTTACAATTTTATTTACATACCCGAGTAAAAACTGCCTACAAATTTATTTTTTACTACTTTCTAAATGCAACTTGTTACCTTTTTATAAAAATAATACTGAGATTATCAACTTTACATAATGCAAACTGCATGGTTCTGCCTCTGTATGCCTGCCTTTTTAGACTCTTTAAAAAATTTCCTCTGAAAAGAAGTTATTACAAACACACTCACAAACATACTTATATACCTTCGTCTATGTACATCCTACTAACTATCTTATTTATATGTCTAATACCTGAAACCTGCAAAAAAGAATTATTTAATATAAACAAAACTATATTACACATAAACCACGTCATATCTATGGTTACAATCAATAAGCACTTAACATTCTATAGCAATGTTGGATTCTGATACTTTAAATGAGATTGACTCTTTTGGTACGGGCGATTCGTATGTCTGTGTACCTGAGTCATGTAGTCGCTTCATTCATAACAACAGTAAGTCGCTTAATATAATGCATCTTAATATACGCAGTGTAAATTGTAACTTCGATAGCTTTCTTGTGCTTCTGGCTAGGATGAAAATCTCATGTGATGTTTTAATTTTATCGGAATGCTGGTTGATGGTGTCAACAGTTCCGCAACTGGAAGGGTATGTTTCCTATCACACGAGTAAGCCTATCAACCAGAATGATGGTGTAATAATATATGTAAAATCAGAACTACCTCATATCGTTACCGAACCCTATATAAATGGCGCTAGCTCTTTGATCTGTAATGTAAAATCTCATAATATCTTACTTTTAGCGCTATATCGCTCTCCGTCCTCACGCAATCTTGACGATTTTATTAATGGTTTAGACACCGTCCTTGCTCAGACAACTGGCCAAAAAAACGTAGTGATAATGGGTGACATGAATATTGACATCACTCCGGAGGCGATTTCCCAACAAGCAAATCAGTACCTAAACCTACTTGCTTCACATGGCCTCCTGCCCACACATATATTCCCAACACGTATTAAATCTTGTATTGATCACATAATGTTAAGATCTGATCATAAAAATACGACTCTAGTTATCGATACTTACATTACTGATCATAGGCCCACACTTATAAGCATCCAACATGCAAAGCTACTCCCTACCCTTAAAGGCAATCGTATAGTTGTTGATTATACAGCTGCAGTTACTGACATTTTGTCTTTGGACTTGAGTGGAATATTGACTCTTCAAGACGCAAACAAGGCCGCCGAGTCTCTGGTTTCTGCAGTTAGCTCTGTCATCGCTAATCACTCCAAATCGGTGTACATCTCATCTAAACGCAGAATCCTGAAACCCTGGATTACCAATGGTCTCCTACGGTGTATTCGCAATAGAGATAGCATGGCTCAAGCCTTAAAGACAGATCCCGAAAATTACGTTCTCATGGTCACATATAAGCGCTATCGTAATTTTTGTAACAAGCTTCTCAAAAACTTAAGAACTGCCTATGAAAGTGATGAGTTTCAAATGGCGAAGAATAACCCTAAAGCAACTTGGAAGGTTATTAAAAATATCACAGGAACTAGCCTTAATGTTAAATCCCCTAACGAGCTACTTAGGATGTCCTCGGATGAAAAAACTTCGGTCAACTCAGTTAACGAGTTTTTTGTCAGTGTTGGCAAGAACTTGGCTGACAAATTCCCATCATCCGCCTGTACCTCCGAGTATTCTCTGGAGGAGTCGCCTTCAAACTCGCTAGTACTTCTTCCCACAGATGAAATGGAGGTTGCAAATATCATTATTGGGTTAAAAACAGATGCTGCTCCGGGTTGGGACGGCATTTCATCGAAACTGTTAAAATCTTGTTTGCCCGCGGTTGTCCCAGCAATCACTCATATTTGCAACCTCTCTATTTCCACGGGCTGTTTTCCAAGGGTTTTTAAAAGGGCTATCGTTTGTCCAATCTTCAAAAAAGGGGACAGGCACAGTGTAGACAACTATAGACCGATCTCAGTCTTGCCTGCCATTTCTAAAATTTTGGAAAAGGTGCTCAATAATCGATTGGTAAACTACCTTGAGTCACAAAATTTATTGAGCAATAACCAGTATGGTTTTAGACGTGGCAGGTCAACTGAAAATGCTGTCGCTGCTTTGGTAGATAGCGTGGTATGTCAACTCGATAATAGAATGAAATGCCTGGCTATTTTTCTAGATCTTTCCAAGGCATTCGACACGGTGTCTGTTCCCAATCTCATATCCAAGCTGGAAGCTATGGGCATTCGTGGACATACCTTAAAAATTTTCCAGGACTACCTGTGTGATAGAAGTCAATGCGTCAAAATAAATGACGTTATTAGTGACCCTAAATCTTTAAATTTTGGCGTTCCTCAGGGCTCAATATTGGGCCCAACTCTGTTTCTTGTTTATATTAATAATTTATGCAAAATGTCTCTAACGAACTGCTCAATTTATACTTACGCTGATGATACGGCCTTGCTTGTTCATGGTACTGACTGGCCTGAAACTGTCAAATACGCGGAACTTGCTCTAAACTCGGTGATAAAATGGCTGTCGAATAACATCTTGACCTTAAACCTTAATAAAACAGTATACTTACCATTCTCCTTACTATCTACCAACCTCCCTCCAATGGATTCTATGGCTCTAAGGGCTCATACTTGCTCCCCCCATCTATCCTCTTCATGCGACTGTCCACAACTCGTAAGGTGTGAGTCTGTCAAGTACCTCGGAGTGTCTGTAGATTGCTCTTTGAGCTGGAAACCTCACCTTGACAGTCTCACATCACGAGTTCGCAAGTGCATCTTTATTTTTAAAAAGCTAAGGCATTCCGCAAACTACAGAACTATAAGAACTGTCTACTGTGCACTGTGTCAAAGCATTTTAAACTACTGCATTTCCGTGTGGGGTGGGGCTCCCAAGACAACCTTCCTCCCTCTCGAACGGGCACAGAGAGCTGTCCTCAAGGTCATGACCTCGAAGCCTTTTAGATATCCCACCTCTGCCCTTTACACTGAATGTCAGGTCCTCACTGTGAGACAGCTCTTTGTTCTCGCCTCTATTCTGCGCAAACATCGCTCTGTGGTCTACAGGCCGAATGCTCCTAAGAAGCGTAGATTCTACGAGGTTTGCACAACTGTTGGATGTAGAACAGCCCTAGCTCAGCGTCATTATGCTATACTATCTGGCCACTTGTATAACAAAATAAACAAACTGTGCACCATTGCTCCCCTGTGCCTGAGTGTATGTAAGACCCAGGTCACAAAGTGGCTATTGACTTTGAGCTATGATGAGACTGAGGCTCTACTACGAATTTCTATCAAGTAACAGTATCATATTTGTAGGTAATTTAATTATATATACACACATACACACACACACACACTACCTTTTTATCATATTTATCTCCCTCCCATTTATTACTTGCATTTATTAGTTTTAGTAAATAGTAAATAGTTTTACAAAAATATTGTGCTCGTCGTACAACTACTGATAAATGTTCGAATTAGGCGAGGACGCTGGCACCCTAAACACAAGTTAAATCTTACATTGGGTGCCAGAGTTCATCGAAAACACTGTTCCCTTAGTTGTAGCGATGCATATTGTTTTAAGTAAGTGTTTTCTTGTACAACTGATGTAAATAAAATCCTTTTTTTTTTTTTTTTTTTTTTTTTTTTTTTTTTATCATTTTTTACAGACCAATAACTTGTTTGTGTGGTTGTTAGACTGTTAATGCAAGTTGGTTATAATAAATAAATTAAAAAATAAATAAATAAACATGAATTGATCTATAAGATTGTCCAAACTCAAAATAGCGCAGCAAAAATGCTTCATTCCTTCCCAACTGCAGAAAGCAAATTTCTGTACATAACGTGACATAACATCACGTCTGTAATCCCCAGTGTGAAGCAGATATCACTAATCACTATCAGATATCACTATCTACTTATAGTTAACCTACATTTAGCTAGTTATGACCCATGTAATAGGGGGCGAGTCTATTGCCATGGACAAATCCAAAACTCCGGTTAGCTACTGATAAATTCTAGTTCGAAATACCCAATAACACTGCCCGTCCCGGGAACCTTAGACCTCGTACTCAGCAAAATGCTTGCGACCACTAGACCAACAAGGCTGTCAATAATCAAAAACGTATATAAGATGACTGGTAATTAGTGACCGATATTTAAACACGTGATTGTACTCATGATTACAATGAACTTTCCCAAAGAAACCTTTTTTGTACACTCAATAGCTGCTAACAGCTGATCGGCGCGAAGGTCATTGAACAATGCGCGCGCCAGTTGTATTGTTATTGTGATAAAAATAAAACTATTGAGTACCTATACAAAAAAGTTTAATAATCATGAGTACAATCACGTGTTTAAATATCGGTCACTAATTACCAGTCATCTTATATATATATAATCTCAATGTCATTCCAACGACAATAAATGTCAAAAACAAGTACAAAATGCCACGAAATTAAATATATTGTTGACAACTTCAGGCTGTCATTAGAATGCGAGCGTTCTTAAAAATGCAGGAATTGCCACTCACGTTACTATGACAACAGCAGCTCACTTACAAAATGAACAAACACAACAATTCGATCCAATGCATGTCCGTCCATTCGGTGTCGTTTGACATCGTAACGATCCATCTATATGGAGCCTAGTATGTATACGTACAATTTGGACATAGTTTGTGCCCATACCGAATTCCGCCCACAATTCTGTGGTCGCAACGGTTCCATTTGACATTTCTGCGTGACCCCATGACGTCCGCAAACGGTTTCCTGTAATTGGAAATTGTATTACTAATATAAAATGACGGAATTTGTGAAGCTTTGATTGATTCGGCCATTTTGTTCTACCACACTAATCGGTGTTTGTATGTTTCTTACTTCTTCACGCAAAATCTACTGAAAGGATCTGATTGAAATTTGGCAATTGAATAGATTATAAACTGGATTAACATATAGCATACTTCTTATCCCTCTAGTATGTTCCCGTGGGATAATTTTCGACATCCACGCAGGCGAAGCCGCTGTTTTTTTTGTTAATGGCATCTCGCAGTTCAACCAATGGGTTCTCTACTGCTTAACCGGACTTGCCTGTGGCTGCCACAAAAGAATTGTAGCCTCCAGCCAGGGCTTAATAAAAACTAAACCTAAATTACAAAACTAAACTAAGCGACTACACGCTAAGAGCACCCCCTGCGGGGTTCGGACCTCGGCTTAGGGCGTCGCTGAGGGGGGGACAGCATGGGACAGCTGGATCGGGGGTTTTTAAAGCTACTGGCTAAGCGGCAACGCGGGCTGGCTCGAGCAAGGGTCGGGGGGATGGGAGGCGAAGCCGCTGTCAGAAGCTATTAATTATATAGGAACTCCAGTTTATTGAAATAGCGCAAATAATTAATTTCTGTAAGCAAGTTTATTTCTTCGTTCCTAGAACTGTTCATAAGAATTTATGGGTGTTTCATGTCGGGTCCAGGGAACTTAAGAAATTACTTAGGGAGCTTCTGCTTCCCAGAAATTGTATAAATGGGACCGTAAAGCAATACCAATTTGAAGAAATTACGAGCTACATAATCTAAATACAATATAAATATTTCAAAAATAATTATGTATTCGATAGACGTTTCAATTCAATCACGCTATTTTCTGGTCAATAAAAATTAAAGCATTGAACAAGAAAAAGATATCGTGAAAAAGATATTAAAGGACCATTTGGCAGAAAGTCTCATCATAATTTTACAAGGTTTAGAGCAACGTGATACGTTTAAAATACCATACTTATCGTATTTCTGAGTAATAATTTATTAAAAATGTCTACGTAGCGACAAAAATACGACAGTTTCGTGCCAAATTAATTTTTCCCCATCTTCAGTGTCATTTTGGACGTCTCGATTACATATGTTTTCTTATTCCGCAGAGAACATTTCCTTTCTCGGTAAAATTATTCTTGACTTGAATGTACTGTCATATAAAGAAAGAAACAAATAAAGAAAAAGTATTTATTAGAACTCGCAGAGGATGAAAAACAAAACACATCATAGAAACATTAAAAGTTGATTAAGTAGTCAGTATTTTGTCTGTGTTCCATCCATTGTCCATGGCCGAGAAACTAATAGTCAATGGTTTTAATGTTTCTGAATTCGAGGTTTTTTAGCTGCTTTGCACGTTGCACGGGCATTTTTTTAATGACTTTTTGTTTCTTTTTAGAAATGTGCGTTTTGTCTGTGCGGAATAATTTTTTTTTCTTCTTCACTACATAGTATAAAACAAAGTCGCTTTCTTTGTCCCTATATCCCCATGTATGCTTAAATCTTTAAAACTACACAACGGATTTTGATGTAGTTTTTTTTAATAGATAGAGAGATTCAAGAGGAAGTTGTATGTGTATAATTTGTCGACATATTATGCGGGCGAAGCCGCGGGCGGAAGCTAGTTCTATATAAAAACAATATATAGAAAGCTATAGCATGAAACAAAGTCGCTCCCAGCTTCAGCCGTCTGTCTGTCCCTCTCTACGCTTAGATCTTTTAAACTACTCAACGGTTTTTAATGCGGTATTCGTCAATACATACATTGGTTCTAGTGGGAGGCTTATACCGTATAGTTAATATTATCTACATTGCACTTTTAAAAATAAGTGTCGCAGCGCTGATATTCTGATAGGGCCCGTTGATAATCAGATCATAAGTTCTGGAGCTAAGTGTGTGGGAGCTGGTAGGTGAGCATTCGTAACACTACTGACTTAAGAAAGTTATGGTCTTGAAATTACCATACTTCTTAATAGCTTGGTGATCTATCACATAAAGTGAAGCCCCTTATGAAGTATTAAAGATTTGCCAAAAGTTTGGAGGATATACAAAGTTCTGCTTTCATATAACTAGATCTACATGAGGGCCCGCCCTCATGTAGATCTAGTTATATGAAAGCAGATTAGCAAATTTAGCAATAGGCTGGGGATGGGATTGCCCGCAATCCCATCCCCAGCCTATTGTTAAATAAATCACCCAAATAAACTGTAAAACTTTGCAGAAACTATAAATTAAATACGAACCTAAATCCACAAGCGCGCATATTGCAAGCAGAGCATTGAAACAATCAACAAATGCCAGCAGTATTTGCACAAACAAGGATTCTCATAACAATTCCTTCTCATTTGTCTTTTATGAGAATTGTTGTGTGTTAATTTCTCCAGCACGGTACAGAATGTTCAAGCATCTAATACGGTTAACAAAGACAAACTTTGCTTCCCTTTGCTAATTTAAAAGGCAAAGAAAGACCTGAGGCAGTTATGTTTCCCCGAACTGGGACCTAAAATATTGCTGGCCGTCATATTTCCTTGTAGAATTTAATATTAAACAATAGGACTCTACGTTCCTTTTTATTTTTTGAGGGTGAAAAATCATCAAATGTTCCCTCCCGCTCTGGGTGGAGCGGAAGGGAGTGTCAGACTTTTACTGACTAAAACCCATCCATGTTCCTTCTTTAGCCCTTTATGTTCCGGTGTAGCGTTAACCCTTTCGGACAATCCCGCTTCCGGCAGGCTTCGGCCCTGACGGGCCCCTACACATGCTGACATCAGTTTCTGGCACGGGCACGGGCCTGGTCCTGCTCGGACGGTAAGCTACCGTCCGCAGGCCCGCGCCTACGGTGGCCGGGACTCGTCACGCGGCTCCCGCAGCTGCTGGGACGTGAGGTCCATTCCCTCATCCATCCCTCCACCTCCTTCGCGAGTATATCTGCTTCGCAGAAGAAGGTGACTGCTTCCCATTCTCTCTCCATGGTCCTAAGTCTTAAACAACTGAAATTTATTTTTGTAGACTCCAATTAAAAACTGAAATTCGCTAATGAAGTTCACTATGTTAGTTTCGCTGATTATAGCCGCGTTTGGCTCAGATCCCGTTTTGTCGGGTTTTGGCTGCTCCGAATTCTCACATACGTAAAACTACGAACATTAGTGTACCGAGTTTGACCCAGTTTTTGTTTTGTTTGCTTACCTGCACTGTTTTGTAGGGGTCAAGGATTCCTGTTAATGCAGATTCTTGTTTTCAATCCTTTGTTACTTGAAAAACCTAAAATCATTTTATATATACACTTAGTGCAGTCTTGCTCGACTCTACCCAAGACTGCCTCTTTGGTCTATTGGTCGCATTCAGTCGGTCAAATTCCCGGGTCGGGCAAAATTGAGTTTCTGTCTGTCGGGCTTTGTGCCCCGTTGATTAATAGCAGTAGGCTCGCTTCCTATAAGGGTTGGACCACATCTGGCAGCACGGAATCGCATTTGTTCCGAATTTTTACTCGAATGGTTGTAATTACCTCTTTGCCTAACCCTTTAGGAAATACAGGCATAATGTTATGTAGTTCATTCTTTGCGCGTTTATGCGCACCTAGTTTCTGAACAGGCAGCATCGTCTCAAGATAAACTTTTCTTGTAGCATTCAATTAGTTCAGGACTGTTAGCCTGCTCCAACTTTTCCTTATAAAAGGAAAATTTCATTTATATTCGCGTTCCAACTTCGAATTTCAAGGCAAATTATCTCTTCAGCCAATTTCCCGAGGTGATTCAAAGAGGATTTACTCAGTTTTTGCTTCAGAATAGTCAGCAAGAGGAAGTGATTAAAAAAAACTAATCTGCCATCTAAGCAATCAGAACGACATCAGTCAAGTTTTTGTCAACGGGCTCACGATGTGTATCCTCCGAGAAACAAGTCTTACAATTATCGCGTCCGGTGCTATGGGACTAATTTGCGTGTTCCGTCTCTTTTTATCCTTCTGTAACTGTATATTTCTGTCTCATTCGATCCTGGTGGCTGAAGTTAGATCAGATAATGGTAGCTGTTAAATGCATTACCTCTCGCGTTCAGGTAGCGTTGAATATAAATATTTTATTGCGAGGTGTTAACTCGTTTGATGTGAGAAAGTTTATTCTGAAACGGATATGTTTTGTTGCTTACTATGATTTATATTTAAAATCTTACACGTTCCTTGCATGTGCTAAAAGAAACAAACCATTAAACTGAAAAAAAAAATTGTTTTGCAAAGTACGTTTTTATCCATGACGCAGAATTTTCTTGACGTGATAATTTGGTTTTTAAATGATTGTCCTTGTCACGAAGACAAAAAATCATTGGTGCTGTCGCTACCTCATTTTTCGTGTAGGTAAAGTTTTTATGTAGTAGTCTGGCTTGCACCTAACTATTCTAAATGTAACTAGTTTCCTTTCTTATCAACCGTAACAAATTCCCAGACACGAGTAATAATAACGTGACTGAATTCCTATTGCAGCGGTAAATACATAGTTATTTGTATTTAATTTCATTCTGTTAAGGTGAAAACTACAGGGTCGCCCGCCAAATTTATTACGTTTATTTTTTTGCGATTAGCAGGTCAGTACTAGATTATATGTTGATTAAATGTGATTTGCGATCCTAACAAATTAATTATTACAGATCAGGTCAATTCCCCCTCAGAGAGTTGTATCGATGAGTTAAATGATTTTAATCCTTTCAAAACATATACGTGTCAGCCACGAATCGTATTTTGATAAACATAATCAAATGTTACACTTAAGTACCTGCAAATGTAAAAAACGTAAGAAAATTTCGCGGGCTACCTCAGCGGATCCCCCTTAATGATGTAAATGTTATTGACCTCTTCGGTGGCCATTTGGTGAAGCTGAATTGCCGATGTTTCTGAAAAGACATGCAATACTACCTGTATTCGTACTATCTGTTATATGTATAGCATCATGCCTGCAACCCCCGACGGGTTAGGCTGAGGTGTCCTTAACAAACAATTTACAGAAATATACTCTCATGACCCAATTCCCACGTGGTTAAGAGACCCCATTGCCTATGTTTCGTAATGGCCATAAGATCTTCAAATTAATAAGATTCCTATCTTATCAATCACACTAAAATCTACCACTGCAATGAACCAACGTGATTCACTACAAATTGTTTACAAAAATCGGTTTTAAAACAAAGAAGTTCTCAAGAAAACACGATGCCGCCAGATTGCAGGTAACGTCCGAGGTCCCTAGACAATGGCTCATTACAAAGCATTACGAAAATAAGGTGTAATTTGATGAAAAAACAGCCGAGATCTCAGAAGGTGGGCTCCGTAGCCGCCGTGAATGCTTTATGAATATATTAATAGCTGAAAATGTGCAAGTTTCATGGCGAAATTTGGATTTAAAGACAGGCTATTACAGGCTAGGTGCTGATGCACCTGTCTGATGCATTGAACGGTTTTATCTAACCAAAAGCCATGTGCACGCAGGGATTTCCCATCAGAAGAAACAAAGTTTAATCCCCTATTGAACCCCTTACGGTCAGAGATATAAGTCACTAGCTTTTGCCAGCGCCTTCGCCCGCGTAGATGTCGGAAATTATCCCACGGGAACGACCCACCGGGATAAAAAGTATCCTAAGTGCTATTCTAGACTATAATCTATCTCTATGCCAATGTTTCATCCAGATTCCTAATGCAGTTTTTGCCTGAAGGAGTAACAAACATCCATACATCCTCACAAACTTTCACGTTTTTAATATTAGTAGGACTTAGGAAGCTAAGTCAGAGGCCTGCCTGACAAGCCGGTGACTCTCATAAATCCTTCCACTAGTGCTTACTTTCGGAAAGAACTTGCCAGGCCCAGCGGCTTAAACTGTGCTCAGACTGTCAGTAAATTAATGACTGAACGAATTCAAGACTTTTTTAAGTATTGGTAATGTTAAAACAATTGAGAGTTGAAGAAATAAATGATCAAAATAATGTTAAAATGTGCCAAGTCTATCGCATTTTGTTTAAAATGAATGAATGCCGTCTTTATTATCTTAATTTCCTTGCTGTCCATAAATCATTAAAAAAAAACGCAGTCTTTTGTTTTTTTAATAGTCTTGCCACATTTTATTAAAAAGTTCGCAATTGAAAAAGTTTTTGTTTATCTACGTAACCCTAATATCTCAAAGAAACCATACACAAATGACTCGGCAATTTAGTTTCATAACCGTGGTATATTAGGTAGAAAATCGGTGTGCTATGGACTGGTTTTGATTGAAATAGGGCCATTAGTGGGTTCAAGAAAAGTTAGGTCGTTTTGTGCGCTATAAATCATTGTCACTCCATATTACGTCTGTGGAACAAAAGTTCCTGACTTCAGTTCAATCGAGTTTATGGATCCAAGTTATTTGACGATGCTCTTGGTAGAAATCCTCACGCAAGGATGAATTTAATACGCGTTTTTTTTTTCTTTTAAGTTGTACGTGAGAAGGACATTCGTTCGTGACGTCCGCACACGTTTCTATTTTAATGGATTTTAAAACCGTTGGAGTATTTTTGAGGAAAATGGTTGAAGTTTAGTGGGAATGGAGGAACAGGGTATAAAGTCCCTCCATTGAAAAGGGAGGGACTCCTCCAACCAGATAGATGTTTCGTCTCACGGGCTACTGCCCGACAAATCTTAGTCGGGGCTGAGTATAATGATAAATCGCGCTGTAAACTCGTTTGTGCGATGTAGGATTTGTGCGATGAAGTACTGTCGTCACATGTCAGCTTTTTGACACACTGCTCGCTATCAGTATAGCTCCCTATGTGGCTGGATAGATGTCGATACAAAGTAATTTAACTTAACTCACGAATAAGGCAATAAAAAAATAGCTAAAGAGCACTTGCCACTTGCCAAAAGTCCCGGGTACTGCAGGAGACGTCTCCCCCGATTACTTCCGTTAATTTAAAATTTTAGTTTTACATGTATGTTACAAAAAATAAGAAAGAAATACCGACAGTCAAAACTACGTCCATCCCTCGTCATAAGTCTAAAGCCGTGCCGAGGAAATGTTATGGAAAACCAGTTTTACACATCCTTCTCACCAACTCGCCAACATTAGCCAACTATAAGTCCAACATAAAGACATGTCCAATGCCCACACTTGTGTTCCAAAATTCTATAAACTTTCCTACAAGACCAGCAACGGTTGTAGTTCTCAGCGTTGGCCAACATTGGTGGTTACATAAAAACGGATCGCGTGTCACGATTATGATTGATGTTACCAAATTGATTAGTAACGTGTTCGCGCTGTTTCCTAGTTTTTCTTTTAACAACAACTTACGTGAGGTTTTTTTCTTGATTTGTAATGCGTAAGCGTATTTGCGGAAGGATTGTGATACCGTTCATCCTTTTATCATCAAAATCTCGTAAAGTCGATCGCCAATATTTGATACGTGTTTTATGCCAGACAGTAATAACTTTTTTGTGATACTTCTGCATAAGATTCAAGATTAAAAATCTAAAATATTGCCATCAGCGTTCCTATAAAATTGATCACGTCTTTCCTCGATAGCGAATTCAATTAAGTTTGGAGATACATACTCGAAACTGAGGTTCAGAAAAAGGAACTATTTTTATTACTTCCACTGTGTTCATTTATTCAGAAATCTACCGTTATGCCCCGGGGAAGTGCTCTTGGCACTTAGAATTTCGAAAACTTGTTATACAGCGTGTAACCGAAAGGGTATATACATACAAAAGCATAAATGCAACAGAGCACCAAAAAAAAATCTGCTGTTCTATACATTTTTTGTCACGTGACTCGAAATGTAGGGAACAGCTGATTATTTTTTCACGTTTTCGGAGTTGGTCCCATAAGAAAAGTAGTTCAGTTTGATAGTCTGTAGCATATATCCTTTTGTATGTATATACCCTTTCGGTTACACCCTGTATAAAAATATATATGCACAGAAACATTTTCTACTTATGTTCTTTTTTCCTTCAATACCATTTTCTATGTCTGAAAGCCGAATAAATACTGATACTTGACACCGTATCTGACATAAATGTATTATAGTCTAGGAGTAAATAAATTGTCGCCACGCAGAATATGCCTACCGTTCTGTGAAACATGTAGAGTTGCGCGCTGAGAAGGAGCGGAAGCGGAAGTAACTCCTTGTAATGTGAAGATTGGAGAGGTAAAGCCAGAGATTGTCTGAAGGCGTGAGATATCTCCGGTATACCTGAGGCACTTTTGGCCTTCTAGTTACACTTGTTGGTGTCCAACCTTCTTGAGAAGTACTTCTCTGCTCTGAACAGCGGCACGATTAGCGTTCATACGTGAGATCTCGAGTTAGAACACAAGACACGCTGCACCTCTGACTTTTCTGAATTATCACTTACTTAAAAAACGGTGATCACATCGTGAGGAAACCAGCAGAAGTACTAGGAGGGTGGACCCCAAATAAATTGACATAAAAGCCAGGATAAAGGAGAACAAGAAAATTTTAACATGAAACCCCGACTCCGGTGGATTCAAAGTTTGAAGCTATTCCATTGTCGATCAAACATTGGAATCATACATAAATCATATGCTTAGGGTTTCCACTTCAAATTTCGTTTGAATTCTCGTTCCTGCTCGCACTTAGTGCGTACCCTAAGTTGTGTTATGTAGTATAATATTGTACTATTGTATACGTAGCCACAAGGAATATTAATGGTTTGAGGTTTCTGGTATTACCCGAATATGTAATTGATAATATGTTGTATAGCTCTATGCTATATTAGGTACAGTTTCCTTTACAACACTCGACTTATTTATGTTGAAATATCACTTGTGATGTGTGACAAAGGATAGGCATTTGTCTAAAATTAAATGATTTTGCGTTTCGATTTTATTTTTGTGCGTGGGACTTCCTATATCTCTACATCAATGTCACTCGCCATTCACTCTGTCCCTGCTTCAATTGATACTCGCATAAAGCCTTCACCAGTGAAGCCGCTGTCCCCATCCAAATAATAAAATGTCCTTTCCGCTAAAATCTCTCAAACAGAAACTCAAAGGATATCTTCGATCTTTTCCGCGTCCAATTGAAAACTTGTGTCGACACCGGATAGTCTTATAATTATTCAGAGCCACGAAAACTGTCTTCAGTTCTACATTTCAAGAGATTCCTCATATTGAGGCCAAGTTAGAACGAAATAATATTATAATGTTCGTCATTGACTTACAAATGACGGATTTGAATATTCGGTAGGTACTCTTCGGATTGTTTTGTAATATAGCCCGTAATTGGACGGGAAAAGATTCTTCGGATGAATGAAGCTTTTGTAAATTTGTATGGATTCTCTTTTATGTGCATGAAAGGGATTATCATTCCAATTTAGGGGCTGTATCGAAACAGACTCTGTAATTGAGTCGGTAATCCCCTCCGTAGCGTCGACACATTTCAATTTGGGGAAGATTCTTATTCGGTTGGATTTGTGTCGTGGCTGTCAATGGCCTCCCATATATTCTGGACTGAAGAATATACTTTACTCCAAACATAAACCTGTGAAACATATTCAATTCACTCTAACAAAAATGACATGGTGCCAAGTGGAACAAAAATTCAACAACCTGCTAAAATGTTTATGTCACCAATACTTTGTACAACGAAAATCAGTTTCTATTTATTATCTATTACCGTCAAACGGGGTGCATGGGAACGCAGTCGGGACGAAACTTCAAAAGGGATTTTAACATTGAAATAATATCATTTGTGGCCAACAAGTAGCCCTTTATAATAGAGTAAACACATTACAGGTCCTTTTTGGACACAAACTATATTATTTCAATGTTAAAATCCCTTTTGAAGTTTCGTCCCAATTCACAATTGCGTCCCTATTCACCCCGTTTGACTGTATTCATTCATCTTTTCAAGCAACAGTAAGTAGTTGTCAACTCGACGACGGCAATGATCGCGAACATTGAAGTAATCTCAGGTCATCAGCGGATTTATCCAATAGTGAATAGATAATGGCTCCCACGGCAATATCTGTGCGAAATCATTCACTAAGAGCATTAAAATGTATAATGACTAGGAAGCCAGAAGTAACGACTAATTAGTTAGATAGCTGTAAACGCGGCTGCAGATAGTAAAATATGATATGAACCCTGCGAATAATGTGGCCTATATTACCGCGTATTAGGTCTTTTTTTTATTGTGGGTGGGATATTAATTGACTCCTCCCGCTCTGGGTGGAGCGGAAGGGAGTGTCAGACTTTTACGGACTAAAACCCATCCATGTTCCTTTAGGAGTAGTGGTAGCGATAGTGGTAGTGGAGTTAGTGATGTAGCGGTAACCCTTTCGGACAATCCCGCATACCCGGCAGGCTTCAGCCCTAACGGGCCCCTTCCTTATTGCTGACATCTTTTTAAGGCGCGCGTGGATACGTACGCGTATTAGGTCTTAAAGCGTAAAGACTGTAATTTGGCCAACGTTTCTTTAGAAAACTTAGTCCTTCCTATTTGGGCCGAAGCCTGCCGGGGATTGTTCGAAAGGGTTACCGTTACACCGGAATATAAAGGGCTAAGGAACATGGGTTTTCGTCAGTAAGAGTCTGACACTCCCTTCCGCTTCACCCAGACCGAGAGGGGTCATTTGATGCATTCCTACCATCGAAAAGCAAAAGTCCATCCTATTTTAAATATCCAAATGTTTTCGGAACCGAACAAGTAGGAATGTGACTTTTTCATTTGCAATTTACCTAGTTTATCTTGGACATTACTGATATCGGTGAAAGAAAAACCTCTTGAAGAAGTCTGGACTTATCACATCACTACATAGTATAAAACAAAGTCGCTATTTTTGTCTGTTTGTTTGTCTGTATGCTTAAATCTTTAAAACTACGCAACGGATTTTGATGCGGTTTTTTTATTAGATAGAGTGATTCAAGAGGAAGGTTTATGTGTATAATTTATTTTGTCGACATATTTTGCGGGCGAAGCCGCGGGCGGAAGCTAGTTAATATCATAAAGGCGATAATTTCTGTGTGTGTGTTTGTATGTCTGTTTCTTCTTCACGCTGAAACGGCTGAACGGATCTGAAAGAAATTTGCCACACATATAGTTTAAATGATGAAAAAATGTACGGTTCCTGTAGGATAATTTCGACGCGGGTAAACCGCTGGCAGAAGCTAGTACGTAATGTAAGTCCGAAATCACGAACCCGTTTTGAGCAAAAGCGTGGTGATTGTGCCTTTTCTGTATGAGAAGAACTGTTTGCCCTGCTGTGGGACAATAATATGCTGGTATCATTCAAAGGTCTATAGGATGAAAACAGCTGCAGTCGACCACACCGTGCTCGATTACAAGTACCGACCCATGCAGATTCCGATGAACGGAATTGCTCTGTGGGTATCCCAATATTTATAGCAATGGTATAACTAGGTGCTTGTTCGTCAACAATAAATCCACTACAGTCTTATCCCCCTCGTGATCATGTAAAACAGTTGTTTTAAAGCACTCTTTGTGCAGAGGCCAGCACATCAAGCTACCCCAATCTGTCAAATTTCTTTGATAGATTTTCAACTTTATGACACTTTTTTTTTTTTTTTTTTTTAAGGCTGGGAAATCATCCAATGACTGCTCCCGCTCTGGGTGGAGCGGAAGGGATTGTCAGACTCTTACTGACTAAAACCCATCCATGTTCCTTCGGTAGCCCTTTATGTTCCGGGGTAGCGGTAACCCTTTCGGACAATCCCGCTTACCCGGCAGGCTTGGCCGTGAGGGGCCCCTTCATATGCTGATATCTCTTTGAGGCGCGCGTGGAAACGTAACTCCTGAATATTAACTTTATGACACTGGGATAAGGTTCATGTTCAATTGGGAACACTTGACAGTTTGGGATAGCTTGATGTGCTGGCGTCTGTACTATGCGGTAACGATAACATCATTGATTTATTGGGAGCGAACTACCGTATAATTACCGTAACGTGTTATGGATTAGAAACTGGTTCAGAACCGATGCCCGGATGTTAAGGTCGAGGTACTTTACAAATTCCTTGATACTTATAGTTATCTATTAGAACATTGTTGCTATGCAGCATAAAAACTCTGACATTCTCTCTGAAGGGTTAGTCCATCCACACGAAAAAAAAAAATTGAAAGCTCATCAGTTAAGTTTCTATCTTCAAACAGACAATGTCCCGGCGATGAGAATAATATTTTAGGATCCAACGTTTATTATACACATACATTATATAAATTCTACTTCAATATCTTTCCTACACAAGACACAAAAAGAAACCGTTTGCGCAAATCTTCAGAATTCTAGATTAGCTCCATCTTTCCTCCCACATTTGCGGTTCGACGTCCTATTCTAACATTGTTGCTTTAAAATATGCATGTATCACTTTTATTTTCTTGTTCGCATTGCAGATGAGATGCGTTGGTTTCTAGGGAGTAGGGGAAGCTGGCTGTAGCTAATTTTGTACTTCTTCTTCTTCGTGTGGTTAGTGACTAACCTGGTGTCAGAGTTTTAATACTGCCCATGGGCCTCTGACTTAGCATCGAATGCTGTTGAGAAATATCTCTCAGACATGCCGGTTTCCTCACGATGTTTTCCTTCACCGGTTTTAAGCAAGTGATAACTATACAATACGCTTATGAAATCCGAAAAATCAGAGGTGCGTGCCTTGGGTCCGAACTTGAAACCTATGAGTTGGCAGTCCGGTCACACCACTAGGCTATCACTGCTTTGTACTGCCTGAAAGGTATTTCTTTCTAGGTGTAGTTTGTTTTTTGTTAGTTTTGAAATTTTCATTTGGCTTCTCGTGTTCAAATTTTTCAGCGCAGGAATTGCTAGTGCTTTTCCTTCAAAGTTTGAGAGCCCCTTTTATTGAAAAGGGCCTTCGATATAAGATTTTCCTAGGACACACAAACATAACATCACGCCTGTAATCCCTAAAAGGTTAGGCAGAGGTGTACCTATAGTACACCCTCCAGTTATGTTTGAGTCCCTTGTAATAGAAGGCGAGACTATTGCCATCAACCGGGCACAAATCCAGACTACGGGCTGCTACTGAGAAATTCCAGATGGAATAACTCAATAATACTTTGTCCGACCGGGGAATCCAACCCAGGACCTCATGCTCAGCAGTTCTGACCACTAGACCAACGCGGCAGTCCTTGAATGTATGAATAGTGATTGATACATTCTAGGGAAATCTTGTATCGAAGACACATTAAGGCGGAGACTGACTTGTACCGTTTGTTTGTAATGTATCATTCGAAGCGATCTTGTTACAATACGGCGACACAGACTGGCTTGTAACGTGTGTTTGTAATGTATCATTCGAACTCTTGGCTCAAGTGTGCTCCACCCATAACACTCAAAGGGATTCGCGAAAAAACCGACAGTCGCGTGGAGCACAGGGCGGTCGCCGCGAATGATACATTATAAACTAACGTTACAAGTCAGTCTTTGGTTTCTGTTACACGAACGCGATACATTACACCAAAATGTTACAAGTCAATCTCCACCTTTAGGTTTTTCATCGCCTCCGCTGTATAAAACACACATAGATACAAATCTATTCTACTGTGATTCTACTTGTACCCAGTTTCCAATGCTTTCTCAACGTTGTTACGTGCAGCCTCTCACCGCATGTTCTGGGAAATTCTCCATATTATATTATAATATTCCTTAATCTAAATGAGCTGAGAAGCAATCAGCTCTGGCTTAGCTGTGCTGCTAAGTCAGAGGCCCATGGGCAGCATTAAAACTCTGATACCAGGTTAGTTACTAACCACACGAAAAGAAGAATTAGCTGTACCATTCAGCTGATCTAGCATGCACTCTGGTTTGATTACAGTGCGATTGTTAGTTCCTCGGAACTCTGTCCCACACAAATTGGTATGTCAACGGGAGGAAGGAAGTCGGGTCGTCACGCACTATATAACCGTCATTACTATGCGTCATATGCGAGTCACGGCCGAGACGCTGATATTTATATGTTCTTGGAAGGGACCTTTTTGATGACGTAGATTCTCAACCCCAAAGCATATTTTTTTTTTTTTCATTTAGCCTACACTGTCCCACTGCTGAGCAAAGGCCTCCCCCAAATCCTTCCAGACATCTTTCTCTTGAGCCACCTCGATCCATCCCTTGTGGTATGCGTCTAAGTCGCCTCGCCACCTCTTCCTGGGCCGGCCTCGACGGCGCCGTCCATCCTCAGGCACCCACCTTGTAGCGACTATTGCCCAGCGGTCACTATGCATGCGGCTAACGTGACCCGCCCAATCCCAAAGCATTTATTTCAAATAAACTAATTACAGGCACTTTTGAATTGTCAAAGGGTCCGGTCGGTCAGAAAAATGAAGCTAGGCGTCCATTCCAAAGCACCGGGGAAAAAACTCCACGGACAATCTTTTAAACAAAATAAATGGTTACAAAATATTGGTTACATTATTTCATATTATTACTATACATGTGAAAAGGATGCAGAACGTTAAAAGCATCCGTTATATATACACACATCAAAAGTGTCTAGGGATCAACATATATTTTTGCAATAAATTTTCTCTTGATTGATATTAATTTAAATTTTCTTTAAGGATTCATCAAATAAAGTGTTTTCGTTTGTCACAGTAACGATAAACCAAGTCACCTTTGCATTAATACATGTTGTAGTAGTAGTTGTTGCAACGAACATGGGCGGCCATTCCACAGCGTGATTTGGATGAACTCATTTTGAGTATGCCAAACCGATGTTCTTGTGTTGTTAGTGTTCGCGGTAGAAACACGGATTATTAATTGTTTAAGTTACCCAATAAAATTTTAAAGAAAACTGTTATTTCAGTCTTTTTTTCGAACTTTAATGTTAGTGGTTCAAATGTCAAAAATCCCTTTATTAGGAAAATGGCAAATTTCTTTATTAATGCAAAGGTGACTTGGTTTATCGTTACTGTGACAAACGAAAACACTTTATTTGATGAATCCTTAAAGAAAATTTAAATTAATATCAATCAAGAGAAAAGTTATTGCAAAAATATATGTTGATCCCTAGACACTTTTGATGTGTGTATAAAAACAATACAAAAATTAAATTAAAACAAGCCATAGCCGCTAAGAGATGACCTGTCCCTACTGACAGCGCCCGTTCACGAACATGACGCATGGATTAGCACCATTCAGCTCAACCATTTTGAAGTGTTTGTTTGATTGTTACTTATATATGGAATTGTTTTCGGAATTCACTTTCCTTTAGATGTACACGTGGCCAATGAAAGCTAGACCGAAAAAAGTAAACATTTTGACCGTGGCGACACTTTCGTTATGTAACAAAACCTAACTTAACGTCTCACGCCTGTCATTTCCGAAAGGAGGAGGGATGAGGGGTGGGTATAGCACACCCATATTTCGCCAGTTACGTTTGAGTCCCATGTCATAGGGGGCGAGCCTATTGCCATCATTTCGTAATAAAAGTGTAGTAATATTAGCGTAGCCAATAGATATATAGGTTCAGCAGGATTGTCCGAAAGGGCTACCGCTGCTCCGGAAAATAAAGTACTAAGGAACATGGATGGGTTTTAGTCGGTAAGAGTCTTCCCTTCCGCTCCACCGGGAGGGGTCATTTGATGATTTCCCAACTAATTGAACTTGTAATTCACAATTGAGTTCCGAGTCGATACGTTATCCAGATCAGCGCTCAAAATGTCAATGAACAAATGGTTAAAATAGTGTGAAATCGAAAGGAAATTCGTTCTACTTTTTTGTAGTCTTATTTAAGCCGTAAGACCTTCTGCAAGATGGAAATAAATTGCCTGTGATGTTTGGTTTTGGTTCAACAAGTAACACAAAAAGCGGTTCACTGAACTACTGTCTAACCGGATTGGAGCAGAATATTAGTTTTTACATGGAACGACTGCCTATCTGACCTCCGCAACTCAGTTACTGGGTAATATGATAACCCTTGGTTAAACTTTTTATTTTCAAATAACACAGAATTAATAACATGCATAAACATAATCAGCCTGTAATGTTGCCACTGCTGGGCAACAGGCCTTCTTTCTTCGAGAGGGAGTAGGCCGTAATCAACCACGCTGGCCCAGTGCGGGTTGGTGGATGTCGCATGTCTTCGAATTTTCGGCTCTAGGACCTGTCGGTTTCCTTACGATGTTTGCCCGAACCGTTTTGAGAGCAGTGGTGATCAAAATAATTTGTCTAGATCCAACTGTGTGATGTGGTGGTGATGAAATTATTTACACAAAGTAAAGCAAAAGCAAATATCATAACAAAGTCTTATTGCATGAATCTGATAATAATGATGGCCAGACACTGGTCTGAGTTGTGCTTTGAACGTAGTTCATACATTAGAAACAGCCTGCCAATCAAAGTATCATTATCGACTATTTTATTTAGACACGATAGCAATTACTTTGTAAAAACGACTCGTATTGTTATTATAGCTGATGTTTCTCGCGATTCAGTATGTTGTCGTCATTATATCTCTTTTTAAGGTTCCTTAGTACATGCAAGGAACCCTTGTAGTTTCTTCCTGTCCGTCCGTTCATTTGTCTGTCTGCGGCTTAGCTCAGAGTTTTACTAGATATATGTAATTGGTCATAGGTGTAAATATTAAAACCGCCAGCAAAATGGTAAAATAAAATCTTGTTTTAGATGATTTTTCTCGGTTTGGTTCCGTTATTGGAAGGAAACTATTGACCAGGGTAGAAAAAGATGTGTGAGTGTGTGTGATGTGTGTGTGTGTGTGATGTGTGTGTGTGGTGTGTGTGTGTGTGTGATGAGGATTTGAGCCAGAATATTCCATAATCACTACATAGTATAAAACAAAGTCGCTTTCTCTGTCCCTATATCCCTATGTATGATTTTGATGCGGTTTTTTTTCAAAAGATAGAGTGATTCAAGAGGATGGTTTATGTGTATAACTTGTCGAAATATTTTGCGGGCGAAGCCGCGGGCGGAATCTAGATTAATATAATCTTATTACACGATTTCACAATGTGAATTACCTATGTTACCTTAATATTATTAATAACATTAATTAAATGTACTTTCCTCTAACTAAACATTTCATCGCAATTCATTTATGTACCTACAAAATATAAATTTGAACAAAATAACGAAGCTAAAAGGAAATCCTTCCCGGTAAACCCACACTGTCTATCCACGGTTTTGGTAACTTTTTGCATAATGATATCATTGTTATACAATTCTATAAAAAGGAAATTCTATTTCTGGCCTCCGCCCGACACAGTTGGCTTTAAATTGGTATTTTTTCCCACCTACGCAACCCGGGTCCTTTTTGTAACGAGTTTTTCACTGTATAATTTTATTAGCTCGCGTTGTATAACATATACGTCTAATTATAACTCCTGTATAGCCTAAATTAAACCTTGTGGAACTTAGAGCTAGGTTTTTTAGAATATAACTTTCGACCTTTCAAAATTATAGAATAGTTCGATAGGTTTAATAAAAGAAATGAAGGGGAGTTTGTCAGCAGCCGTGCTACTTGACGCATGTATTTGTTAACCTTTTGATCGTCATTATCACATTTACGTGACAAGCAAGCGCATGCCCTGTACGCCAACGACACAAATATGTGACAATACGGTGCACTAATAACACGAAATAAACAATTAAATCATGACTTTTGTGTGTGTTTTATGGATATCTTAAAAATTTAGGGCTCTCGTACATATTTAACTGTATGAAACAAGTTAAAATACCTACTCCATGGATGTTGGGAAATTCAAGATAACAAGAAGAAATAAATTTGGTGCTTGGCGTGGAGAGCACGCGCGTTCTTTTATGCTCTGGCGTTCAAAAGGTTAAAAGCAATATAATTCAATATCTGCTGCTCCGTGTGTTTGTATTTTTAACCGACTTCTAAAAAAGGAGGAGGTTCTCAATTTGACTATATTTTTTAATTTTTTTTTGTATGTTTGTTCGCGCATAACTCCGTTGCTTGCCAACCGATTTGAAAAATTCTTTTTTTGTTGGAAAGGGTATACTTCCCAAATGGTCCCATAAATTTTTTATCGAAATCGGATAACCGGTTTTTGAAAAATCAACAAAAATCTAAAAAAAATCCTACTTAACATATGTGGACGATGTTCTAATAAGTTCCTGTCACTGTAATTTACATACTAAGTAGTGGTATTAAAATTTTGGGGGGGTTGTGTAGGTACCACAACTAAAAAGTGAAAAATAAAAACTTTTTTACAAAAAATAAAACCGACTTCCAAAAAAAACACTACAAAGTGAGTGAACACAAGTCGGTGGCAAAAAAATTAAAATACAAACCCGAAGACACCGACTTCCGAAATCAAAATTATTTTTCACTTTGTAGTGTTTTTTTGTAGGATAGAAATCCCTATGACACACTACACAAGCTCTACCACTGAGCCCCCTAAGTGAAGGTCCCACTGACCTTCACACTACCTACTCATGTGATGTTCTAAGTTCGCCATTAAGACACCCACACTTATATAAGAGTGGTTTATTCTAAGCCGTAATCGGTAATTCTTGACACAAATAACGTTTTCTAATTTAGTAGATATGTTCGGTCTTGTTGTTCGCAGTAGGAGACAAAAACCATGTTCATTTAGTCTTTTGGTAATTTCAGAGTCATTACTTTCTACATCTGTACTACATCTAGGGATACCTACCTATCAAAAATCTACCTACTTGATATTTGTTATCCTTTTCCTGCCGTACACAATCCATAACCCAATTTCTTTGGTCAACTCAGTATACCTACGTGGTTTTACTTCAGCTGTTTGTCAATGTTCACTTTTTTTTAAATTGAAGAATGAGCCTGTTCTTTACCTCGATCACGCTTAATGGAAAGCGATGGGTGAGATCTATGATGGAGCGAACATGCCCAGAAAATGACTGTTCACTCTTGCTTTGAAGAACGGTTATATGTAGAGGGTACCGACCTTCTTTATTATATACTAGCTGACCCGTCAGACGTTGTCCTGTCTTAACTATGATACCTACCTTACCCTACCTACCCTACCTACCCTACCTACCCTACCTACCTACCCTACCTACCCTACCTACCCTATCTACCCACCCTACCTACCTACCCTACCTACCTACCCTACCTACCTACCCTACCTACCCACCCTACCTACCCACCCTACCTACCTACCCTACCTACCTACCCTACCTACCCACCCTACCTACCTACCCTACCTACCTACCCTACCTACCCACCCTACCTACCCTACCTACCCTAGCAAAAATGTGCAATAAAACTATTTTTCTCATACAAACTTTGCCACCCCTTGTAACCCTTTTAGGGGTTGAATTTCCAAAAAATAATATGCCTATGTCCTTCTCATAAATGCAAACTATCTACATACCAAATTTCAGCAAAATCGGTGGGGTGGTTTAGGCGTGAAAAGGTAACAGACAGAGTTACTTTCGCATTTATAATATTAGTGTGGATATGGTACCGATGCTGGCAGAGATTTACACACTTTGGCTAAGCGCATTGAAGTGCTTAGTACGGCTAATCGGAATATCAACTTCTTTTACTTACTTTATCATCTTGCATACAATCTCTTTTCTATTCTACCTCTTTTCGCATAACTTTGAGGTCTGAGTTATGTGTTTTCGCAGACGGAGAGTTAATTTTCTTTCGAATCTTTGGTCAGCGGTCCACTGGGTTCTAGTTGGCGGTTATGATGGAGGTCTTCGAGAATTCTGCCTGTATGTCCTAATCCTTCCAAAAGTGACCCTAACAAAATTTTCTTAATTACGTTTCTTCATTCGTATCTCATATTCCGTGTGTGGTTGGTACTATATTTGGTTTCCTCTCGTGCCGCTAACAAGCCAATTATGGTTAATTTATTCATAACCACCTTGTGACTGCGTAATAATTAACTACAGCCGACTGGTGCAAACTTTTTATGGTGTCTACTGCCTAATTTGAATGAAACACTTTTTGTTGGATGAGGTAAGTTGTTTTTCATGGTAGAAAAAAAAAGTAAAGATTTGTAATGTCAATTTGAGTTGCTAATGCTATGTCAACTAATATTCGAAACTTGTGTAGTAAGTGTCAGATTATTCGTAAGTATTAAACTTTTTTCATTGCCGAAATCTTACCACCTAACGTAGATCAAACATTAATACTTATCAACATACTGTTAATAGAAATATCAAATATTTGGGAATTCCAGTAAATAACTTCCGTTTAATTTATCATAACAGTTCCGCTCTGTTCCATTTCATTGAACTTGAAAAATGTCACAGGATAATTGACTTCCGAATGCTATCAAAGTGTCAGTAGCATTCCTATTCCGCGGTTAAGAGGTTAAGAGGCGGCCATCTTGTAAAGTAATAAACAACGAGAAAGCTGAATAAAGTTTCCCCTCCTAGGGTTTATGGTAGAAATATTACGTGGCCAGCAAATAATCAGACTGTTAAAGTAACAACCCCAGAAATAATAAATGATTTTGTGGAAATAGACTTGAGCCTCTAGAATAGAGTGGGATGGGAAAAAATGTACTTAAGTATATTATTACATTGATAAAATACATGAAATAGATAAACTTATCGAAGGAGCACTCAGTCCGTAGGAAGAGGCGGAAAACGAAGTGGCCTATTACCGGTCGGGCAAGCCGGGTCATACTGGTCCGGAACTAAGTTTCTTTTTAGCCTCGTCCATAGACTGCTCTTCGAATAGTTTTTGTTTTACAAGTCAGTATCACGCTCTGGATTAAAAAACTGTTTATTTAGGAAAAATCCATACAAATGTCTGCTTACATTTGTGAATGTGCTACTCTTTCAAAGTCAAAGTCAAATCATTTATTTCAAATAGACACAAGAAAGTCACTTTTGAACGTCAAAGAACAATAAATAGAACTGATTCTAGTCGCGCCTTCCAAAACGTTGGCATGGAGAAGAATGGACAAGAAACTCCACTGTTACTCTTTTAAAATGTTTTACAATGATTTGTATACATGAATTATAAAATTGTATGTGAAGACGATGCACTCAGAATAAAAACACTACACCACAAAAGGTGAAAAAAAAACCACATATAACAATGGCAGGTAAACTGGATTATGTCATATAAATACTGTGTTTACACTTAGGAATCCTGTTAAAAGATTTCAAGCGCAAAGCGCCGTTTTAATATATGTCGAATTCCAGGTAAGCGAGGTTCTTAGCTGCTATTGGCACATTCTTGTTGTACTGTAGGTACATTCTCATTGGTTGTTACTTGGAATATCTATTGCATCTCGTTTTTCTTTTCTTACACCGGAAGAGCAAAGTTGGATTAGAACTGCCACTCATGCAATGCCTCTTAAGTAGTGTTGTTGTTTCCAGATTTTCGTGGGTACAAGGGCAAGCCGAAAAACACGCGAAACAGACCAATAATCTTTAAAATAATCAATACAATCCCCTAATTTCGGGCAGGCAATTCTAACTAAGAGAATTCTAATGATTATGATTCTGTAAAGGCCAGACTCAAGACAACGTGCAAATTGCAAAAAATATATGGAAATATGAATTTTGGGGGCTACCCTGGTGCATTGACGACACGGTTGACGCAGTGGTTGAGCGATGGACTGCTGCGCAGCATGTCGCGGGTTCGATTCCCGTACGGAAATATTTGTACGATCTACAAGTATTTGTTCCGGGTCTGGGTGTTTGTCTGTCTATCTATAATATGTATGTATTTACAAAAAAAAATGTATATAAGTAGTTTATCAGCCATCTCGTTACCATGACACAAGCATTAGGTTGCTTAGCTTGGGACTATATGGTGTTGTGTGAAATGTCCAAGGATATTGATTATTATATTTATAGTGTGCTACCATCCCCCTTAAGCAGTGCTTGTGACGACACGTCACATTCCTGTCAACCAATGTTTCGCTGAGGCATTCCGCATATTAATCTAAGATGGCGTGTCTCTATTGAGATGTCTCATTGCTATTAATTAATCAAACTAAGCTTAGTTGGTAATGGCGGATTACTGGTGACGTTAAGTAAGTGGCATAAATGAATCGAAACTAGTGACCCTTAGTGATACACTGAAACAAACTAACCCGTCAAATGTTCGCCTACTGCCCCGTTTGCATGTTAGAGCTCAACGATTTTTACGGTTATATTTATTGTCGTTTCAAGAGATTTTTTCTCATGAACCTATGGGGTTCAAATGACATTTGAGGTTAATGAATTAATCTATCAATTCGAGAGATCGAGTTTAACATATTATGTAGAATTGGAATGAAAATACGAAAGCCTGATAGCACTTAGGCCCGTGTGAAATTAGCACGTTTTGGCTGAGGTTCTATACTCACCCAAAACGTGCTAATTTCACCAAAGAAACTGAACACGTTCTGACAAGAGCTGTCAATATTTCGCAACAATAATGACACATGATGACACTGACAGCTCTTGAACTGAGTTCAGATATGCTAATCGTGTTCAGTTTCATTGGTGAAATCCGCCCTTAAGCAACTTTACTTAAAACTAGTTGAAAGGCACTTGACTGGTTGAAACTAATTTTAACTAATGCTTGAGTTTTGAGTGAGGTTCTGTAATACGAGCCTTAGAGATTAAATTCAGCTCATGCCATTTTAATCCACACCGGGAGTAGGGACTGACATCGCCAATATCGACTCTGAATTTGTTATTATTTCATCAATAAGTTTTAATTAACTTGATTACGTTTCGCTTGAGGGACTTCAATCAGCTCTTATCCCACCCAATCGAATATCAAATTAATGTTTTAAATTCAATGCGTTCCACACTTGTACGGTTTTGAATTGTGGTTTAATTAACTTAGAGTATTACCAACATTATTTATTTAGGTGTGCCCTGATGGCAAGAAATTAATATTCTGGTGGATAATCAACAAAAAATACTGGCGACATTGTACTTTGCTGTCTGTTTGAAATAAATAATGCGTTTTTGAACGTGTGTTGTATACATATAAATGTTGTGTGTTGCCTTTTCCCTTGCCTTTTCAATTCATATCCTACGGATTTGGATCGTATTGCAACAAGGATTGTTGTTTAAACACTGTACTTATGCAAAAATATGCCTAACAGTGCCATGCAGTTCCACGCGTGCCTCAAATAGATGTCATCATTAGTGAAGGGGACCGTTAGGGCCGAAGCCTACCGGGCGAGGGGGATTGTCCGAAAGGGTTACCGCTACCCCGGAATATAAAGGGCTAAGGAAGGAACATGGATAGGTTTTGAGTCAGTAAGAGCCTGGCACACCCTTCCGCTCAACACAGAGCGGGAGGAGTCATTTGATGATTTATCAACCTCTAAAAAAAAGCTTAACAGTGACTATATCCACGTATTTGGAAGGGTCTACTGCTAAGGTAGGAAATACCGGCGCCAACTGAAAGAAATTGTAAGTTTATGTTAATAAGCCCAACTACTGACTATCAACCATAAATAAATATGTGAATAATATGTGAGCACCATGTACTTATGACATAATTAAGTTTATTTTCCACTGCTACATGCGTTTTTCTTTTCACCTTTTTGGTTTATTGTTTTTATTCTGGGTGCATCGTCTTCACATATTATAATATTATAATACATGTATACAAAACATTGTGAAACATTTTAAAAGAGTAACGGTGGAGTTTCTTGCCCTTTCTTCTCCACACGAAACTACCTTTTGGAAGGGGCGACTAGAATCAATTCTATTTCTTGTTAATTTTTGACGTTCAAAAGTGCCTTTCTTGTGCCTATTTGAAATAAATGTTTTGACTTTGACTTTATAGAGCAGTACAGCAGTGATGACCCAATGGCCTCGACCACGACTAACGAGTTGCAGGAATCGTGGGTCTGAATCCAGGCAGACGCTTCTTTTTGTGTAAATCATTTTGATCACCACTGCTCTCAAAACGGTGAAGGAAAACATCGTGAGGAAACTGGCATGTCTTAGAACCAAAAATTCTAAGACATGCGACATCTACCAACACGTACTGGGGCCGCGTGGTGGATTGTGGTCCACTCCCTCTTACACAGTGAAGGTCTATGTCCCAACAGTGTGAACATATTATAGGCTGATTATGCAGCTGAGATGAGAATGCTAAGAGGGTTGTGTGGTGTTACCCGAATGAATAGAATACGGAATGAGTATATAAGAGGAAGTCTGAGACGGTGACTGAAAAGTTGTGTGGAAATCGGTTGTCTTGGTATGGGCATGTTATGCGGAGGAATGAGGAAAATGTTGTCAGGAAAGTTGTGAGCATGAATGTGGATGGCTATACAAGTAGAGGGAGACCAAAGAAACGATGGATGGATTGTGTGAAAGATGATATGGCTAGGAAGGGAGTAACTACCGAGATGACGACTAATAGAGAAGTATGGAAGAAAGAGACATGTTGCGCCGACCCCAAATAAATTGGGATAAGGGCAGGAGAATGATGATGATGTAAACCCAACTTACAAATGAAAGTTACTGTTTTATAGGTAGTTCTAGCTACAATTATGAGCTATAAGGACGTTGTCTTAGCCGTAAATGGTTATAACTTGGAACTATTGTGGTAGGATTTCCTAAGCGCAAAAACAGTGATTGCTTCATGAACATGGAGTACTATAACGTGTGATTTCGCTGTCAATCTGTTTTTTAAATTATTTTATCGTAACTAAAGAAATTGTAAAATCATTTCTATAGCTAGGTTTTTAATGGGTATTGGATTCATTTCTCTCTCTTTTCTAACAATTAGAACAATGATTTAGCAGATGCTTAAGTTCTGATTTAATTCTGTCCAATAACTTTCAATTCCGAAATATTGATTCTAAATATGACTATGTATGTTATCCAATGCACATAATCATTGTTACATCTTTATAATAATCATCATCAGTAGCTAGAAAAAACTTCTTAAATCTTCCTTTCTTTTTTAAAAAAAGAAAGAAAAATTTAAGACTTATTTTAAATAAAAGGCTCTTTTTATTAAGGCTGTGACGGCTGCCACTTCCTCCACCATAATAAGTCAATTTGTGAGGGGACTTATACCTTAGAATAACAATTTATGGATCTTAAAGTTGTCCGAAATAAAATGGTATTATTATATTATTATTACTTAACAGAATTCCGTTTATGGTCCGTTTTTCTTTCATGATCATCTTCGGTTGCAAATGTTATAGACTAGCCTATTTCAATACCATGGTCGAGCGACTCTATGCTCTGTTTTCTGTCCTATTTCCAACAATAAACGATCAGTTGCGTCACAACCAATAAATATGTAGTAACTGCTTTAACTGCCTAGTTTCACAGTGTACTAACCATTGTTGATGTTATTGAAAACGGTTGCGGAACCAGCCAACGCAATCGCTGTCATTAGTCTAACTGTTGCTAGGCTATGTTCTATGGCTTCTAATGATTTTGAGAAATATGTTTCATCGCTTCTAGTTAGTCTGTCTGCTTTAATTTTATAAAAAGCAGTCATTTTTGGAAGTTTCTATAATCTTATTTCTTTAATACCATCTGGCCCATGGGCAGCATTGAAACACTGACACCAGGTTAGTCACTAACCACACGAAAAGAAGAAGAATACCATCTTTGTTATTGCCCCAAGCCGTACACTTTTAGGGAACTTACTTTTAAGGATGGGAAATAAGCATATGACCCCTACCCCTGTGGTTGGAGAGAAAGAGAGTGTCAGACTTCTACTAACTAAATCCCATCCGAGTTCCTTCCTTAGCTTTATGTGTTTCGGGGGGCATAAAACTCCCTTGCATCGTAGTTTAGACTTTCGACTTTCAAATTCATAAACTAGTAGGATACCTAGCGATAACTTCCGAATTACCTATGAATATTGCTTCCTTACCTATATCGTATTCAAGAGGCACATGAAACATAAATCTTCAGATCAAATGTTTTCGGATCAAAAGTGAGCAGGGTTATTGCTCCCGGTAGGAAATATGATGCTAGCTAGAACTTTATTACGGACCTTAAAAAAATCAATATATTTGGAGAAAATTCAGGTACCTTAAGGGCAGATTTCACCAATGATACTGAACGTGATCAGCCCATAAACCACGTTTAAAAGCTGTCAGTTTTATTATTTTCTATGGAATATAGACATAGACACTGACTGCTCTTGAAAGCTTTTAAGATGTGTTGATCGCGTTCAGTTTCGTTGATAAAACTGGCACTTCTAAGGACAGGCAAGATCATACACATATATGTACATAGATAAACCATCAGCAGAGCATCTGAGATTTATCTTTTCAACATTATATCACTAGCTAGTTCTTAGGTTCATGTATCTAGAAACGCTTTATTGACAAGATCCATTGAAAGCAGCTTTAATTACCCATTCAAAGACCATTATTTCTCGTAAAGTATCGAAACTGAAAACGACTTACGAAATTAAGAATCCCTTAAAAAAAATTGTGTCGGAGAAATCTGGTCCGTAGCTGAAGCGGCTATATTTTTTTTACATGAGTTAACCAAAGGTTTAATCTGGAACTAATCTGAGATTGGTGGAACGCTTAATCAGCGATTTCATCACAATGCCGTGACGTTCGGCGTAGCCCGCGAGATTTACCATCATAAAGATTGTTTACTTAAATGAGTTGCACAAGAGCTGTTTAAGTAACGTTCTATTCTTTTAAACCTTTATAAATAACTACTTTGTTATAGCTTTCAAAAGGTTCTATTTAAATGAAAAGGTTATTGTATCGTCATAAAAATTTCAAAGGAAATCTGCCCTTTGAATTACCTACGTCAGAGAAGAAATCCCAAATTGACAAATTTTCTTAATTGAACATGTACCTTATGCTTTTGTAATAACGTTGAAAAACTATATAAGAAGTTTGACAGATTGGGGTAGCTTGATGTGCTGGCCTCTGTACATACCCCATAAAATTATAGTAATGATATACTTTTAATACACCGGTATCCAACAACTGAACTCTTCTCTGACTGTAAAGTACTTACGGTCCGTCAGCTTTATGTGCTTAAATCCACCCTTAGAAAGCACGCAGGCCTTCCTCCTCATCTTACAAACAAACGCACGTACGTTCCACCAAATATACAACATAAGACTACCTTCGCCAAACATCAGTATTATATACTAAGTACACATATCTATAAAAACATTAACAAACAGCTCAATATTACAAATCTAAACTCACATGCACTAAAATCTAAAGTAACGGAGTGGCTGCTCCTCAAGGATTACTCTTACACGGAGTCTTTACTCACCTATCTTGTATAATACACACACACCTACACATACACCCTGACACAAACACCTACACACACACACACACACCACTCGCACACTACAACAAAGCATACAATTCTACTCTTTTATACCATACAGTAGAATGACACAGTCCACTTAAGATATAAGTTTTTGTTGATATTGACCGTAAAACTACCTCTTATAATACAGGTATACCCTAGCTTAAGAGGTAGAGAATACTATTCTGTACAGATTTTGCAACATAAACTATAAATGTTTCTCTAAACCAAATATCAAAACTGTATTTCAAACTCTGTATGTTTTTGGATAAATAAAGATTATTGTTATTATTATTATTATATAACTTAAAATGCACGTGTATCTTCGACCGATTAGTTACTCTTCTGGATGTATATAGACCCTTCACGAAGCTGCCAAACTAAGTAACTTTGTGTAAAATAAATTCGCTGTTTACGGTTTACTCGCAATGTAACGTACCTACACGAAACATTGTGCTTATATAAGTACAGGGATCGTGGGAGTGTTTTAATTGAAGTAAGTAAGAACAATTAAAACTTTTTACGTAAAAAAAAAAGTTTGAACTTTTACAATCAATATACATAGCTCCGTAATCAAATGATACATTTATAACGGAAAGAACAAGTTACTCTCGGCTTCTTTGATTTATGAATTTATTTTTTGGATTTCACAAATAACTTTATTCTCAGCATTTCGGCTTAATAATCAACGGCTAATAGAATTATTTTTTTTGGTTAAGCCGTTATAAATAACTTTGTTTCACTAATACGGTAAAATTAGGCTCCAATGGACGTAGCTCTACTGATAAACCTCCTAGAGATATTTCTACAATGGGCATTATATTTTCGTAGTTACAACAATTACACAAAACCTCTTCTAAGTATTTAAAATACATTCTTTATTTTTAAATCTAAGGTAGGTACATACTTAATTCATACTTAAACATTACTAACACTTAATACACACCTAAATCATTCAAATTAAGACAATCAAAAAGTAGTGATGAAATAAAAAAAATACATTTACCTACCAGAATACACCCTACTAATATTATAAACGTGAAAGTTCTTCTTTTCGTTCTTCTTTCACGCAAAAACAACTCAATGGATTTGGATGAAATTTAGCACAGAGATAGAATATAGTCTGGAGTAGCACATAAGATACTTTTAATACCGGTGGTACGTTTTTGTGAGATAATTTCCAACATCCGCGTGGGCGAAGCCGCTGGCAAAAGTTAGAAAAAAAATATAAACACAAATAAGCGCTCTTCTCCTCTTACATATAATGTAGGTATGCTGTGCCCGACAGGACCATAATTCTTACTAGCCTACGTTATTTTACCAATATGGAAAGCAATAAAGATTTGAGAATTAAATGTTTCCTTAGAAAATATGAGCGGTGGCCTAAACTTGTTTTTTGGTTATACCCGAAACTTTTTCAAATGAACCTTTTCTAACTTTACCAAATAATAAGGTCTTATATTGAAAGTTGGTCGCCAAGTGCTTCGGTTACATCAATTGTGTACGCAAAATTACTTAATTAAACTTTAAGTCTGAGGCTTGTTTTGGTCTGAAGAATGAGACACTTGACTCTATTGTCTAGATATTTTATGGCCCCTTCGAATCTTGAATTTCGAAAATGTTCGGTTAATTTTGACATACACACAACAATCAAAGCCAGAGGGGCTAGTGGCTACTTGATAACAGCCGCACGGGTTGATCACCAAGATTGAGCGATGCTTGTTAAGATTGGTCCGAAGATGGGTGAGCATCCATTAAGTATCAATTAGAACCCTCCGTGCCTCGGAAAATCACGTTAAGCCGTTGATCCCGGCAGTCATTCGTACATCTTTCACGGTCTTTACTGTACGGTAGTCAGAAGCCCAAAAAATTCTGACTTCCAGTCTTACCAAGATGTATATACCTTAGGGGTTGTGGCGGTTGAATAGGCATTCGCTCCATGTAAATAAATGGTGTTCAGCTGCATCTGGTTAGACTGGAAGCCGAGCCCAACATACATAGTTGGGAAAATGCTAGGCAAATTTATTAACATCAATCAAAGTCAGTATTTGTCTTGTTCAAGAACTCGTTCTATATGTTTGTCGTTGTTTATAATAAAATATAAATATTACAAAGTGAGAGACGCTTCGTCTGTGGGCATCAATGTGTTCAAATTAACAAGATTCTGCATAAATTCCTAACGTCTGCAAATCCATTATCTCAAAAACATTTCAATTTTAGTACACGCCACAAATGATTCAAATTCAATTTATAGTATCTAAATTATGCGCTAGCTTTCATGCCAAATTGGATCAGGAACATGTTGAATCAAGTTATGCGCAGTAATTGATGCTTTCTGAATCAATTAATACAACATGTGTTGTGTTTGTTATTACATAACCGAACTGCCTTGTAACTGATTAATTTAACATTTGCAAACGAATTAACAATTTTTGCACCTATTGTTTTGTTATGTTGGTTTGTTTGATTAACAATGGGTTGCATCAAGATTAAAATGACAAAGTATCCAGTTCTGCATTTAGCAAACTCACCATCCAAAATCTTTCAACTAGCTATGTTCAAAAATTTTTAATTTTCTTAAGAATTGTTTGGTGAAGTTCTATGGAGGCTCTTACAGTCCTGACATTGCTGTTGTTGCCTGCTAAACGCACAAAACTCGGAAAACCATATCCCACATGTACGTATTAATAAACACTTTTATACGGAAATTCCAAGTTACCCACAGATTTAAAAGCACGCCCTTGAATAACTAATCGATGAGGCGTGATCGCCAGTATCTCGCCTCTTGATTGCTAATTAATCACCATTAGTCATGGATTCACCAGACTTAAGAGTTCTTTTTTCCTAAAATAACGTCGATGGGAACTAAAATAAAAAAAAACTACACTTCTTAAGCTCCGAGGAAAAAGAGTTGCTTAGCCTTTTACCAACTTTCTCGGCTTCCAGATGCAGCTAAATACCAGTATAATAACATGGGGCGACTGATTATCTGACCTCCACAAGCCAGTTTCTGCGTAACACGGTACTGTAGAAGGTTGAGGACCTTCCACTGAGGGGGCTCAGTGATAGAGCGTGTGTTCTAGAGTGTAGGGAAGACTTGCTGGGCTATTGAAGCAAACACACAGATCGTGAACAGTATATTATATGTTATATCGAATACATCTGCTAAGCTCGGCGGCTAAAGACAGAGTCTCTGTCACTTGTACAAAAACCTATCGACTATTCTAAACATAATTTAAAGGTTTGAATGCTGTCAGATAGCTGCTGGTTGTCAACCGTGATTCGTAAATACGAATGACAGCCGGGGATGTTCCTTATGCTCCAAGAATGATCATTTAATTAAATTCCGGTGAAATGAAGTATCTATCCGATGATTGATCTTTTGTGGTGGAATATAATTACTTCTAATAGTAGGCACACTTTCAGGCGATTCACAGGTCTGAAAGTCGTTATTTTTATCATTTCCTAAAAACAGGTTTTTAGTACACTTCTTTTGGTCTAGGTTTCGTGCAACCGTGAACCGACCAATAATTTTCCAAGCAGGATCTCTTATACTAAGCGGGATTGTCCGAAAGGATTACCGCTACCCCGTAACATAGAAGGCTACGGAAGGAACATGAATGGGTTTTAGTCAGTAAGAGTCTGACACTCCCTTCTGCTCCACCCAGAGCGGGAGAAGTCATAAGATGATTTCCCAGCCTTAAAAAAAAGGATCTCTTATACCATTTCATGTCTATGATTAAGTCCAGCGGTTGTCATCGGTTTGTAAATAACCTTCAGCTCATCCATTTATTACGTCATAACCAGACGGAACAATGGCGTCATTCAACATGGAAATGTGACCCAGACAGGATATCGGAAAAACGCTTCATTTACGTAAAGGCTTTTGTACCAAGTGATTGATGTGGTGGGATTTAGGTGCTAATTTAGAGCTTATGACATACATACTTATAAGTTCTGCCGAGTGAAATATCTTGAAAGTTATTTTTACATTCGAGATGCTGTAGTTTGGGGCGAACAAAAATCTATGTATTATACTTTTTCGTGTTATTTTTGTCATCGAAGTTGAAAGGAAGACCAAAGAGACAATGGATGGACTATATGAAGAATGATATGCCTAGAGAGAGAACGCGAAGAATCGCGAGATGACAGCTAATAGAGGCGCATGGAAAAAAACTTCTTATTATTTATTATAATATTGCGCCTACCCCAAATAAATTGAGATAAGAACAGGAGATTGGATTTGGATGGATGGTGATTTTTGTCATCGACAATTTTTTTTTTCTAATCTATCATTACTTATTAGAAAAAGGTTAAAAGAGTTACAAATAGAAAGGAGACATTCTTCCGTCTAATCAAAATAAAACCTTCGTGGAACAAACGGGTTTTAATGAAAAGAATCAGTTAAGTAGTTCCACAGAGTCGTTCCGGTCCAATAAATTTCACTTAACAGTCTTCTCAGAAGAATAGAACATCAAAATTAATGATCCTCTAGCTTTTATCGTGAACTAAATCATAATTAAAAGATTCCTTCAAATGCATATTGGGAGATGTAACTTTGTCTCCCGTAAGTATCGTCTGCCAAGCGGTATATGGACTTCATGCTTGGGCCAAAGTTACCGACTTTTCTGACAAAAGTTCGCCAACTTCTAAAATTTGATTTCTGATTTTCTAAATTCAAATTACTTGAAAAACTGCGTGACTTCCTCTTACGAGTTAATTATGCTGCAAGGTTTTGTACTTGGGCCAAAAATAAAACTGTTTTTCAATGTTTTTACCTCGACAGGTATACAACCTCTTTTTACGCTTTGATACCATCAATGTCTTGATTTTTAATGTTACCCTCTCGTCTTCAAAGTCGTTTCCTGTTCCCAGCAATCTTGCACGTGTTCCCTGTAGAACCGTGTTTACCTGAGTGTTGGTTATTATGTATTTTTTCAATATTATGACTATTAATAATTATAATATGAAAACAGTCTCAGTTCATTTAAGTTAGTTTTGAGGAGTCTGTTTACATTAATTTATCATTTTGTGACTCTTTTTTGTAGAAAGAGTTTTATGTTTAATTTCCACGTTAATTCAATTCAATTTGAGCGTGGTTTTTGCAACTGCTGATTTAGCCCAAAAATATTTTCGTTGCAAAAATTCGCAAGCCATTTGCAATTCGAAATCATTCAGCCAGAAAAAGTGCAATGCGAAATACTGATTTATTACCGAGTTCGTTATCCAGGCACTTTTATTTATTAGCTTAATTAGTTTTAATTAATTCTCACATTTGTTCATAGATGGCACTAGAACAAAATAGAAAAACCCGAAGCAAGTTCCGTTTGTGATGTACCTGGTTAATTATCATCGCTCGAATGCACGCAAATTCTCGATAGTGCAATTAAATTCAACTGACAACAGAACGCAATTTATTGTCAGTTTGTACAAATAATGACTATAACAGACGGATAAGAGACAATGTTCAATTTCGGAAGGCGTGTCTCTGGTTTTGCATTTTCGTTTTTTACCACCGACTTCCGAATTTAAAGTAATGTTTCACTTTTTTGGAAGTTGTTTGCTCCTTTTTTAAAAAAAAATGTTTTTATTTTTTACTTTTTAGTTTTGGTATCTAGGTACCACACAAATTCAAATACAAACTACCTGCTATGTAAATAACAATGACAGGAAGATATTTTAAACATCACCCACATATGTTAAGTAGGAAAAACACGTTTTATTGGCGCTAGCTTAAAAACCACTCATTAAAACTTCACTAAATTTATACGGGACTAATCAAGAAGTTACATTCAAATACTTATAGAATTTTTCAAATCGGTTGGTAAAAGACAAAAAATAAATACAACCGAATTGACTATGTATTTGAAACGGTCAAAACTAAAATATGAAATATCATAGAAAAAGACTGCTCGTCCTAAAAAACTTCCATCACCGTACAGAAATTAAATATTATGCGAATATGTAATTGTAAAATTGCATTTAATGTTAATAAGTATTCCATTTGAGTTTTTGATTTGTGACGTCACATTGTTATATGCCGCGTTTTGAAAATCCATAAAAGTAACGTTATGACTACCCTATCAAATACCCAATTGATAACCTTTTTGAAGTCAATTAAAAACAAAGCATAGGTTTCACTCTCACATTTGAACCAACTCGGCCCAATTGTGACACCATAATTGGTAATAATTGGACTCAGCAAAATTGCAAATAACACAATGTACGGCATTACATACACAATGGGAACATTTCTGAATACCACGATTACAATTTCGTATACGAGGTCCTATTTGCGGATTGATAATCGCGTGACCGATTACGGAAGAATCGAGTTTCACATCGTTAATCGTGAAGTCAATTCATTCGGTTTGTTAGTTTAATGCCCCTGCTGTAATATAATTAGATTAATTAGTTGTGATTCAACAGAACCGTTGTTTACCGTTTTATTAGAAAACATTTTGAGTTATAACGAGACTCCTCCGTGTCCCGGAAAGCACGTTAAGCCGTTGCAGTTGGTCCCGTCTGTCATTTGTGCATCTTTGACAGTCGTTACGGGTCGTCAAAAGCCCGAATATCTGACAGCCAGTCTTACCAAAGGGTATGGCATTACCCAGTTATAGTATGACTGGGTTGTGGAGGTCAGATAGACAGTCGCTCTATGTAAAATACTGGTTAAATACCAGTATTTTACATTGAGCTGCATCCGGTTAGACTGGAAGCCGACCCACATATGTAGTTGGGAAAAGGCAGATGAAGATGATTTTGAGTTACAACCCTATTATATTACTGGATCAATCTGTCTTCTGTTGCATCCGTGTATCAATAACATTAGAGAAATCAAAACAATATAATCTTCTACCACGACGATGATGTCACTGCAACCTTGCGAACAAATCGCAGTTCATCTTTAGTTCATTCAAAAACACGTGCATCCTCTATGGATAATTCTTTTTGCACACCATACAAATGGTGTTATAAATACTCCCTAATTGTATTGAAGTTAATCTGTTTACCCGTCGCACTATCTAAAAGCTGAAATGCGATATTCAAAGCTTTGCGTTCGTCGCTCGCCTTGACATTGGCATATTCGACCAGTACTAGTGGAGCCACCCTTTTAACTGCATCGTGTTGTTCTCAGAGGTCATGTGAACTGGTGACGACGTCGTGTTGAATGACTAAAAGTGTAATATCCGTTTGATCCTCTACTTTGTTGTCTTCTCCTTATTTGTGCGTATGGTGTCGTGTATCGACAAAGGGTTTATTCTTGGTTCATTTGATATTATTGAAGTTCGCACATGTGGAGTGTTTTTTGATGTACGGCAGCGTCTTTATTAGTGCTACAGCCAGTTTCATATATCCAATTATGGGTTGTATACCCGACCATTATTCTTCTGCTGATTAGAAGACGGGTAGCTGTAACACACACGTAAGAAGAGACGTAGCTTGACAGAACTGAATCTTAGATAATTTCTGTATCTATATTAATATAATGCAGCTAAAGATTTCGTTTGTCTTTTTGTTTTAACGCGCTAATCTGTGGAACTACCAGTTTTGAGAAAAGTATTTTTGCTTTTGATAGCCAAATTCTTGAGGAAGGTTGGCTATTAAATATACGAATTACGGGGCAAGCAAAACGACAAAAAAAAATAGAAAGAACGCTAAGCGAAAACGAAGTAAAAGCGCGGGAAAGCATATGTGATGGGTCGGGGCGAAATTATACGCGAATAAAGTCGCGGACACAAGCTAGTAATAATATAATAATAATAATATCCTTGGACATTTCACACAACGCCGTATCGTCCCAAGCTAAGCAACTTAATGCTTGTGTTATGGTAACGAGATGGCTGATAAACTACTTATATACATTTTTTTTTGTAAATACATACATATTATAGATAGAAAAACACCCAGACCCGTAACAAATACTTGCAGGTCGTACAAATATTTGTTCCGTGCAGGAATCGAACCCGCGACATGCTGCGCAGCAGTCAATCGCTCAACCGCTGCGCCAACCGTGTCGTCAACACTTATTAAAAAAACATATCATGAAGAAATCCAACAAAATTCGAACTTAATCCAAATTCGAAACCATTCAAAACATTTTAAACATTATAACAACTTTTCCAATTTAACATTGTTTGAAATAAATACTTGAGCTCTTACCGTAAAGACTTTCATTTAGGACTCAAACAAATTGCTAAGCGATAGCCTACGTGCTCAAGTTACAGGAATTTCATAAACAAAATTGCTACATGGTTATATTTTTTCGTCTTTTCAAAAAATTTAAAAATAAAAACTTGCCGTCGCCGTCGGCGTCGTGGATTATTGACTTTCTTTCAAATCTTATCAATCTTTTTACCTAATTTTCGAACAGATTATTATCGTCCTACCAAAAATTCTGTCTAGTGCTGCGGTAATCAAGAAGCTATTCTTCAACCCAAATAGAACCTGAAATCGAACTTAAGGGAACTTCATCATAAATCATGTCTTGAATTCTCGATCTTTCGATCATGATCCACGTTGCAATATTGCTGGGCGTGATCCGAACTCGTGAAATCGTGATTTAGTGGCGTGCTTCGCGAAAGCGTGATGATCCTCTTTTGACATTAATCTCTTTGCTATTCATCTTTATTTCATATAAATCGTTTCGTAATATTATCTGTTCACGGTTTTAAGTTTGCATAGAGTCTGTTTTTGTTCGTTTCTGGCTATTTCCAGTTGTTGTGTTGTTCCAATGTTTTTATT
This sequence comes from Hyppa rectilinea, assembly GCA_951799385.1. Classification (NCBI taxonomy): domain Eukaryota; kingdom Metazoa; phylum Arthropoda; class Insecta; order Lepidoptera; family Noctuidae; genus Hyppa; species Hyppa rectilinea. The sequence goes on along the minus strand of OX637301.1, from coordinate 18,586,914 downwards.
ATTCTAAACATGTCCCAAAATTTTATACTGCTTTATAAATAGCAATTTGGTTGGATAGGAAGACCAATGTTCCAATATTGATATCGGCTTCGAATAGTTGTAACCGTTCCATGAAATTTGATAATAAGTTAAAATGTTACCAATTCTCTAGCGAGTAAGTTAATGAAGACATTTTAAAGAAGGTCGAACCCCAATCTAGTTCATAAATTAATTTCTAAGTCCCTCTTGAGATTAGCTTTGCCCGCTGCCCGCAAATTGAATTTGAAAAGGATCCCAGCTTAACTCAATCCCTTAAAACGTAACATGCTTAGTTATTAATCCTACATATTTATGTTAATACATAGTCCGCAGACTCAACATACCAAAAATATAAATGCATGAATAAGACAACCCGTCGCGTGTATTGTTATAAATGAATATAATTAACGCAGTTTACTTTATATTTAGTTTTATTTTCTTAATTTGCTTTAAGTGCCTATAAAAAAAATCAGCGAAGCATTTGGCCTGCTATTATTCCGAAAAACTTCACTAGATGGCGTTGTACCTTAATCGCGATTGCATGATTCTCCGTCGTTGAACGACCATCGCGCGGATCTGTAAACACTACATACTGGTAAGTATGAAGTTGGATTGGCGTTGGAGATACTGTGACCCCTGCGAGTATCCCTCATGTGGAAAATTCGGAGGTGTTGTTTTTATTAGTGGGGGACTGCGTACGCGTCGATCCCTAACAGAACAGATTTCTTATTTCCGCAGTCCGGTCTAGATTGGGATAGTTGGAGATACGAACATTGGAAATAGTGTAGTTTTCTGACGGTGTTTGTTACAATGCCTACCAACGTCCCATCATAGCCTGCTCACTCAGGCATGGGATGTGCTTCAAAAAAGAGCTCCGCCAAATATGGATGCTGTACAGTGTACACTCACCGGAAAATCTTTTCGTCTGATACAACAGACGTGGTAGGCTATTCCGCAATGTGATTGGGATCAACTCATATTCAGTATGCAAAATCGCTGCCATTGTGTTATACCTACGCGTTACCGGCGGGTATACACTACTTATTGTTTATTTTACGCAATAAGAACCATTAAAAACTTTTATTGTTATCTTATTATCACTTTTAATGTCAAGAATAAGTAAAAATCGCGAATAGCTTAAAGTACTTTGTCGATCTACACATACGAAAACATTATACAGGGTGAAATCGAATCCATAGGCTTTATTTTAAGGGGTCATTGTAGGTACTCATCATTATGAACAACTTTCACTATGGGAACACATCTGAAATCACGAAAGATATCATCTGTTCCATATATTATGCTCGCATAACTCGTCAAAATGTAGGGAACTGCTGATTTTTTTTTTCGCAATTTCACATTTGTCGATGGTCAATCTAAATTGTCATTTAAAATTGTTTTTTTTTAATACCTTGATCCCTAGACACTGTTTATGTGTGTAGTTTGATCGTTTTGTACTAATAACAGACTTGATGTATTGTGTTTTCACTCCTTTTTCCGCACAATTTCGTAACAAAGGATACTCCGCTGCGTAACGTAGATCTAGTTTCTACATCTCCGATCATTACTTTACCTACGGGACCGTATAATATTACACAGATCCACAGATAATATTAATCACAGCTTTCTGTAGTTTGTTTTTACGTTTATAATTAAACAAATCACGCCTAATTATATTAATTATTTATTTATGTAGATTTTGTGGATTTATTGCGACTGCTTTATGACTGTATGTATCTGGATTTTCTATCAATTTATTTACCTAGATATTTTATGCTTTCTACACAAATATGTTTTTCAACTATAGGAAAATGTTTTCGCGTTCTGCAATTTGGGAAACCATAGCAATATTTTTTTGTTATCAGCATGCATTGTTCCTGTACTGATCAAAGCCTATAACTTTCCACTATTCCTTGTTAGACAACAGATTGTGTTCTCCAGCCAAAAGCCATAAACGCAGCTAAATCCTGCGTCTCCTTAACTCTCCCTCGGTGCTGACGCCGGTCTTCTGGTATCCACTGCGTGACGACTCTTGCGCATCAATCTCGATGTATTCTGTATGTAGAATGCATGTTACTGTCCTAAGACACACACACATGTACACATTGTGGAATGCAAATAAAGATTGAGTATTGAGTATTAAGTGTCCAACAATGCAATTGAAAAGTTACAATTGCATTTTTGGTACAAAATAAGGCATTCATTTATGGGAACTATGGGCAGTCATAAAAATGTGGACAATGGTAACATAATAACAATATTATGTTCGAACCCAGCTCTTAAAACTAGTTATTCAAGTTCGCTAGTATTACAGCTACATTACATAAAAAATACATAATAATATGCCACGTATCTAAGTTATCATAGATGCGTTAATTTTCGCAGTAGTTTAACAGTATGATCGCTTCGTTGGTCTAGTTGTCGCAAGCGCTACTACTGAGCATAAGGGTGCTTCTTTTTTTGAAGGTGGGAATTCATCAAATGACTTCTCCCGCTCTGGGTGGAGCGGAAGGGAGTGTCAGACTCTTACTGACTAAAACCCATCCATGTTCCTTCCTTAGCACTTTATGTCCCCCGGGACAGACAGGACGGGCTACCCCGGTAGCGGTAACCCTTTCGGACAATCCCGGTTACCCGTCAGGCTTCTGCCCTAACGGGCCCCTTCTATGATCTTCTTCTTCTTCTTCATCTATTTTAAGGCGCGTGTGGAACACGTACGCGCCGTTCGGCACGGGGCTGGTTTGGTCTTCACATGATCTGACCAAGATTATGTCTGGACTTTAAAAGATACTGTGACTTTACAGTTTGTTTCACGCTTTCTTCTCAAAGTAGTCAGATAGAAAACGACGACTTACTACTACTTAAAAAGCCTCGTCATAAGCCAAATACTTATCCCTCAAAATCTGTCCTCGTCTTTGCACTTCTTGTTAGCAAATATATCAACAATTTTCTACCATCGTATCCATTTACAACTCATAATGATTGCACAAACATCCCAATATATGTATCATTAATCTTGTTTTCTTGTTACAGGTGGAACAATCACCTGGCGTAGTAGAGGGTAAGTACTTTAGTTCAATTGTGCTACGAACTAGTTCAATGGTCTAAGATCCTTTTGTTCAAACCGGTCCAGCGGATATGGGTGGCTGTGAACCATTTAGCATCAATGAGAAAAGGTCACCCCGTACCTTCCCGTGTCTGCCTGAAGTAATGACAAAGGCCCTTTGTCATGAGAATCCCTTTTTCCTCCGACCATAATCGCATATTGTTTCATAGTATCAAGTAATATGATCTAGAAAGACAAGATCACGATTCTTCAACATGAACCAAGTTCGACATAAAATTGTTCCAGAAAAAGTCATATTTTTATCGTGTGTTATGTACATTACATACTTACATACAAAATAGTTAAGCCAGAAAACTACTGAATATGATAAAAAAGAACTAAAACAGCAAAATGATAAAAGACTCCCCCCTAATACATGGCCATACATATCTAGCCGCTGGGGCCGTAATGTTCCTAAACTCAAAGATTTATATCAAATAAACCAATTACAGGCACTTTTGAATTGTCAAGGGCCGGTCAGACATAAAGATGAAGCTAGTTGCCCATTTTAAAGCAGTAGGTACCTATGGAGAAGAACGGGCAAGAAACCCCTTGTACACTCTTTCAAATCAAAATATGTTTATAAAAACTGGGTTACATCATTCATGTTGAAATATACATGAGAGTTCTGGAGTGACGACAGCGAAATAGCGTTGGTAGTTATGTTAAGTTACTAAAATATACAAACCTTACTTATCATTCTCCTGCCCTTATCCCAATTTATTTGGGATGGTCGCGATTGCAACATGTCCTTTTCATACTTCTCTATTAGTCGTAATCTCGGTAGTCACTCCCTTTTAAGCCATATCTCTCACACAATCCATCCAATCCAAACCAACCAATCCTTACTAATATAATATTATAAATTCGAAAGTAACTGTCTGTCTGTCAGCTTTTCAGGCCTAAATCACTGAACAAATTTGGATAAAATTTGGCAGAGAGATAGATTGCATCCCGGGGAAGGACATAGGCTACTTTTTTCCTTAAAGATATCTCCCGATATTGCCATATAACCGAACTACACGCGGACGAAGTCGCGGACAAAAGCAAGCCGAAAATCTACGTCGTTGATCCACGAATTTTTATAGAACCGCTCCTATTTTCGCTCCAACCAACCCAATACATGACATTCACCTCTTTTGTCCGCATCTCCACCCATCCCGTTGACAATCACAATAGGATTACGTCACCCTCGCTATAAACACGACACAATATTACAAAGACGACCCAATTCACACCAACGCTTTCCATTTCATCGTTTATTTAGGCGACATCAATTAATAATGCATTAGAAGGAGAAATGTATGGTACGCATGCGTGTTTGATGAAAGTGATAAGGTATATCTACATGTGATTTACTTTTACTCGGCTCGTTGTAGCAATTAACCCAAATTGAAGGCACGGACTATTTAATTTGGCGCAGAAAGCTTTTATGTTGAAGCTTGATGCGAAATGTCAGAATTTGGTACATAATAAAACTGTTTTCAGGAGTTTTTTGGAAGTGGAAGTGTATTCTGAGGATATTAGGGCGATGCTCAAGTATCTAGGCTGTTAAGGATCTCATTTTATTAATTCTATGTTATGGCTACTAATCGAGAAGTGTGGAAGAAAAACAAACATTGTGCCGATCTTAAATAAATTAGGATAAAGGCAGGAAAGTGAGGATGTTATGTACATACGTATGTATAACGAGGAGCTCGTGGCTAAGTAATAACAGCTAAGCGGATCGATCCATCAGGTTAATCTGCGCTTGCCGGGGTTGGTCCGTGGATGGGTGACCATTTTTATATATCAAAACTCCTACGTGAATCAGAAAGCACGTTTAGCTGTTGGTCCCGACTGTTATTCGTGGTTCTTTGGCAGTCGTTACGGGTAGTCAGAGCTCGAAAGACTGGCAGCAGCCAGTCTTACCAAGGGGTATCGTATTACCCACTTACTGACTGGGTTGTGGAGATCAGATAGGCAGTCGTTCCATGTAAAATACTGGTATTCAGCAGCATATGGTTAGACTAGAAGCCGACCCCAACATAATTGGAAATAGGCTTGACAGATTTAATGAGGATGTTATGTCTACTAGTCAGACTTATCTAGATTCAGGATTTTCAGATTCATTCGTTACTGGACTTCAGGAAAACAGTTGCTATTCACTGTTCAATGCAATATGCTCTATTATCGTAAAATAACCTCGAACTAGACTAACATGAACCACTTTTCCTATAATAGCGATTACCAAATCAGATTAATAGAGCAACGCCATTGTTATAAAACGTTACACCGAAATAACAAAATATGAGAGTTATTACCAACAGTATCCAATATAGCTAATATTATGTAAAACGGAAATGTAAACAGTTTGCCAACTCAAACGAAAAAAAACAAACGCGATTTGATATGATACGAATACGATGTTGCGACAGTGGTATGTTATGGACAAACTTTCAGCTGTTTAAATTTGGGTTCTAAATAGGGCAATGCTAAAAAAAAAACTTAAAACTAATAGAAAATTGGGCAACACCATTTCCACACATTTCTTCCGCCCATCCATACAAATCATAAATCAAATCAAAAAAAAATTTTTTTTTGAGGTTGGGAAATCATCAAATGACTCTTCCCGCTCTGGGTGGAGTGGAAGGGGACGTCAGACTCTTACTGACTACAACCCATCCATGTTCCTTCCTGAGCCCTTTATGTTCCGGGGTAGTGGTAACCCTCTCGAACAATCCCGCTTAACCGGCAGTCTTCGGCCCTAACCGGCCCTTTTCTTAATGGATTTGGTACAATAGAAGTTACAAAATTGGTTCCACCATAGGTACCCTGCCATAGTATGGCGTACAAATATGTATTTCTGAACAAAAGAAGCTTAAGTATATTACTAACTTATTAATAATTATGAATAAGAGAATAAAATATGATACTCAATCCTACTACTATTATAAAGGCGAAAGTTTGTAAGTATGGATGTATGGATGTTTGTTACTCTTTCACGTAAAAACTACTGTATAGATTTGGATGAAATTTGACACAGAGATGGTTTATATCCTGGATTAACACATAGGATATTTTTTATCCCGGTAGAACATTCCTGTGGGATAATTTCCGACCTCCACGCGAGCGAAGCCGCGGGCAGAAGCTAGTTAATAATATATGAATCATTTAGGATTCACTTGGCTTGTATACTCCATCGAACCTCTGATAATAAAACCTTACAATTAACTATCTATGCTTCTGGAAAGTCATAAACTTTTAAGTTTACTGCTACTTTTATAAATTAGCAAGATTTTCCTATCACTCACTTCCGACCATTATCATTCTATTGACCTTATCCAAATTTGGGGTCCGTCGCTGCATGCTTTCTTCGTCCTTGCATCTCTATTAATCAACATTTCAGTTGCTCATTTTACTCCCTTTCTCGCCATATCAGTCACTACCTACGGCAGTGCCTTTGTCTCCGCACTGCTGTGGATCTGCAAAGATCTGCAAATCCTGTAGCCTGGTAGCTAGCTACGACGTTGGCTGATTGCCGTAACATCAATAATTCCAATTGAACACCATTCGCATACCATAACCTGTTATTTCCAACACCGTGTTGACTGAGCGTAACACGGTATTCACACATATTGCAAAACAATTTTCACATATTGTTTCAGCAACGTAACACACTTGGTAACTGTTACGCACAGAAGTTGACACGTCAAGACAAGTGACAAACTGGTAACATGACATGGATAGCCGTCCGCCTGAATTACACGAAGGGTGGGGCTGAAAGATCGCATAGACTTCATTGGTGACCGAACAAGTCTGAAAAAGTATGAATAAGTTAAAAGGTATTGCCGTTTTCAAATTGAATGAAGTACTAGCTTCTGCCAGCGACTTCGCCCGCTTGGATGTCGAAAAATTATCCTACAGGAACGTGCTACCGGGATCAAAAGTATCTTATGTGTTAATCCAGGTTATAAACTACATGTGTGCAAAATTTCATCCAGATCTGTTCAACCGTTCTGGCATGATTGGGTAAAAAACATCCAAACATCTTCACAAACTAACACATCTATACAATATTATAAAGCTGAAGAGTTTGTTTGTTTGAACGCGCTAATCTCTGGAACAATTGAAAACTTATTTTTGTATTGGATAGTCTATTTATCGAGGAAGGCTATAGGCTATGTAACATCACGCTACGACCAATAGGAGCCGAGCAGCGGGTTAAACCAGTTAAACCAGCGGGTTTAACCAGGAGCAGCTAGTTTACAATATAAGTAGGATTCCCGAAAATGATAGCAAAGTTTTTCGAAATGAAGGTTGTGTTTTAGCAACTGCTCAAAATCTCCATGTTGTACGACAGCGTTTGTAACTGGCCGTAAATCTGAAGATCGCATGAAGGTCGCGTCCGACACGCTCTCATTTCATCTGCATTAATCTGCACTGTAAATCTGGCAAGTCCTATTGGTCCTTAGTGGTTTGCGACCAACAAGAACATCTACAAGTAATGGCCATCAAGGGATAACTAAAGTACATGAAGTGTTTAGAGGTTATATTAGTATCCAACAACTAATTTGCGGCAATTTGAATGATTGCGTTAAGTACGTGATGATGGTAGACCTTTGTTTGTCATTCAATGTTTGTTCATGTATGTAGCACATACGTAAGTGGTAAGTGGTCGTTTGTTGTGTTATCTTTATCCCTTTTACATTGTAAGGCAGACATTTAAAAAAAAAACTGAAAGAAAAATGTGTAGCTTTTTCTGATGGCTTTTAGAAATAATCTGAACAGACACGTGATCACTATGACCTTTTGGAACTGTGGTAGGTAAACTTTTGCTACACAATTTAAGGACTGTTGCAAAAAAATCTTGAATTGGTTCCAGATCTTCTCCAGCCATCAGTGTAGTTTGCAGTGACCTCCAAAAACAGTCCTTACACCCTTAAATCATGGCAAGACGAATAATAAACACAAGAAAACCAACACTACAAAGTATCCAATGTGTTTTCGCAATACTAATTAAAACGGTAACGAAAGATACGGTTAATAGCCCTGCAGACAGTTGACATTAACTCGTAACAAGATATTTAGTTCTTGGATGTGGGAGACAGACGTAGAAAACATACAGGCACAAAAACAGGGTTGAGAGTGATAGTTCAGTAATGGTTTTGAACCGGTCTGCGTTGTTTTTCAGCAAAAAAATCAACTGTTTCATAGAATAGTGCAACCTACGCAGTGAAAATACACTCGAGAGCAATGAATCCGGGTCACTTAAAGAATCCTAAAAATCTCGGAAACTAAAAATGCTAGGTTAATGCAATAAATTGTATTTAATAGACAATGTAATACTCCTTAAATGAAGGTATTAAAACTTCTTAGTTTTTGTAAAGTTATATCATAAAAAAATCAAATTTGAAAAAGGGCCACTTTCGAAGATGGAACTACGAAATTACAGCATTTGGTTTTGCTTTTGTTTGTAATCTGTCATTTATGTGGGTACATAAACCATGTTGATAGTGCTCTATATTCATTATTCAAGCTGAAATTATGTCGCTTACGCCTGAAGAATGCACCAGAATACTTACAATGCTGGAAACCGGCCGGAGTCTGCGCGATACAGCCAGGACTGTCGGTGTGTCGACGTTCGAAGTTCGACGACGAGTTCTCCGACGTTACGAAGAAACTGGTTCTCACCTACGCAGACCAGGAACGGGCAGAACCAGGTGTACCACAGCACGAGAAGACCGATACTTGGTGAACACCATGCTTCGAAATCGCTTTCTCACAGGAACTGAACTCACAAATCAGTTTCGACGCCTCGGAGGAAGTAACCCAAGTGCATGGACAGTAAGACGTCGGCTTGCTGAATCTAACTTAAAACCCCTTAGACCTGCAAACGGCCCTAAACTGGAGCGTGGGCATCGTATTTCAAGACTAAGATATGCCCAGGGCCACGTAAATTGGAGTATTGAAGATTGGTCAAAAGTTATGTTCTCCGACGAATCAAAATTTATGCTCTACAAGCACGATGGAAGACACAGAGTGTATCGAAGACCAGGGGAAAGATTCAAGCAAGCATGCATCGAAGAAAAAGTAGCCTACGGTGGTGGGTCTGTACTTGTGTGGGCCGGAATTTCTTCTGAAAGTCGCACAGAGCTGGTGATCATAGAAAACGGCTCTTTAACTAGCGTAAGATATGTGGAAGAAATCCTCAATGATCACGTTGGTCCATTTATGGTCAATTTAGGTGAGGATGCTATATTTATGCATGACAATGCCCGACCTCATACAGGTAGGATTGTGAATGACTACCTTCAAGAGATGAACATTACACGTATGGAGTGGCCAGCGCGCAGCCCGGATATCAACCCGATCGAGCATGCTTGGGACGAGCTAGGCAGATGCGTAAAACAACGAAACCCTCCCCCAATCACGCTTCGTGAGCTCAAAATTGCTCTCACAGAGGAATGGGAGAATATTCCCCAAAATCGTATAAGGAACTTGGTGTACAGCATGCCAAACCGCGTAAACGCAGTAATGGAAGCACGAGGAGGCAATACGAAGTATTAAAATTCAAGAAAATCGTAATAAAGTTCAAAAATTTCATGTTTCCTATTTTTGTTTTAAGGAGAGATCAGCAGTTTTTTTCTTTATGTAATTTTGTGTTAATAAAATGTATGGTGACTCATATTTTTTTTACTTTCATTTAAGGAGTATTACATTGTCTATTAAATACAATTTATTGCATTAACCTATCATTTTTAGTTTCCGAGATTTTTAACATTCTTTAAGTGACCCGGATTCATTGCTCTCGAGTGTATATGGAATAGCTAATTTTCATTTTTAATAACCGACGAATAATTTCAACGTCGAGAAATGCAGAATCATGCACTGAATTTATGGTAACCGTAATAAATAAACATTCTAACAAACATACGGACATACATAATGGATACATGTCATCTAAAAATCTATCTAAAAGTACTGAGAAAGAAGACATAAATATAAAGTTTTTAATGAGATGCGACTTCTTCTGAAAATTGCGCAGATAGTTCGCTAAAGATAGATGGTAGATATAATGGATATGCAGAATTTTAGTGTAGTTTTGGACCTACAGCCTTTACTTGGCCCGAACACAGCGCCACCTATCGGGTCCATTTGTAAGTTTAAACAATCCGAGGGACCCATTCAAACACACACGAAAAAAAATTATGTATAAACATGTGATAGAATTTTATTATAACTTCATTGTCATTGTTATTTTCAACTTTTTCATCTCTCACCAGAAAACGTAAGTGTAGAAAAAATCAACTAAATGTACAGACGCCAGCACATCAAGCTATCAGTAACAGTCGAATTTTCTTAATTAAAAATTAACCTTATGTCTTTGCAATAAAGTTGAAATACTATCAAAGAAATTTGACAGATTGTGGTAACTTGATGTGCTGGCCTCCGTACCTACTGGCGTGCACTTCTGTTTTAGCGTTTACGGAATCCACATACAGATAATAACGTTTTTAAACCGTGCTCTAATTGTTTCGTCCTACAAATAAACACGCCTCTTTCACTTTTATGTCCGTTTTTTTTCTACCGCGGCGTTGATGCGCAAACGCCTGAATTTATTGGTAAAACGACGGCTAAGAGGGAAACTGACGGAGGTTCTTTTAGCGTGCACACAGTGGCCGGTATTGGCGCAATGGACAACAGATAGGTAGATAAAAAGCTATTGATTAATCAGACAGCTGTGCTGCTGGGGAGTTTGTTGCGCCACTTCTTCCCAGCTAAAGCACTAGGAAGTGGTGAAGGGTGGGCGTTTTTGGAGGACTGTCTTATGTAACTTTAACCTTCAAAATCTGCTGATTTTCCGCCTAGTTTAAATAAATGACTTTTGATTTTGAATTACAAGTGTTTATAAGGAGTAATAAACGTAATACATTTAACATTGAATTGCTACTTAGCTCTCTTCCTGTCTCTTAATTTTGGTCCATATTGGTTTACTTCTTGTTTTTAAACCATCAATGTAATACGATATGGAATGCAATAAAGTATTGAGTACATTTCCACAATTAATTCCCGAACGCTTGTGTCTGCAAGTAGCAGAATAATTTCCTCAGGAAATATTTCAATGGAAATTAAAACAGAAAAAACAAACCAGTAATTACTTTTATCTCTTTGTAATCGTTTGGAATTTACACCACTTTAATTAATGAGATCCATTAGTAACACGGGAACTGCTGTGAGAATTAAATCATATAAAAACTAGAATTACAAACAAGACAATGAGTGTTTAGTGACCTACTGCCTTAATCGATTGCTTATCGATAGTTTTAGGGTTCTGTACCCAAAAGGTGCCAACGGAACCCTATTACTAAGGTTCCGCCCACTGACCGACCGTCTGTCTGTTATAGGGCTGTATCTATCGAACCGTCTAGTTAGACACTTTAAGGTGGATTTTTAGAAAGGGTTACCGATACCCAGAACATAAAGCGCTAAGGAAATAACATAGATGGGTTTTAGTCAGTAGGACTCTGACACACACACCCAGAGCGGGAGGGGTCATACGACGATAGCACCCTCAAAAAAAAACTAGTTATACAACTGAAATTCACTGAGTGTGCACTTACTATTATAGTGGCTGTAACAACAAATTTTAAAATTAAAGAAACCATACAAGAAACGTGTAAATAATATCGGGTATTCAATATTCTAACGTGCGTGGTACTGAACCATTTGTGTGCGAGTTCGACTCGCATTTGGCTGGTTTTTTGCTCGAGTTCTTACTGGCATTACACACAATGCAACACACATAAGATCGAACAAATGAGCTAACATTACCGAGTTGTGCATTAGAGCTAAACACGTAATTATTGATGTCAGTAGACGATAGTTACGATTGATAGCTTTTGAGCAAATAAACTATTATGCACTATCTAATTATTAATTTACTTTTATTGATTTATATTTGGATTATTCGTTTAGATGTATAAAGACGCTCAGAATCAAGAATCCGGTGCAGCTTTCGCAGCTTTAAATCATAATTCGGGTACAAATCCTGTTTTGTGCCCGGATTATAGTAATGGGCTGGTCCTTTTTTATTAGGGGGGGGGGACTTAGCTGTACTATACCTACAGACTTCTAAACTATCCTTTTGGGAAATACAGGTATGATGTTATGTTGAAATGATTATATTAATTAGCCCCCGTGGGCTAATTAATATAATAATTTCAACTTCGGTGGTAACCCTGTGGTTACCACCGAAGTAAGCGGGATTGTCCGAAAGGGTTACCGCTACCCCGGAACATAAAGGTCTAAGGAAGGAACATGGATGGGTTTTAGTCAGTAAGAGTCTGACACTCCCTTCCGCTCCACCCAGAGCGGGAGGGGCATAATTTGATGATTTCCCACCCTCAAAACAAAAATCGTTACCACCAGTAAAAAATGCTATGTTCTGGTAGACCCAGATTATAAGCTATCTGTGTGCCAAATTTCATCCAGTTCCGTAAGTTTAGTAAGATAAGATATTTTGTAATATGTTAGTTCTATTTAAAATATCTACTTTTGCCAAGTACCCTCTATGATTGAAAACCGCCTGTCAATACTCGATTGATTTCAGTGATGTAGATTCTTCACTCACTTTCTTGGCACGAAGCCAGGTGACCGATATTTTATTAACTAAACTATTTTGATATCCCACTAGCTAATTTTTGAGCGTGTATTGCGTAGGCATTGCCACTGAGTCAGTTTAGTTTTGTTCGAATTTAGGTTCTAAATTCGGAAAACCGGTTATATTTCTAAATGTTTACTTAAAAACATCTGTAAAAGTGTAGACCGCTATTTGTACAGGCATATTCCCAATTGAACATGGACCCTATAATTTTGTAATAAAGTTGAAAATTTATCAAAGAAATTTGACAGATTCGGGTAACTTGATGTGCTGGCCTCTGTACAAAACTTTGAATTATTACTTTTAAATTATGTTTCCTTTTGTTTTATGTTGTGATAAGATAAGTATTTATCAGTAAGTGTTTTATGTAACTCATCATACATACATAAGCCCATGCCTTCATCCCACGGGGTAGGCACAAACTACAGACTGCTAGGTTCGATCTTGACGTAGGTACTGCTTTTGTTTTGTTTACGTTCATAAATCTGCATAATGCCTTGAATTTTCTGAAGAACCAATACCAATCATCACGCCTTGTTTCCCAGAAAGGTTAGGCAGATGTATACTCATATTGACTACACCCAAAGTAATAGAAGGCGAGCCTATTGCCATCAACCTGGAACAAATTCAGACTCCAGGTTGCCACTGCGAAATTCTTAATGGGAAAACCCAACAACACTTTGCCCGACCTGGTGACAAACCCAGGACCACATGCTCAGCAGTACCGCTTGCGACCATTACACCAACGAAGATGTCCTTCTAGGACGTCCCGCCCGTTTCCACTCGTACCTACCTTGTATACCATAAATACCTTTATTAGTTGCATCTCAACATTACCAAATTACCATGGTGGTGGTGGGCCAGACACTATACCAAGGGAGCAGACTCATTCTGTTTCTCTGCAAGATCTGCAAAACACTTGACTGGAGCCTGCCAATATTCGATACCTCTGAACGATATCTTCAGCCGTGTTCAAGCCACGTGAAATGCTTTATGTAATCGATTTCATGCTTTTACATTTGCGTGAAACAAATCGGAACACGGGTTCGTCTTTCTCTTGCAGATTTTTTATAGATTTTTTATACTTTATTACAAGCACATCGCCCGCGACTTATTCCGAGTGGTTTTTTTTGTAATATAGCCTATAACACTCAGGGATAATGTCTTTTTCTTAGCGTGTCGATGGCAATATAAATGGACTCGGCTACGTGTTTGGCGCCATCACTAGCGTCCAATTCCTGTAACGTGCTGGACGACAGGACACGCAGGACACGATGTTAATAAATATAGGAATAATGTAGCTTCCCATTAGTGAAAGAATTTTCGGTATAGGTTCAGCAGATCCAGAGAGTACCCCCTACAACCTAATAAACTATACCTTATTATAATATTAGTATAGTCTATGGGTGCAATGTAGATACTAATGTGGTGCCAATGCGGAGTACGATTATCATCGTATTCAATTTGGTATGGGAATAATTTGGAAGGCGAAACTTGTTAAACTATACGTATTAACCTTCCTCTTGAATCACTCTATCTATTGACGATAGAGTGATTCAAGAGCAAGAGAGAACCGCATTAAAATCCCTTGTGTAGGTTAAAAGATCTAAGCGTGCGGAGGGACAAACGACGGGAAGCGACTTTGTTTTATACTATGTAGAGAAGAATGTTCCTATAGAATCGACAAGTTTGAACGCAAAACAGAATTTATATTTTTTAATCTTTTTTAGAATGCACAAAATAAAATGTCAGCTGTCTGTTTTTATGAACTGGTTTTATAGACGTTCGGATGATGTCTAGTCCATAATACATAAGCATACTTAGTTATTGTTTTTCTTTATAATGCTACAGGTGCAAGCCACACTAATCTATAAAAGACTGAAACAGTCTGTAATGACAGCAAAAAAACTACAGTATATAAATAAAATGAAAAAGTCAACAAATAAAGTAAAAACAATGTGGAATATTATAAATGAAAGAACAAATAAATCAGTAAAAAGCGAAAAAATAAACATAAAATTACATAGAAATGATAACTTGATAATTGAACCTAAACAAATAGCAAATATTTTTAATGACTTCTTTGCTTCAATTGGGGAAAAAAACTCATCAGCAAAAGGTGCCCCTGTAATGTGTCCCACAGAGAACACAATGTTTCTCAGTCCTGTCGATCCCTATACAGTCAACAAAATAATAAAAAGCTTAAAAATAAAAAGAGCTTTGGAGTGGACGAACTTCCCCCATTCCTACTTAAGCAATGTGCAGACGAACTAACCCTACCATTCTTTAAATTAATTAACCAATCGTTTCAAGAGGGAACTTTTCCCACTCAACTAAAAACCGCACTGATAAAACCCATCCACAAGAAAAATTCAAAAACCGACCCTAATAACTATCGCCCCATCGCGCTGCTTCCAACTGCGTCTAAAGTATTTGAGAAGGCTATGTGTGACCGCGTATACTCATTTTGTGAAAAATATAAAATACTTGACGACTGTCAAAACGGTTTCCGAAAAAACAGGTCTACAACGTTAGCAGTCTATAAATACATTCAAGAGGCTCTAACCATTATTAATAATAAAAACTACGCCATAGGCATGCTGCTTGATATGACCAAAGCCTATGATAAGGTGCAATTTAAAATACTATTAGACAAGTTACATGGGATAGGAATACGAGGAAAAGCTCATGAGTGGTTTGCATCATACCTAAAAGATAGGGTACAACTGGTAGACATTGAATACTTCGATAAAACCACAAATGAAATAATTAAAATAAGATCTGACAGCAAGGCAGTAAACGCGTCAATTCCCCAAGGGAGTGTAATAGGTTGCCTGTTATTTCTTATCTATATAAACGACCTCCCTAAAATTATAAACGGACCATGTGTTCTATTTGCTGATGATATCTCTCTGCTAACCTCTTGCCAGAACCATGACAATATTAACGCCAAATTAAACTCCCTTCTTTCTACAGCTGTAAACTGGATGGATAACCATAACCTAGAAATTAACTTCACAAAAACCAAATTAATTACTTTCCACGCACATCAAAAATCCCCTTTAAAACTAAATTTCACATTTAATAATGCAAAATTGGAACAAGTACATGAATTTACTCTCCTCGGTTTGTCAATAGATACCCATATAAATTGGAAATCCCATATCCAGAAAATAAGAGCAAAATTATCACAATTTTCATACGCCCTACGCACGGCAAAAAAACGGCACTTGTCACGTACTATGCATACGCTCAAGCATGGCTCAGCTATGGGGTCATGCTGTGGGGAAACAGTACAGATTCGCAAACCCCATTTATTCTACAAAAGAAGTTAATTAGAATAATAACAAACATTGAACAGACAGATACAGCTGCAAACCACACTTCCAAAAACACAAAATTCTCACACTTCCCTGTTTATATATTTTTGAATTATGTAAATTTGTCAGAAAATACCCAGATTTTTACACTACTTGTGATGAAACACAAACTAGGTACACCTTTCGACACAACAAAAATTAAGTAATCATACCACAATCCCGACTTAAAATGCACTCAACCGGCCCTTTAGTTATGTCCACAAAAATGTATAATACATTGCCAAATGACATTCGAGAAGTAGAAAAAACAAATGTATTTATTAATAAATTGAAACAATTTCTGGAATCCAAGGCATACTACTCAGTTAAGGAGTTTATAGATGACAAATCGATTGCAAAATAAAATTATTCGCTCACGTTATAATATTAAATGAAGGAAACCAAATATAAAAATATAAATATATAAACAATAATATAATTTAATAATAATGAAACATAGTTCTAATAATTGCAAACAAATTATCTAGATTATTATAATACAATGCATAATTAAAATTATTAAGATATTTATTTATTAAACCTAATACACAGACCTAAGATTTTAAAAATATATACACATAATTATACATATCATACACATCCAATAACATATAATCATATTATTGAATTGCTACTTAGCCCTCTTCCTCTCTCCTAATGTTGCTGTGCCCGACAGGGTCCATATTGGTTTTTTATTTTTATTATTTTGATTACACCATCTATGTAATACATATGGAATGCAATAAAGATTTGAGTATTGAGTATTTAATATTATAAATTAATGCGAAAGTAACTCTGTCTTTCTGTCTGTCTGTTACCTTTTCACGCCTAAACCACCCAACCGATTTTGCTGAAATTTGGTATGTAGATAGTTAGGGTAGGTAGGGTAGGGTAGGTAGGGTAGGTAGGATAGGTAGAGTAGGTAGGTTAGGTAGGGTAGGTAGGGTAGATAGGTTAGGTAGGGTAGGTAAGGTAGGTATCATAGTTAAGACAGGATAACGTCTGTCGGGTCAGCTAGTTCTATTATAAGAGACATCTGATGAGGTTATAGAAACTAGTTCTAACGACACATGCGCCAATTTTCGTTTTTTGCAATTTGCAAGTCGAGTGTCAGCTTGTATCTTAATCAAAATATTATTCGCGACCATAGCAAATGTTTCCTACTTTACTACATAGTATAAAACAAAGTCGCTTTCTCTGTCCCTATATCCCTATGTATGCTTAAATCTTTAAAACTACGCAAAGGATCTTGATGTGGTTTTTTTTAATAGATAGAGTGATTAAAGAGGAAGGTTTATGTGTATAATTTGTCGACATATTATGCGGACGAAGCCGCGGGCGGAAGCTAGTATAATTATTATAAACGAGAAAGTTTGTGAAGAAGTTGAGATTGTTGGATGTTTGTTACTCAATCGCGCCAGAACAGCTGAACGGATCTGGATAAGCACACTTGTAGTTTATGATCTGGATTAACAAATAGGATACTTTTTATCCCAGTAGTACAGTCCCTTGGGATAATTTCAAAAGCCGCGGGCAGCAGCTAGTCATGGCATCTCAAATTTTAAGAACTAGTATCATATTTCATGATTCAGGATATCGTGTCATTTTGACACTGACCTACAAATGACCCAAAACGCAAGAAAATTTGAATTTTGTAGGCTACCCTTGCACATAATCCACCTTAAGGACGATTTCTTCAGGCATAGTCAACATGTAATCACTTTTTGTTTTACTTTTCCACTCCTCAAATGTCCCATGCTTACGCATCCATAAAACGCAACGTCTGTCTCTTCGTCTGTCCATTTGGGTGTATTTAAAATTCGAGATTTTACCTTGTTAGAACTCATGTACAGAGATGCCAGCGCATGAAGTTATACCAATCTGTCAAATTTCTTTGATAGTTTTTCAACTTCAATACGAACGCATAAGGCTTTTTTTCAATTGGGAAAGTTTAACAGTTTGGAATAGCTTAATGTGCTGGCGTCTGTACTGGCAAGTCATTAGCATACCTACAATATTATAAACTCACAAAAAACACGAAAAGTTCCTAAGTCAAATCTAGTCATGTATACTCCAGTGATCTAGCGCAGTTTGAACCCAGCAAGCTTGAAAAGTCAACATAAAAATAAAATATACATCTAGCGATATCCTCAAAACAGCACATCCGGAAGGTATTCTAGAAAACTGACTACACGTGGTTGTTAGTGAGAACTGGGTCGCAGTGTCGCAGTAGCAACTGTGTCAGGGTTCCATATGCGGGGGACTGGGGTCTGAATAATTTAGATAGGTCGCTAATAGACGTTAACTCTTGTCAACTGTCATGTTTACCAGGTGGAGGAGGAAGTGCTTCATCAACACATGTTGAAAGGATTTTTTGTATTTTTGAGCACGTGGTTGAAGTTATTTTAAATGAAACACAGAGATTTTTACGAATCAAGCTGTTTTATCTATACTAATATTATAAAGAGGAAAACTTTGTTTGTTTGTTTGTTTGGTTGTAATGAACAGGCTCAAAAACTACTGGACCGATTTTAAAAATTCTTTCACCGTTGGAAAGCTTAGTTTTCTAGGAGTAACATAGGTTACTTTTTATCCCGGGAAAAATAACGGGTCCCACGGGAAAGACCATGGGAGCGAAGCCGCGGGCAAAGTGCTAGTATTTTTATATTTTTATTTAACAGTCATGGAGGACTAACAGCTACATTAACATAACATGGTACACAGAATGGTAAACAGTGAACCCAATAATAAGTTCTCACGTTTAGACACGGAACACAAAAAAAAATAAGCGAACACACACATAAAATAACAAGAAACAGTTCAAAAACCAAATACACATCTCCATTCACATAATAGATACGTTCCTTTATATAGTCTATGCTGAATACAATATCACTACATAGTATAAAACAAAGTCGCTTTCTCTGTCCCTATATCCCTATGTATGCTTAAATCTTTAAAACTACGCAACGGATTTTGATGCGGTTTTTTTTCATAGGTAGAGTGATTCACGAGGAAGGTTTATATGTATAATAACATGCAATTTCCGTCATCCACGCGGGAGAAGCCGCGGGCGGAAGCTAGTAATAAATAATCCATAAATACGGCAACATTAAACATAGTGAAATAGACGATGATCAGTGAGTTACAAAGTTAACCGAACATTGCACCTTTACAAAAATATGTGACAGAGAGAAAAATAACAGACAATAGTATCTATCAGTATCGTAGCTATAGAACCAGAAAAAAAATACTGGCAACTTAGATAAATAAACATTGTACACCTTACTTAACAGTGATAATTTTATTATGAACTAAACAGTCGATACTTTCCCAGGAATCCGGTTGTTTTTGTAAACACACACGGATTTTGATCAACCATCTTGTAGTGCACCAGCCAAAATAGAGGATGCTTGACTTAAAACCGAATACAACATAAATTCCTTAATGAGTTCCTTCATGAAACATCATTTCATTTAATATTTGGAACTACTGCTTTGGAATTGGCAACTAGCTTCATCTCTCTGACCGACCGACCTCTTGACAATTCAAAAGTGGCTGTAATTGGTTTATTTGAAATAAATACTTTAAGTTTGAGTTAGCTTTGACTATATAGGTAACAGCAAATGCTGCAACAAAAACTAATTCGAAAATAAATATCCCAAGATAAAATTCAGCTGAAGTTTTCAAAGCAAGTTCGTTTTCATTTTAAGTAAAGAGTTATTTTTACTACACTGACAAAATATTCATGTATGCAAAACGTTAGATCAACGAGCACGGTCGATTTTATGCATCGCAGACGAGACCTGTTTTTGATAGAGACGTAAATTTTAGCTGAGAAATAGTATCAAGGTCATTTTATATGTATAAAGAATTGTGCTGTTTCATTTTTTATGCAGGTTGGTTGGAGGACAATGAGCAAGGGAGAACACTTTGCAGGCAGTTTGTGCAATTTGAGATTAACTGCTCTGCGGATCAATAAAATTGACACCCATTTTAGTGTCGTCTGAGAGTGTTAAGTGTGCCCACAAAATCCACATATCGACGGCTAAGTGACAAGAAATCCATACTGCCGAATTTAACAATTTCTCAAAGAGAATAATAAACTTTGACAATCTAAATTGATTCGATTAAAGTGCGAACTTCTAACGTTCGAAGCCAACACGTCTCCCATGGAAGTAGGAAGTAATGCCATAGACACGGTTTAGCAAGAAGGTATTTCTATATAAAGTTTTTATTTACGCTGTTGCAATACTTTTAATTAAAAATGTAGTTAAGAGATATTACTTGAACATGTGTAGGTACTTTGACCTTTAAATTCGAAGTGAATTGCGCGAAAAATGTCAGATAGGGTATTAACACTTCGCTTTCGATACCTGCTCTTTTGTCATCCTTACCTCGTCGTTTTTGAAAAATAATTTGGTTTAGGATTCTATCAAGTTTCAAAAGAAACATAAAGGACACAAAAGTACTGCCTTCCGTCGCAGTAAATTGAAACGTTTGACTAATAAATATTTCCTTTTTTGTGCCATGTAATCATATCCTAGTCAACTACGAGATATCCGAAATACCGGAGTTTTTATATGCCTTTTAACTATTGGAATATTGATTAAAGTATTCAGTCTTCAAAGTAATTAAGAGTTGAAGAATAAGAAATACCAACTCTTCAGAAGTATGTGCTAACATGAGGTGCTGTAGCATCATAAACATCCAGCCGCCCGCTGGTACTAGGAAGGCATAAAACAAGACAGGCATAACTTTCACCCGCTCCGATAAACAAACGGTTTCAGGAATCCGTTGGAGCGTCGCCGAATGCTTAATTAATCGTAGTGGAAGACTGGAAGCTAGCGATCTATGAGGACCACTTGAGCGGAACGAAGATAAAAACAATGTTACTCCATTGCTGTTCCTTGTTGCCTTTGACTTTTATTTGAGTCTTAATTAAGACAGAGGAACACACTTAGTTCAAATTGGAAAGAACGACACTAGGTATCAAAAATGTGCACAGTGGGGCTCAGGAGAGACCCCTTTACAGTCTCCTGAGGTGGTGTGCCTTAACAGGCGTTGCACAGAGGGGGTCTCGGAGTTGGTCTTTTAAGAGGTAACGGCCTCTTCCATGTGCTGATGGTTATCCCAGAGTGAGGTAAGAATCCCACACTCCATGGTCTTTTTCCCAAAAGTCCTTTTTGAAGGTTTCCCCCTGAAAACAAAAAAAAGGTATCTAAAATGATATACACGGCGGCGTAATTTCTTTTTTTCACCTTAAAAGCACTGGGGAAATTATTTTTTATAACAAGGCATGCAACTTTTACAAATCACATATACTGGGATACTAAACACGAGTACCAGGCTCCCATAAAATTACTAGAGGTTTGTCAAGCGAGAGACGAAGCTGACGAGAGGACTAAAATACTCCTGTTCGCAATTACTCTAATGAAATTACGAAGTAGAACTGCCTGAAAGTCGCGTACCTAATAAACTATACATTCAAATTGATACAAGCACTTACGGAGAATCAGGTATTTATTTAGTCTACCATGAGTTTGCGAGAAATTGATTAACTACTAAAACATAGACCACTAATGTATAGTTATGCAATTCTTAGGACAATTGTTGTGCCTGCCAGAATTTAGGTTGTCCTCGAGGAAAACCGCAAATACAATTAGAATAGATTTGTGGAATATTTATTATAGTATTAAAACGCTTCGGTACAAACAGTCAAATAGGTGACATAACTCGTAAATCAGAAAAAAATTTGCAAAACTCTGACCAGCCAGAGAAACAGCCAGCCAGAGCCAGCCAGAGAAATTCCATCAATTCTGTCTTTCTTTCTTCGTGTGGTTAGTGACTATTTATAAGGCATGCCAGTTTCCTCATGATGTTTTCCTTCACCGTTTTTTTAGCAAGTGATAATTATTCAATGAATCCGAAGTAAGGGGTCTTGGGTTCTAACTCGAGACCTAAGAATTGGCAGTCCGTCGGAAAGAAATTGATGGAAACACCAAGCAGTGATTGCTTGGTGTTTCCATCAATTTCTTTTGCCAACGTTACTAATATGGGACACATACTGTCCGTAAATAAAAGTGTAGAAGCAATGCCCGTAGCCACAACGTTGGATGAGCGGGTAAGTAACCGCAGGGTAAACCCTACCGCACTGTTGCGGTATGGGTTTACTGCCAGTCGTCGTCCTCGGAGAATTCACTCAGTTCACGATGACGTTGCTAAATTTACAAGCAAATCCAAAGGTTGACATCAAGTTGAAAAACAGTTCTGTCAGTATCAGCGATGCAGTAATTGGATCTCTTGTGATAACTGACCCTCAGATTTGGAATTGGACGGTGGGCGAACGGATTAGAACGATTAGTTCGCTTTGACGTCATCCCGAAGTCTATAGGTAACGTTACATAATCAGTTACATGTTCATCCATTCCATAACTCATGTCAAATATTTGTGGTTGGTCGTGGAGGAGAAAATCTCCCGTCGAACGAATTGCTTGTAGCAAAATCAATTAATTACAATTAATTTGAACAAAAAATGGATTTATTGCGATTTCCTTTTGCTCTGGCTCTGATCAAATTACTGTTCTCAGTCGGAAGTTATTGTTTATAGCTGTAGTAGACTGTTTTGATCATCGACTTAATCATTATGGGAATATCTTTATGGACAAAGAAAATTATAGCCTTCTTACATATTATACCCATTTCTCATAATAATGACTTTCGCCATGCGGTATGCCTTATTCATAATATCATTCAGGTTCAGTCCGCATAGTGAAATACTAGGCGCACATAAAACACGAAGGCTCTACAACCGGGTCAGGGACACCGCATAGAGTTAGCGCCAAAACACTTTTACTCTAGTGTTCGAACGCGATACGGTTCTCACAGAAATACAGACAACCACGCAATGCGATATTTTATTTCCATCGCTGAGTTTCAAGTTTTCTAATGACCGTACAATTTCGTTTTGGTTGAAATGGCATTGTGCAAAATATTGTCGAACGCGTACTCAGTTTCCGTATTCACCGAGATTTTTGTTATGGGAAATCCTTACTAATTATTTTTTCTTAACTATTCATTCGTGCCGAGATCTAAGCTTTAATACGCTATTGTTAAAAGATTTTCTAAGATAGAAGTCATTAACAGGCTTGCCCCATTGTTCTATGGAAACTATTATGTCATCTAGATAAAACGATATTTTAAAGGCACCGTGAAACTAGTGCTTCCTCATTGTCATTAAAGTGTTAACCAATCGACAGACCCATTAAATGTTTGCTCTCTGTATTGAATAAATTAACACGTTAATTTAATACATAATACATTACCGTTTCCATAAAGCGCATTGGAGTTTCTGCATTTAATAAATTAGCAATGCATGCGGATTATCATAATCTATGGTAAATAGACGTGGTTCATTGGTGAAGGCTTGTCGCCGGCGGACCTGCTGGGCACGCAGCCTGCCAGTCGCGGTTTGGCGCGCAAACCGAACGGACGTGTGATTAGTGCCGTTGTATTTCGCATTGCTACGCGGTATTAGAAAATATGGATTGAATTTTGTGTTATGTGAATGATTACAATATTAGTGAATTGGATTTGACTGAATCGCGTGTCGACATAATTGGCTTTTCACGTAAAAGTTGAAAGGTAATTTTTATTGCTGTATTTTTTACTGTGGCGACTGTGTTTTAAGTGGAACCAATAATGGTTTCGTTTTTGTTTTTTAATTTGGAACTTACAACTTTAAGTTAACGATGTTTTTTTTTATACATATTTTATGACAATGCTACCAGGTATACAACTTAAATGCTTATGGTCAGTAAAAAAAAACACTTAATTAAATACCGAAAGCCGTATCCGCGAAACCCACATCAAACCATTGAAGGCCAACATCCAAAATGTCTAGTTATTATTTATATTAAATTCCCGTTTTTATTATACGTCTATTTCGGCCTCCAGAGATATTAAAACACGGACAATAAAACGTGAGACTATTCGTTCGTCGACCTTACTGAGAGGGATGTTCCGAGAAACGTGCGCTCTTCGGAAGGGAGCGAAAAAAACTTGAATAACTTCTTAACATTCAAGTTAAACCCTTCTCTAGCTAAGGGCACCTTGTTGTGGTGAATGTGAACTTTAAGTCCCTAAACATACCTGTGTTTACGACTTTCTAAATAGGAAGTTATGGCGCAGGAATTTGTATTCCGTGGAAGAAACGCTGTCATAGTTCATTTACCACGTAGTTTATTGAGAGGCGTAATTTGTTTATGTCTAATGTCTATATTATCACGTACAGTCATTTAGACGACTATACGGCCGTTGGTTATATTCATCATTTAGTTGATGGCATCCTTTTATTTTAGCATAGCTTTTATTTTAAATTTTACTTCTCCTAAGTCGCGTTCCTCAAGGGAATGAGTATCGCTAAATGAATCATTGTTTTGTCGGGCTTTTGCTTAACGGATGTGCTCATCTTTATCTGCGTCATGACCTGTTGTTTCATGACATTCCTTACTTTTCTGAAATCACCTGTGCACTGATCCCCAACATCCTCTTATTTAAGGAAAAAAGTTTGCGTAACAAATAAATGCTCAAAATCGTTGAACCATAATGAAGGTTCGGCGCTTTCAATAGAAGAAAACAATTCCAATCTTCACGCCCGACCGTCAAAGGCGAACAATTGTTTTTAATATATCCAGAACCTCTCTCCATTCACTTACAGTGTAATCGATATGGACTTCTTAAACTTAGAGGTCGTTCCTCTTAGTAAATATAAAGAACTCAAACAAATTCTCTTTTCATATTGTTTTAACTTCTACTTTACAAAAATTGAGCTCTTTGTTTTAATGTATTATTTCTCAGAGTTTTAAAAACAGACCTTGTAACTCCAAGGTCTGTTTTCTGTGTACTTGTGTTTGCATTCTGATTTTCCTTTGCGCGAGTACGCAGTAATAAAACGGAGATATTTGAAACAGCCTTTTTATCCTTTTACTGGTTCCAAAATCTTTATTACACTTTGATCTCAGAATTTATTTTTTTTACTTTATAAAGTTTTTTTTTATATTCTTCGTAGTGAGGTTTACCAGGTTAATGAATGATGAGAATGGCAACATAGAGTGTGTGGGAAGGATTTACTTCTGATTCACGTGGCATACACGAAGCTCGTGAT
This sequence comes from Hyppa rectilinea, assembly GCA_951799385.1. Classification (NCBI taxonomy): domain Eukaryota; kingdom Metazoa; phylum Arthropoda; class Insecta; order Lepidoptera; family Noctuidae; genus Hyppa; species Hyppa rectilinea. Next base: position 18,561,622 of record OX637301.1, on the reverse strand, counting down.
TGTTACGGTGTAACGCACGTTTTGAATTAATTAGTGGCATGTGGTTTTCCCTACAGAAACGGATAATAGCCATATATTAATTCACGGGTACATTAACTATTAAATGTTGTATATACGTGTAAGAAACGGTACCGTTCTGTTTGACAAAATTCCAATAAACCCTGCAGGCACTTGATGGTTCCACAGCTCGTGAAAAAAAATACATTTTTGTACCTCTGATACCGTTTCCAAGATTAATGAATAACGACATCAAATGAAAATAACTTCTGTATACAAGAAATACGATCCAAAATTCGCAGGCAGCGTGACATTACGTGGGTGTTGCCCGAAAACCCTACATTATATCTTTAATAGGGCCTTCAAATGTAGCGGTATTTTCAAGGATCCTGTCCAAATATACGGTACTTCTCCATTTAATTTGTTGGATGATTAAGAGGTGTTCTAATGGTTTTTAAAATTACCGTAATGCCTCGGTGAAAAATTTGCAGCCATCTAGAAGATACCAATTTTGTTACATCTTATTTCTTACTGATTTCAATCCGTAATCGTAATCCGTCAATCCGTACAATTTGATGCGGAATTGCCGATTACCCAAATATAGGACCGCCGGCGCCGTACAGAATCGTAGGCGTCAGGACTAGGCGTGGGCGGCAAATGGTAATTTGGATTACAATAGCAGAATAGCTACTATCCATTTCATACACGTTTCCCTCCGTATAACGTTATCGATGCAATTGTCTTGATCTAAACTAGACGACGACGCCAATAGAAGAAACATAGAATCGAGTCCGTGGCCGTCTGTATTATCTTCATCATCTGCTGTATAATTTGCATTCGAATATTTTTGATAATGTTAAAAAGCAGTGATAGCCTAGTGGTATGACCGTCAGACTGCCAAGTCTTAGGTCTCGAGTTCGAACCCAAGGCACGCACCTCTGACCTTTCAGATTCATGTGCGTATTGTATAATTATCACTTGCTTAAAAATCGGTGAAGGAAAACATCGTGAGGAAACCGGCATGCCTGAGAGATGTTTCTCAACAGCCTGTGATGCTAAGTCAGAGGCCCATGGGCAGCATTAAAACTCTGACACCAGGTTAGTCAATAACCACACGAAAAGAAGAAGAAGATAATGTGAAATCGTTTGTTTTCGAAAACATCAAAATGTAAGTCGTTAAAAATTACACCAACCGAAATAATACAAGCTCAAAGAGACTGTTCAATCGCTCGCAACGTCAGGCTTCTCAGAATTATGATTGGAAATCGAGTGTAAAGATAAGAAATCGGTATGGAATCGATACTTGAATTTATAGCTTCCTGGCAACCATGTATTAACGCAATATTTACCCAATAAGTAGCTCAGTATATTATGGCTTCATCCGTCCGTCTGTGCGGTACACGTCCGTTACTTTTCCTTATGTCTGCACCATTAAAATACTCGTAAATCCAAGCTTCACTGAATCTTAAAATAAAGCTTACAAATTAAAGTTTTTGCGACAAAGTGATCATCTCATACATGATGACGAATATTGAGGTAAACTCGTCAACCTTGCAATTATATGAATCAGGATTTCAGAACCGTCTCGGTGCATTGACCTGACAAGATAATAGATTCCCGGCAACACATCACGTCTCCCGCGACCTTTCTAGTGTAAAAGAAAAAGCGATGACAATCGTTCGTGTCATGTTAGCCTAGTATTCAGACTGTGTCATTGCCAACAATACAGACATACAAACGTACACGATGCGCTTGAATTTTTAGTTCCAGTAAGAAGTAGCTGTTGCTATTCATAGTAATCATAACGTGATAGTTCGAATGACGATAATACAAGTAAACTAAAGTTTATCGTTAGTCTCAAGTTCAGAATCCATCATTTTCTTTTCATCAAAATTATAATCATCGCCATCAGTTATGTTTGCCCTTACTATTTAATTAACCGACTTCAAAAAGGAGGAAGTTATCGATTCGGATTTTTATATATTGTTTTATTTATGTTCTAGCATTATTAAGATTGAGATTTTTTCTATTATTTCTAGTCCAACCGTATCAATCTGCCTAACCTTTTCCTAACTATGTTGGAGTCGAGTCGGTTGCCAATCTAAGCGGATGCCGTTGAATACCAGCATGGAGCGACTGCCTATCTGACGTCCTCCACAACCCAGTTACTGGGTAATATCAACTATATCCCTTGATAAGACTGGTTTTCAAACTTTCGGGCTTCAGACGACCCGACTATCAAAAATCCACGAATGGTAGCCGTGACAAACAACTTAACATGCTTTTCGAGGCACGGAAGAGCCACTGTATGTGAACATGGTCATCCATCCGCAGACTACTGCAGATGCTCCCATCGTATTTAGGAACAAAAACACTGCTTTGTGTAAGCACACTCAAGGATAATTTGGAGACTCCTAACTTTAGCTTCGACAATATTTCTTACAATGTAAACGCGACTACTAAACCACTAACTTACTGATGCTGCTTTAAAAGTATCCCCGAGAAGTTTGTTAACCACTTCAAGACCCTACGTAAAGTAGTTTAAATAAGTTCGTTAGTTGGAGAACTTGAGTGTTAAAATTACTTATCTAGTAAACGTCCATGTCCAAGCGAGTCTGGTTATTGAAATATAGAAGTTTTGCAAGTAAAATTGAAAGAAACTTCAGTAGTGGTTTCTCGTTAAGATATAGATTTGGTTGTAGTTAGGGATAAACTACGATAGCACGGTGCGCGCCTCCAGATTTCAAAAATTTTGAAAGTATTTGTGAAAGTAATTACAAAGCGCTACCAAGACTCACAACGCATGTTGCTGCCGGCCTGCTACTGAAGACGAATACTTTCAACTACATACAAAGTGTTTCGTAAGGTTGTGACTGCAAACATTAAAACAGTAATTTGAAGGGGCGTGCCATGTTATCGTAGTTTATCTCTACATAATATTGATGCAAAAAAATTGCTGATATGAATTACTATAATTCATGTCATGACAAAGGTGCATGTAAGAATGCATTAAGTACGATTCAAAATATTTTAATACAATCAGTTCCCCTTCTAATTGTACTGGCTTTCTTTCTTATTTCAATTCCTAATAAGTATTCTTCACGTCTTTCATCAAGTTCTAATACTATCTCGTCCATCGATTATAAAATTAAATGTATTGATTGTGATCTATGAGATGGCCTGAATTGATTTATTAATCAATTACAGCACTTTGTTCGGCAAAATTGCTTTTGTGATTGTTTTTATTTTCTACTGTGTCTGTTTATTGTTTGATTTGTTGGTTAGAACCCATGCATATTTTTAATCTTGTTATGTTTGAACTGGATGATACTGAAATTGGTTTGGCAAAAGAGGATTATATTCGGGATTTTGTTTGATTTTGTTCCTGTTTTTTTATTGAAACGTAGTACCTAAGTCCCAAATTGGTTGTTTTTAACTTTCCTTGTAAGTATGCAGAATTGTACCTAGTATGAATAATTCTGTTATTGAATCATTGTTTTTCTCAAACGCAATAGTTTCGTGTCATAAATTTTTATGAATGGATTGTATATAATCGATCTAGGTATGTTTTCTTTAACCTTACTAACTGCGTATTTTTAATGTTAAGAAAATGCAAAATATCATGCAGGAGTTTTCTGTGTGTTGAATCTTACTACAATCTTACTACTTAATACCCACAGTTAAGCTAATTGAATAATGCATGTTTTTTGTAGTTACTTAAACTACTGTGAATGCATTCTGCTATGTTGATTATATTCAGTTTACACTATGTGCACCAGATGTATGAATTAATTTAACGTGTCACGTTTATATGTAATAGAACTGATTCTTTCTTAGTCAGCGTGTACACGCCTAAAACCTACAACATAGATTAATTTATTTTCATGTTTTTATGGGTGTATCTACCTATACAATTTTAAATATTATTTTTCTTTTGAAATCACGGTACAAATTGCAGACCTAGCTAACGCAGTTACAAATTAACTAATCGTATATCATCCTCACATATACATAAATAATATAAACCCGCTGATTATATCTTTACAAATAACATACTACTTTAAGCTCTTCTATATGAAAACGTCCTTTGAATTCTATGCAAGCTTACCAATTTTCGTTCCATACTTTACTGCTAACAATACAAAGATTAAATTGATTAACTGCCTTTATGAACTTAATTATACGTTATAACAATGGCTCGTATATCATACTGATTGTGTTATAGACAATTTTGTAAAGCTTACAGCTATAAAGCATCATTTCGCTTCTGTAGTTAGACTTAGGGCTGAAAGCGATTTTGCCTTGATTAAAGTGAAAGTGACTGTGCCCTTCAATATATTTTACTAGGCTGTAAGTTTTTTAGAGTTATGTATCACATTTTCTACCTGTGTCACTTGGAATGTTTATTCCGCACAAACAAAAGGTGCGATATGCTTTGATTTTCTATTCTACCCGTGCCGTCACATTATCATGCAATCCCATTGAAGTCCAACCAGTTGTAGATGCTAATAATAATAAAGAATTACTGAGATGCCGTCGACCTCCAGTTGATTACTCACTGAATTATTAATTTTTTCTTTTATTTTAATTTGACATTCTACAAGAGACCTTACGTTAACCACAAAATGACGCATACGATACTAAATTCAAATGCACAGTATCAACAAGCACCATGTTAGTATGTTAACATTTGTATTCTTTCTCAAAACCGGTTTCTCCGACGTGGTTTGTATGGCAACTAAGCTAATCGTGTAAATAGTGCAAAGTACTACAAAGTGGAACATTGCCCGCATCGACTATTAAATGGACAATACTTCCTACAATGAAGAAACAAGCATTGATATAACCGCACCAATTTAAATAGGGAACTAATTATCATAACAAATCCAAGCACATGATAATTTCGTATCGACTCCTACGCACCCGGTTCAACGCACTGCTCATTCATTTCGCGGAGTCAATGACATTAATAGCACTCATTGAATAAGTCGTCCAAATCGATGATATTGTACAAATCTTCTCATTTGGAAACGTTTTGAACTAAACCTTACAAAAGAATGTCAAATTGGATGCTCCATTAAGTTTAAACGGTTTCTGTTCTTGAATCGATATGTTAATGTTGGGCATTACGGGTCTTATTGTTTTGGGGTTTATTTTTAAATTCTTTTGTTAGCAAGTTTTGCGTCATTTTTCTGTTGTCATCATCATGATCATCATGTCTGCGTGAAACTGAAATACTCCTTAGCACTTTAGTGATATTTTAGGTTTGTCGTCTCTGATGATAGATTCTTCGCTTTTGTTTTTAGTCTCCTTAAAATCAGGATCAGTGCCTAAAGTTATCGCACTTGGCAACTAGATCAAGACACAGTGCCAATGATCGCATCGCTAACCACAGTATAACATTATCCTTTTCCAACTAGGTCACACAGAACTAATTCTTAGAACTAAGGCCAGATGACACAAAGATTAAATAACAGTCTTCCGACACATATTAAACAATTGTTTTCACGAATAATACCTTAAAATTCAAGGGTGGGACTAACGATTTCCTTCGATAATGTCTGTTCTTGTGACTCAATGTCAACTATTGTTATCTGGACAGGTAAAAGTTTAGTTACCTTGTACTTGTTTGTAGTTTTTGGTTAAGCCTTCTTGTTTGTTTTTTTGTGCGTTGTCGGGCTGACTGTCCCTTGGCTGTGACCGATTACGTATTAGTCACCATGCGAATGCTTGGTTCTAAGCTAAATTACCAAATATTTCGTAGGAGTTTGGTTTCACAAGAAGTATTTTGGTTGGTCGATTAATCATAAATCATTTTAATGACTTTCGTTTTGATTGTGACACAACAGTTAGAGCCATTTGTGCTGTAACTTACAAAAATAAAAGTCACAGAGATTTTAAAGTGGGACACTTAGTCATTAGGGTCAACTGTGTCAACCAATAGTCAGGCTTTATTATGATTTACCGTCTTCTAGTTGTCTTTTAATATTGTATGTATAAAGTTCTTTTTGCGCTACTTAAAAAAGCTTCCGTGCTTCTTGACCATATTTCAGATAGGACACATACATATAAAAAAAAACATTCCAGTAAACTAAAGCACTTCGTGCCACCTGACCACAGATAAAGCTTTTAACTGTCAACGCTTTACAATATAGACAGCTGCTCACCGGGCTAAACGGCCGTGACCTTTAAAAGTAACGACATGTACCTTCTTCAGGGTATATACGAATGCCTAGCAGTCCCTGGCTCTAATTAATGCATATCAAACCCAAAAGTTGTGACTGTTTCCACCGTCAAACAGTATTTATGGATTAAAGTTTACGTATTAATGCGCCTACGCTTCGCGTAACTCGTCGTGGATTTTAGGACTTCGCCCTAATGCTGGTCCGTGCTTGGTAACATGTTGTATTATCACTTAAACTTAACTAAGTCATAAAGGTAGGTTACCCTTAAGTTATAATCTGGTGCCTTAGAGATGTTTAATTATGATTAAAATTGTTGAGGAGTATTATTTTAGCTTCTCGGCTCTTTCCTCGTTTCATGACTACGTACTATTTCTATGATGTTTCCCCTAATTTGTTTTGTTGTTATCCTAAGACACCCCACTGGTGCCTGGTCGAGCTGTCGCCATATCCCCTTTTATTGCTCCTTCTTTCCCTTATTACTACTTTTTTTATTTAAAGTTGATACTACAATTTTTTCACTACAATTAACAAATCCAGCCGTTACTTTATAATAAAGAAACTTAGTCTTCTCATTCGACCTTACTTCTCCATAAGCACATCTTCAAGTATCTCTACAATAAAAAATCAATCTGCCTAGCCTGTTCCCAACTATGTTGGGGTCGGCTTCCAGTGTAACCGGATGCACCTAAATACCTATATTTTACATGGACCGACTGCCTATGTGACCTCCACAACCCAGTAACTAGGTAATACGAGTCCCTTTGGTAAGACTAGTGTCAGATTTTTGGCTTCTGACGACCCGTAGCGACTGTCAAAGATGCACAAATGACAGCCGGGTCTTACGGCTTAACGTGCTTTCAGAGGAGTCTTGGTATGTAAAGATGGTGACCTATCCACGGCCAACCCTGCAAGCGTAGCTTAACCTGATAGATCTACGTGTGCGGCTGTTATTACTTAGCCACGAGCTCCTCTATCTCGTTAACATATCGATATCTCGATAATAATCATACTACATGTTATGTACTATCATAATTGACACCCATTAAACTGATTATAACTTCCACCCGCAACTTCGATCGCATATAATTAAATATATTGAAGTATGTCAGTATCATAGAACTTGTCTGTATACCAAATATCAGCCCAATCCATTCAGTGGTTTGAGGTATGTGTTGATACATCAGTCAGTCAGAGTTTACTTTTGTATATAAGGTGTTAAAAATTAACTCTAAGAATTTCGTCGGCGGATTGTACTCATCGTTACGAACAACTTTTACTATGGGATAAACACTGAAATCGCAAAAAAACATGAGCTGTTCCATACATTTATACACACGTAACTGAGTAAAATAACACTTTATAGATGATATGAATTGCCTCTAATTGTGTTAGATAAGTGCCACTGGTTTATCGGGTATTCAGTAGAATTAATTTCATTGTGCGATCAACATAATCATAGCTTAGCTTAGGTACTAATATATTCTCTTATTGAATAATTACCCTATTAATATCAAACGATTAACTTTATTATAACCAGACGTGCGTTAAATTCCATATCAGCATAGCTATTCACAAACATTTGAAAGGTTTCCCAACCGAAAATGAACCTTAAAGCAGAAGGTATTATTTAATTTAATATTAATTCACAGTAGGAAAGAGATGGAGCTATACGTCCTATATTGCTTCATGTCATTCTCACATTGAAGTAATATTGAAACAATTACTGCTATAAGATTATAATAGCGATTAACTATTTGTCTTAAACCGTCAAAATTTTTGGGTTTCGGATTATTGAACAGCGTTTAGAGGACTCTTATAATAAACTACTTATGCAAGCTACGCAGATATACAATTTCCAACCTATACGAACTAACATTTTAAAATTTAAACCGTACATTGTTAAGTTAGATTGCCCTTTTCAAAGCCTGCTTTCAAACGAAAATAGCCTCCAAAATGAATTTTGCATGTCAATAAGAGCTATATCCCTTTGCTATTCAAAGTAGTCTCAAGAAAGTTTTCAAGGAGCTTGTGTAAAATATTTTCGCTTCAATCGGCCCTTGGGGACTCTCGTTACTGGATAACATTCAAGACAGCTCGTTGGAAGTCTGTTGGTGGTTAAGTTTTAAAAACGACTTCGAAGGACCTTGGTATGCGGTGAATTAATTTTATTGGGGTGTAGATTTTAGCGTGGTGAACTGTTGGACGACACAGAATTGAGCTTTCGGGATATGATGGTTTTCAGGAATATGGATGGATGGACTTACTTGAGACTTTCTGGACGAAACACGTGGCAAGGACAGCCCTTTGCAGACGTCTCACGTGTTCCCTGATTTCTTCCTGCTTCTCCTTGATGCACTATTCACTTGTTTAAATGTCCCACTTGTGTCGGCCAACACTTATTTTATTAGTTATACAGTTTTTGATGCGGATGCGGGTTGAGTAAGCGGTATTAGCGAAGAGCGGTTTGAGGTTATGTAGCGGTTGAATGCGATGATCACACTGACGTTTCTTTGGTCGCGCGCAAATGATCTTCCAATCTCGTTCCGAACGATAAGGAATGTATGGGTAAGGAGAAAGGAATGATTAGCTCAATTCTGTGTTGTAAGCGGAAAAAACTTATAAATAAAAACTTGCGCGAGCATCCTGCCCGGCTTTGAGGATATGTAATATTCTCAAAAGGAAAGAAGTTATATTAAAGCGGACTTATAATAAACGATATTCTAAGCATATTAACTAAAGATAAATTATGGTTTTAATAACGCGGTGATGTTATTGAGAAGGTAAAGGACATAGTTTGACAACGGGTCTCTTGAAAGAGCCACTGCATGTCCTCAACATAGCAACGCGGGTTGTCCCATCCTTGCCGGGAAAACCTTCGGTGATTATACCTAATGGCCAACGTAAAGGAGGGACATCATCCTGATGTATGAGAACCACTGTACCAATCTTAATATCGTCTGCGGCATTCAACCATTTTTGTCTAACTTGAAGATTATGTAAATATTCTATACGCCATCTCTTCCAGAAACTACAAACCATCTGGTCTAGCAATTTCTTGCGGCAAGTCAGAGACTTCGTCGTTTCGGGAACATTCACGACAGGCAACGAAGTTAACGGAGAAGCCATTATAAAGTGAGCGGGAGTAAGCGGTTCTGGGTACGGATCCTCATTCAGGACACAGAGTGGTCTGGAATTTAGAACTGCCTCAATTTCAGTGAGAACAGTCGAAAGCTCCTCGTAGGTAAGAAGCTGAGAACCGATAACACGGTATAAATGCGTTTTAATAGATTTAATATGCGATTCCCACAACCCTCCAAAATGGGGTGCGCGGGGTGGAATCATTTTCCACTCTATGCGGTAGCGGTTAACAAGTAGTTCTTGTTGTTGAGCCTTGGCTCCAACGAAATTTGTTCCGTTGTCGGAAAAGGCAAAATTAAATATTATATTATTAATAGCGGTACGAGAGCGGTAAGTGTCATAAACTAATTTAATTAATTTAGACAAAAGAACTGCAGCACAGAGCTCTAAACGAGCTAGAGATATGACCTTAACAGGTGCAACTTTGGATTTAGCACACACCAAATTTACGTGTGTGTTACCAATTGTATCAGTGACATGTAAGTATATGACGCAGCCATATGCATTCAAGCTGGCATCAGCAAAACCTACTATATTTGTCACGCAACCCATAGTAACGGCTACATGACGAGGTAATTTTAAAGACGAGAGTACAGGTAATTGCTCTTTAAATTTTTGAAAGAGCAGTATAATAGAATCGGGAGGAATTTCATCCTCTGATAGCTTGCGCACAGTGCGCATGGCTAGAAAGGGACCAGGTTTGAAACCAAATGCAACTCGATTAAATTGAAATTCGCGAATAGGTTCAGCGATATTAAAACGAAACAATATTTTTTGGTATTTTCGATGCTCATCAATAACAGCAATTCGAAGATACATCTGTTCCATGTCAGCTGTAACTGCAATAGGGAACAAGCGGAATTTTAAAAGTAATAAAAATATGTCAGCCTGTAAATTCGGCCCTGTGTGTAACAAGTCATTCAATGGCACGCCGTTATGAGACCTAGCGCCCGCATCAAGAACGATGCGAACCTTAGTGTTTTGTTTATCATTCCTAATAACAGGGTGATGCGGTATGTAATAACCTACAGTCTGATTAACAGAACTAGGTGTAGTTTCAGTTAAATAATTTAGATCGATATACTCTTGGATTATTTCATTATAACTAGCGCGCAAAACAGGGTCGCGAAGCTTAGTTTTTTCTAAGTTAATTAAACGTCGATAAGCGACAGCATAAGAATTTCCAAGTGAATCTGGATTTTTACAAAACGGTAACGCGGTACAATACCTACCACTGGAGTCACGTGACACAGTAGAAGCGTACAGCTGTTCACACTCCAGTTCAGCAGGGCTCATAAAATGTTTTGAAGGTATTTCTTCAATGTTCCAAAATTTATGTAAGGATTCGTCTAAAGACAGAAAACAATAAAAATTATCTATATTTAGCGCGGTAGAAATATATGAAGCGGTATTTAATTCAGCGGGACTATAATTGTTATTAGATAAACTAGCGGGTACCTCACCCATAAGAATGTAACCGAACACGGTTTCAATAGCGGATGGAGCGGTAGGTGAGATAATTTTATTGTGAAGTAATAAATACGGGAACAGTTTTGCCCCTAGAAGCAATTCAACCTCACCAGGTACGTGCCACAGTGGGTCAGCGAGCGGTAAATCAAACAAATGTTGCACTGCAGTAGTGTCAACAAAGTGAGATGGTAAGTTATCTGTAATACTATCGATAACTAGAGCGGTAATATTAAAAGAATTATTTTTAATTTTAGCAGTAACCTTTATCTCAACGTAACCTATAACCGGCCGCGAAGATGATCCGACCCCTTTTATAACGGAGTTTGAAAGCGGTATAATGTTTAATTGAAGTTTTTTACAACAAGCGGAAGTAATTATATTATTTTGCGAAGCGTTATCTATTAAACATCTCACAGAAACGTGTTTGCTGTATTTGTTATCAACATAGACTCGGGCAGTAGAAAGAAGCATCGTATTAAGCGGTTTGTTTACATTATTAAGACGAGCGGACGCACACAGCGCCACCTGCTGCGAATTAGGGGAGCTAGTGACGTCAGCGTCAGTCGAAACCGGATGCGACGAGCTGTTCTCTAAATGTAAAAGCGAATGATGTCTTTTGTTACACGCCCTACAGTTATGTATTGATTTACACTGTGAAGCAGTGTGCGTTATACTAAGACAGTTTACACATCCACGTTTGTTTTTAATAAAATCCAAACGCGAATTGGCTGAGAGGGATTGAAAGGCTGGACAAGTGTAAAGTTTATAATGATCAACTTTACTGCAATACAAACAACTTTGATTATTATCGCAAGCAACAAAAGTATGCACTGTACTATTACGTGACTGATTACGAGAAGGATTATTTTTATTAGGGTTGTTACTCACTAACGCGGTTCGAGATGAAATAGTGCGATCCAATATTTTAACTTGTGATTTTATAAATTTTACGAAATCCGTATAAGTAGGAATTTCCTCATCTCTCATATGCGCTTCGAATAAATTTACGATTGCGGGGTCTAATTTTTTCAAAGCTAAATTAAGCAAAATGAAATCCTTTAAATCTTTAATTTGTAATTGTTCTAAAGCAGAAACGGACGCGTGAAAACTTTCAATAAAAACATTTAAAGATGCGGAATTATTAATTGCGGGTTTAATATTTAATATGTTAGACATGTAATGTGAGCCTAGTGCTCGTCCATCCTGATACTTTTGAACTAAACTGTCCCAGATAGTGGTATAGTTTTCACCTGAGGGAATGATTCCGGCGGTAATTTGTAATGCGTTTCCCTTTAAATTACCTATCAAATACTGCACACGTTGAGAATCTGTAAGGTTTAAGTTACTATGGATATTTGATTTAAATGATTCATAGAAAACAGGCCAGTTGTCAATCCTACCATCAAAGAAAGGAATTTGAATCGGTGGCAGTTTGACCGTGCCTTTATATTGTTTAGCGTTATCATTAGAATCGCATGAATGTTCTAATGACCTTGTACGGTTCGCGGTGATTAACGAACGCACTCTCTCTATACGAGAATAAACTTCGTAGTAAGATTCCTGACTGCTATAATCAATATTATGATTAGGATTTAATTGCAAGGAGTATGTATTTATTTTATCTAAATTGTTACTAAATTCTTGACGAGTTACTGAGAGAGCCTCAGAGTCTGCCATAAATGATTCCACCGAACGAAGCTCAATACTAGTCGTATTTATTTTCTTAGAAGCCTCGTATAGCGATGTTAAATATTTGAGGATTGAATTATTTTTCGCTTGAAGTAATTTAACTTTCATTTTAAGATCTTCCATGTTGGAGTAGTTCTTGAAAATATAGCGTACAAAATAATAGGTATAGCGGGTAGACTTAGAATAATTGTTTTATTCTAAGCGGGTATACAAAGGAATAAAGTTGAATAAGTTAGTTATACGAGACCAACTCACGATAATAGGTAATAGCGGGTAGACTTAGAATAATTATTTTATTCTAAGCGGGTATACAAAAGGAATGCGGATGAATATACGTTGTAAGTAAGTTAGACAAGACTAACTCACGATAATTAGCGGATTGAATATTTACCTATGTTATTTCAATGCAGCAGGCGAAATATTAAGTTGATACAGTAATTCTCAATGAATAATGTACCTAGCGGGGAATGTACGAACGCAAGTAGGTTCGTTCGTTCAATATGGCGGCTTTACGAACGTTGTATTTTAGGTATTTTAACCTAAATCCTAGGTATGACCTATATTATGATCGTTGATTCTTTGAATCCGACTCGATTGGACCAAATAACTTATGGTGGTTAAGTTTTAAAAACGACTTCGAAGGACCTTGGTATGCGGTGAATTAATTTTATTGGGGTGTAGATTTTAGCGTGGTGAACTGTTGGACGACACAGAATTGAGCTTTCGGGATATGATGGTTTTCAGGAATATGGATGGATGGACTTACTTGAGACTTTCTGGACGAAACACGTGGCAAGGACAGCCCTTTGCAGACGTCTCACGTGTTCCCTGATTTCTTCCTGCTTCTCCTTGATGCACTATTCACTTGTTTAAATGTCCCACTTGTGTCGGCCAACACTTATTTTATTAGTTATACAGTTTTTGATGCGGATGCGGGTTGAGTAAGCGGTATTAGCGAAGAGCGGTTTGAGGTTATGTAGCGGTTGAATGCGATGATCACACTGACGTTTCTTTGGTCGCGCGCAAATGATCTTCCAATCTCGTTCCGAACGATAAGGAATGTATGGGTAAGGAGAAAGGAATGATTAGCTCAATTCTGTGTTGTAAGCGGAAAAAACTTATAAATAAAAACTTGCGCGAGCATCTGTTCTTTTGATTCGCTTTCCAATGGTTAGGTTATATGACATCTCGTTGCCATGTCCCCTGTGTGACCTTTGAATAGGATTGATCCCGCGGTCGAATAAATTGTGCGCTGTAGAAATCTGGCTTGGGTATAGAAACTGGATCCCTGGGTTGTTTTGCTTGTATTTGCTAGACGAGCGAGCAGAAGTATTTATTTTGTAGTAGAATCATAATCCCCTTTTCTGCCTCTGGGTTAATCAAAATATTTATTAGGTCTGTGTTCTTTTAATTAAAAACTTTTTTCTTTTACTTCATCACTATTTAATTACCTTATAAAAGGCTTACTGCCTCGAGGAATTTCACACGAATATCGCGAACTTAATTAAAACTAACCGACGATGCATCAATTCACTTATCGCCACACTATGTCGTCTTAACGACTCTCCTTGAAAATTAGCAATGCAAATTAACTTTAAAACGATAGTTCACGAGTTTTTATTAAACGTTAAATATTTACTTAGCACCTCCATTCGCGTTGGGACAACTGCGAATTTATATTTGCCTTAAAAACTTCTGCCGTGTAAGAATCGATGTTCAAACAAATTATTGAAGAAATGTGAAGGTTTAATTGTCTATTTCTTAAGCAACAGCAAACTTTGTAACGGTAAATAAGCAGCCAAAATAATAGCGTCTACGAAATCATAACAAAAACTTAGCAATTCAAATTATATTTTGATGGTAAATTATAAACTTCAAAATTCAACGTAAACAATTTGTTTTAACGTCAATATTTATACTGCTGTCAAAACTATGGTGTGTTCACTTGAGTGCTTTGTAATGGACAACATTGACAACGTTGCGTGTTCGCAGCATGTTTAAAACTTTATTTTGTTACGTATGCGAATGTCGCACGATATTCTTATTGGGGAACACGCAGGAAATGGTTAAGGGTATTGTGTAAATTCGTTGCTAGACACAAACCGCATGGCGACAACAAACCAAGGCCCAATTCCCGTAATGAAAAGATTCAAAATCGAGTCACAATCTCATCTCAGCGACAATTAATGTCAAACACTTGTCAAAAATTTAGAGGTCTGTTTGACAGAATGAGACTTAGATTAGCGGACGTTCTGGAAAATACTGGAGATGCCCGTCTGGTGTCATTTCTCCAAATTAGATTTTACCTAGTTTGAGTATTTCTTCAGTAGCTTGTTACCCCTGGTAAAGTAAGAAGTCAGAAAATCTGGTTTTTCGCCTAATATTGTGCACATGGCTTGTATGCTTGCTTTTGTTGTTTTGGTTGAACAGTGTGACGATTGTAGATAGACCAATAAATAAATAAAACTTCCTACACAAAAATCTTTAATATTTACTCAAAAGAGAAACACAAAGTTACTATTTTGTGTAAATATTACAGATTCCATAGACGTAGAAGACGGCACGGTGTTTCATCGCGATCAGATTCCACAGAGGACCCTAGGGAAACAGGTTATTACGAGAGGAAACAAGCATTGCTACTGAACAAGGTTGTTATATTTTATTCATCTAGTCCTGTTACATGTTTGTGTTAACAAGCAATAACACGGAAACGGAAAGATTCACATGTTATGTTACTTATAAATATTAATACGCTGGTCATGATTGGTTTTTTCGACACTTTTCATTCCGTGCAAATAATTGGCCGTACGCTCATTCTTCAACGGGTAGCAACTTCAAAAACGGGTGTTTCCTATCGACTTGAAAATGCAAAGGCATATATGACGAAGAACTCACACTCAAAATATTACTTTAAATTAATCGAATTACGGGATACGGGAACTCTGGATTGTCAACAAATCGGTCAGTCAACAGGAAGCTGGTTAGTCGAGAATCTGATGATAATGCTTCTGATATTAAAAAACTCTGAAGTTGAAATACGTGACCACGAAGTTGACAAAGAAATCTCTACATGTCTTTACAATTATAAGTGTTTTCAACAAAATGAAAATAAAAGAGGAGTATGGAAGATAAAGACATGTTGTGCCGACCCCAAATAAATTGGGATAAGGGCAGGCGAGTGATGTTAACGAAACGAAAACACTACGAAATAGGTACTTAGAATTAAAGTCCCGTTAATAAATTTATTTGTCTGACGACTGGTCTGATCTTTGTCTAAACCAGCTGACCTTTAACTATGTTGATATTTAAGTATCAGCGCGTAGAAACCTTGAGTGAGGTCAGGACTAATCCCCTATGAATTATTTATTTTTAGATACGAGAATACATTGACCTTGAACGTTATCAACATAACAAATCAACTGTATTTTAGGCGTTGTTAGTTCTAACACAGCTGTTTTTGGAAATGAATGAGGTGAAATAGCAAACAAACAAGGGAATGTTATTGCTCGTGTAACTTAGTTGGTTTTATTTATTAGCACTTAGGGCTGATTTTTCAATAGTCAGATGAGTTTTATTGAAGGAATGAATATTTTTTATTCTTCAGTTAGGAGTTCAATCTGCCTAGCCTTTTCCCAACTATGTTGGGGACGGCTTCCAGTCTAACCGGATGCAGCTGAATACCAGTATTTTACATGGAGCGACTGCCTATCTGACCTTAACAACCCTGTAACTGGGTAATACGATACACCTTGATAAGACTGGCTGTCAAACTTTCGGGCTTCTGACTACCCGTAACGACTGTCTAAAAATTAAATAGTTACCATACTTTATTTCAGAGTATAAAAACCATCGTCAGTCAGTTTACTAGAAACATAAATAAAATTCACCCGGCGATGTGTTCAGTGTTACCAACACCTGAAGAATCTTTACGAGATTTTATTTCTTTGTTAACACAGTGTTAGGTTGGTAGGTGATCAATCAAATGAGTGTTTGACAGTGCAGAAATATTACTTCTATCAACTTTGAAGCTAAAGAAACTTGCAATGATTAATTTTGATTCATTCAGATTGCGTTTAGCAGAACTTGTAATTGCAAAAGATTACGCATTTTGTTAGTTTTTTTGTGAGAGATTTCTTTGTTTTCTTGTTGGATTTTTGCGTATATTTTATTGCGTACTTATATGTTATTTTTGTTTTGTTTTATACCGGAGTTCGTGGGGTGAGGACCTGGTGATCTGTAATACAGGTGTATACCTATAATACACTCCTCACAAACACTTGACTGTTATTTGTCTTCTGTTATTGAGTAATTAATGTTTAAGTATCATATCATAAAGTCTTGTTTTGTGAGGAGAAAATAAAGATATTATTATTATTATATTATTATTTAATTTGATTTTGTGATTTGTTACCTGAAAATGTTTTTCGGATTCGACTAAGGCTTTTGACATCTTTGAACGATGAGTTCTGGCATTGTAATGATAAATATTTTGTATTGTAGCTGCACATTTGTACGAACCAATTCTTGATCATAAGTTTGACTAGGGCGAAAAGATGTAGAATGGTGTAGATACCTATTTTACCTATGAACACATATTCACAAAAACTATACGTCATAATCCGCCTATAATGTTACCACTGCTGGAACACAGGCTTCCCTTCTAAGAGAGGAAGGGGGCCATAATCCACCACGGCAAGTTGGCGGTTACAAAAACTATACACAAGCTTAAACCGTCACCAAATACGGATTGTTTAACACAATTCTATAATCAAATGTTTCCGCTACTCAAAACTTTATCCCCCCTTTTATGGCTTCCTGTCAAGTAGTCTTCAAAATGAAACCATTGACACTAAGCCAAGGCCCTTAGAAAGCATTTGGCGTATGTAGGTCATACATGTGAGCGTATATATAATGCAATTTTCACAGCCTTGGCAAAGAATACCGAGTTTAATTAATGGTGGACCTGAAAAAAATAAGCCTTAATTAATTTGCATTCTCCAGGAGTGACGGTATGTAGACTTGAGCCCATGACACAAAAGACCACAGTCTAACTAAAAGGCAATAGTTTCAGTAGTCCAACTCAGAGATTGCTCTAATGCAAGAGCGATAACAATGTTTTGTCAGATGACATCTTTTAACTACTGCATGAAGTAGCAAGTGATTTTGTTTGTATTTGTGAACGCCATCGTTCACAAATACAACCACAAAATGTTTATTTCTGTATCAAATAGTTAACATTAGTTTATGATTAGAGCCTCCTTTTAAGCAAGATGACTCCTGTGTTGGAAGACTCCACTGCTTTGGCTGTTTGTTAAATTTACAAAAAAAAACTATATTATAATTAATTATTATGAATTCCAAGAAGCTCGCTCGATTATGAATGTAACTGAACGAATACATAAATGTGGGTGAGTTGGGTGTGTTATGTGGGTGATTTGTGTTATGTGTGTGATGTGTGTGGGGTGTGTGTGGTATGAGACAACGTGTTCTACGATGCTATACACGGTGATTTGAGTTTGTAACACGTAATAACTCCTGAGTAGTATCGTGGACGACGGGCGTAACCAACATCTAAACGAAACATTGATTAAAATGAAGACGCTGATTCAATATTTACTCTTACCAAGTACAGGGGCTCAAGCGAAACTCAGGACTGAACTACCTTCGTTTATTTCGCTTCAGTTTTAATTGCTTTTTCTTCAAGAGCACCTTCTTCACATTTACCTGGATTCAAATATACGCTTTTGAGGAACCTAAATCTAGGTCAAACATTTAATAAGTGGGTAAGCTGAGTACTTTCCTCTAGCTTAAAGAAATTCGCTCGTTTACACAGCTTTAATTAATGTGAGCCCTGAAAAAATGCTGCCTTAATTACTTCGCGCTCTCCAAATTAGGCGGCGGAAAATGATGGATCTGAAATATTAAGTTCGGCTTTTTAAACGATATTAATGAGCATCTATTAACAATAATCTTTCTTGATTATCAGAATAGGGGCTCGAGTAAATAGAAAAATAAAAATAAGCTTGTTTTAAAACGTTTTCGGCCGTTTGCTTGCTCCTTGAATATAAATGATCTTGTAGCATATTAACCACTTTCGACATCTGTTATTATCTGCGGATGATGCTTATCTGTGGTTCTGTAAATGTATATAGATTATGACCTTCACTTGGAGGCAAAAATATAAACGACTTTCCATTTGCATGTACAAGGATGTAGAAACTGTATCTCCGTGGAACGGAAATGCATACTGAGTCGTCGCCTACGCAGCAGCTACAACAATTTCTTATCTGACTTTGGCAGTAGAATAAATGCTGTAAAGACATTTAGCAATAATAATAATTGCTCGTTCTCTTGTTGAGAATGTGTTGGTCTTCTAAAAAAAATCAAAGGTTTCTTTGTTCCACCGTAGTTTGTTCATGCCTTTTTTTTGAGGTTGGGGAATCTTAAAATGACACCTCCCGCTCTGGGTGGAGCGGAAAGGAGTGTCAGACTCTTACTGACGAAAATCCATCCATGTTCCTTCCCTTTATGTTCCGGGGTAGCTACCCGTAGGTCCGGCCCGCGTTCGTGCCTTGTTTATTGAAAGACGTAGGCAAAGGGGTGACTGGATTTCGTAGTGTTAATGACGCACATACTACGCTCACCGTTCCCCTGCGATCAGGGTCGATAGCACGTATTTCTGTGCACGCGATTCGTACCAATTGATACTGAGCACGCGAACTGTCTTACTATCGTTTGTTGTTACTCCACTTTGACGTAAAAGGAGGGTAATGTGTTTCGTGTCGAATTACCGAAAGCAAGGTATTGCTTTCATTGTAAGCAATTAAAGTTTGCCAATGTGTAAGTGAAATCTTAAATGATCGTGGTATACATTTTTGGTATAGAGGTCTATAGAATTCTCAGTCTCTCTCTTATCTATTGTAGGGCTTATTTTTTTTTTTGAGGTTCGGAAAACATCAAATGACCCCTCCCGCTCTTGGTGGGGTGGAAGGTACCTACTGTCAGACTTACTGACTAAAACCCATCCATGTTCCTTCCTTAGCCCTTTATTTTCCGGAGAAGCGGTAACCCTTTCCGACAATCCCGCTTATCTATTGAAGGACTGAGTTCAGAATTGTTTGCCACATCAACACATTATCCTTATCCATCCAGTCTTTCAGAATCAGCCCTACTTCACAACTACTCTGACTCACATACATCCTAGAATAAAACACTAATTCCTTAACTCAATGTTTTGTTAGGTGCTCACAGTAAAATCGGTGACACAGCATCATGTATTCTTAGAAGCTCACCCCAAGCAGAACTAAAACTAGCTACTTCACAGTGACTCACAAGAACAAGAAAAGAACAGCACATTCGAACACAAGTCACGTTTAAACACGACTTGAATGCAGAGTTTTACGCAAAAAGTTCGCCGATGTAAAAAGTTATTTAGTCCTAACAGTATCAGTGACGTGACCACCAATCCGACAAGTTGCATCATTGTGTGTCATCGGAACACCCGTGGGCGTTTGTGTAAACAAATGAGGCTTATTTTAGCATAGCACAAGCGTTATAAAATGAAATGTTTTCACTGCTGGGAGACAGGCTCCTCTCAGTAGTGAATAGGCCAATAAACCAGCACGTGGGCCCAGTGGCGAGTGGTTGGTAGATGTCACATAATAATAATATCCTTGGACATTTCACACAACGCCATATAGTCCCAAGCTAAGCAAGCTAATGCTTGTGTTATGGTAACGACATGGCTGATAAAGTAATTAAATATATATTTTTTGTAAATACATACATATTATAGATAGAAAAACACCCTGACCCGGCACAAATACTTGCAGGTCGCACAAATATTTGAGCCGTGTGGGAATCGAACCCACGATATGCTGCGCAGCAGTCAATCGCTCAACCACTGCGCCAACCGTGTCGTCGAGTGTATTTGAATGTTTGGTTCTAAGATGTGCCGGTTTCATATGAAGTTCTAAAGTATCTAATAACTATACAAATAACAAAGGCATTGCTTTAAATTCGTGAATGGAGAATGGAGATATCGTGAGATGTCAGCATTTGAAGGGGCCAGTTAAGGCCGAAGCCTGCCGGGTAAGCGGGATTGTCCGAAAGGGTTACCGCTACCCCGGAACATAAAGGAATATGGATGGGTTTTAGTTAGTAAGAGTCTGACACTCCCTTCCTCCCCACCCAGAGCGGGAGGAGTCAATGGATGATTTCCCAGCATCAACAAAAAAAAAAGAAGCTGGTAGAGCGATTGAAAATACTGCTGATCATTCAAATAAATAAAGTGCTAGAAATGATTTTTAAATATACTCGAATATTGGTGCACTTGTTACTGATGCTTTTCTAATTAGCATATTAATAGAATAAAGAACAATGAAAACCCCATTCTGTGAAAACAAAATGTATGTCAATCATACCTCTAAAAACAAAGACAGCGATTATAGTTCACAAAATTGAAAAGCCTATTAACAGTACTTTTGTGACAATAGTTGTATTGTTTTAACAGTTCGTATTAACCGTAATAATTGTACAGAGGCCAGGCACATCAAGTTACCTCAATCTGTCCAATTTATTTGATAGTTTTTCTACCTAATTCCAAAAGTATAAGGTTCATTTTCAATTGGAAAAAATTGGCAGTTTGGAAGAGCTGATGTGCTGGCGTCTGTACCAGAAAAAATGTTAATTCACAAAATCGTTTTGATTATCGAACATGACCAGAACGGTTCCACGTAGTCTGGATATACTAAAGAAACACTGCTTGCAAATTCTAGTGCCACTTCTTCAAACAAAACTTTTTGTTTCGCTACATGCCAAATTACTCAAGTCGCGGTATATGTTAGGGCTTATTACATTGTTTGCGTCAGCCTATACACATTAACGATCATGTCAAAACTAACCGCCCATTATTATGTTTAACACAATGGATGTTCTTGAAGCTGTCATAGACACCGCTCCGTCAACTGCTACGGAGGAACTTCCCTCGCAAACTTACGTTTGCACAAAGAATTAAGTTCAACAAACCTTGCTGGAAAGACACTAGAGTCGAAAATTCCTTGGCTAGATGTTTGAGAGATGAAATGACAAGTTAGTTGTTCTCGTCAAGCCAGTTATTGTAGTTGCGCCGTCATGCGATAGCTGGTTGCAATAGGAGCAGTCGTGACCACACATTGTGGAATCAAAACTAACTGTAACAATGCAGTTGCAATATAAATTTTAAACTAAATGCTTGAGTTTCAGATCAAGGGCACTGTATCGCGGGCATAGTACGATGAAGGGCTTAAGCTTCACTTTCTTTGTATAAAGCGATTCATAGAAGAGAATTTCATAGTCAAAGTCAAATCATTTATTTCAAATAGGCACAAGAAAGGCGCTTTTGAACGTCTAAATGAACAAGAAATAGAATTGATTCTAGTCGCCCCTTCCGAAGGGTAGTTTCGTATCGAGAAGAATGGGCAAGAAACTCCACCGTTACTCTTTTAAAAGGTTTTACAATGTTATAACATACATGAGTTATAACATTATATGTGGAGACGATGCACCCAGAATAAAAACACTACACCACAAAAGGTGAAAAGAAAAATACATATTATAGCAATGGCAGTTAAACTTAATTATGTCATAAGTACATGGAGCTCACATATTTATAATTAAAAGAGGACTTATAATAATCACATGCAATCATCTCTCGTGGATGGTTCCAGAATCCAAAATACTCGAGCTATACTGTAAAATGTAGATAACGCAACTTAGGCAGAAACAAATTGTGCTCTTCGACAAGTGACAGCAGTTTTTAGGACAAAAAATACCAAAGGAACGGAAACATTTATCGATAATACGATTACGTCAAATCTCTCTTTTGTAGAAGCTGGGGCACCATTACGCAGTTACGAGAGGCCCTTTGTGGATAAAATAGTAAAGCCATTCACTTGAAAAAAATATCGAGAAACTGTATTAACGGCGCGTTTGATTTTATATCAAGTACGTAACAATTTTGGATATAGGTTAATATCGTCTGATATCAAAATTTAATATGCTGTTATGAGAGAGGTAATTGGATCGGGAAAGCCTCATTTCCTTTATTACCGAAATTAATTGAAAATTATAATAACGTACGTTTTAATATGTAGATCGTATCGTTATACTGTCACTTTATATCTATACTAATATTATAAAGAGGAAAGATTTGTATGTATATTTGTAACGAATAAACTCAAAAAGTACTTAACGGATCTGGATGAAACTAGGCACAAAGATAGATTACAGTCTGGAATAGCAATATAAGCTACAGTTCCTACATACACGCGGGCGAAGCCGCTGGCAAAAGCTAGTTTATTATATAGAGCTGCCGAAGCTTAAGCCATTGCAGATAAGTTATGTTTTTCTTCCTCCACGATACGAACCAGTCTTCAAACATCCTGTCTGAGCCATGTTTCCTGTATCCTGTCTAACCCAGGCTTATCTAGATTCTATCTTTTTTTGTAATCTATAGCTAGAGCCGGATTTGCGCAACCTTTTTCAACGTCTAATACTGTAGGGACTGACTGCCTTTCCCTCTACTTTATTGTATCGTTTCTAGTCCCTAACATATTCAGATAAATAAATTAACGTTAGGTAATAATAACGTCTGCGGATCACGTGGTCATTCAGCATTTTATTATTATTTCTTTGTAGTATCCAGATCTGGAAGGGGGAAGAGCTGGTTTTCTGTTAAAAACTTTTCACGAAGCTTCGTTGTCAGTAAGGCGTACTATGTAACCTTTAAGTCTCAACATTGTATTCATCATCTTTTACCTGACTTATCATCAAAAAGATTGCAGCAACGAAATATTAGTGAAATATCTTTTGGTCGCGGCTTCACCGAGGAAATTTCATCTAAATACTTGAACTTTTCAAATTTCACATATTTGTTTTATGATATATCAGAATATTACTTTTGTTTCAGTCTGAGTGATTGCATATATTGATCCGGAAATCCAAAATTAGGTTTGATCAACAAAAATAGGATAAAAGGAAGTCATGCGGCATGCCATAATCCCGAGATTTTCAACACTTACTTCACAAAGTTATGTAGTTACCTGTCTGTATATACTGTGAAAAACTTAGAGGTATCCCTCGAAGGCGTTCATATAAAATTCAAATACCTTTTTAGAGCTCGTGGCTCTCATGAAAGAGAGATGAGGCTGTGAAAGTTCCAATACTTTTATAATCTTTCGAGAAAATATTCGTTTCGAGGTAGAATTTTAATTTTCCATGAAATGTTTGTTTCTAAGCAACCTTATCATATAATATTCAAATATTTATTTACGAAAAGCAATATGTATAATAATTTAAAAAATAACTTTCCGTAAATGATAACTAATCTAATTGATGGTGAGTTAAATAATTCCTCTAAATAATCACTGCCATTTATTTACCTGACTTGCTAACTAATTGCAAGACCTTTGGCATTTAAAAACAATTTCGCAGGAAATTAAAGCATTAATTTCGAGTGTTACCAGATATGGTTTGAAACAAAATAGGTATAATCATATCCCTGCCTAGTGACTAATAACTCAGTTCAAGCAGCAGTCGAATGTCTCCGGTACCCATAACTTATAAATTGGTTGAAGGCTGATACTTTCATTTTTACGGTCCATTGGAATACTGTACCTTGAGATTTTAGGTCTTTAAAAAGATACTCAGATATAGGTACCTGTTATTTGATAGAGGAGCTCGTGGCTTAGTAATAACAGTCGCACGGATCGATTTATCAGGTTGAGCTACGCTTGCCCGGGTTGGTCCGTGGATGGGTGACCATCTTTACTTATCGAGACTCCTCCGTCCCCTCGGAAAGGACTTGAGGCCGTTGGTCCCGGCTGTCATTCATGGATCTTTGATAGTCAGAATCCTGAAAGTCTGACAGTCAGTCTTACCAAGGGGTATCGTATTACTCAGTTACAGACTGGGTTGTGGAGGACAGATAGGCAGTCGCTCCATGTATAACACTGAGATTCTGCTGCGTCCGGTTAGACTTGAACCCGACCCGAACATAGTTAGGGAAGGCTAGGCAGATTGATTGGTGTACTTACTAACACTTTTGACCATCATAATTCTAATTTCTTTGATCTTCTCCTTACTCTCATGGCATATCACCCAGATTCTTTCTTAAACCTTGACGATGACGACGATGACGATGCGACGTTTGTATTATCATTTCTAATTGATACATGCCTGCTAGTTTAAGGACCCAAGGTCCATCTTGAATCATCATACTCTTAATCTAATATAAGAGACGAAATTGTGTGGCTTTGTGATACAGAAACGTCCTTTCCCTTTTTTGTTTTTTAGTGTGGGAAATCATCAAATGACTCCTCCCACTCTGGGTGGAGCGGAAGGGAGTGTCAGACCTTTATTGACTAAAACCCATCCATGTTCCTTCCTTAGCCCTTATGTTCCGGGGTAGTGGTAACCCTTTCGGACTATCCCGCTTACCCGGTAGGCTTCGACCCTGGACTAAAAATTTCCTCTTCTAAAGGAACTTCGACTATATAACAGCACATCTATGTCCATTCACAAATATCTTGGTATTTCTCCAAAGCCATTGAGTTATATTATGTGTATAGCCACCACCATAATTTACTAAGAAACGATCAAGACGTCCATTGTATAATAATCAAAGAGTTCCGTAAATGTTTCTATGAAATCTGTGTACATTGCGTGTCTGAATACTGCACTAACAATTGTTCTGAGTCTCATTTTGCTGACGTTGCATGGAAACTCCGTGTTGTCACCACGTTTCCGTGAGTCACGGGTGTTCGTTGTGTTTTAGCTAATCAAAGTAACGTTCTCATAAGCCTTGTTTGACAATGTCCGGTTAAGGTTATAACAGACGCTTCAATTTCAGGATTTTTCTCACGAAATAAAAAGTTTGAACCCAAAATTAATCGAAGTGAAAAATTTATTAATTAGTGAACCCATCCAACGATATTGAATTTCGGCTTTCTGCGTCCTGCTCGCCTGCAGAGTGATTGAAAAATTAAATCAAAGTAGCGGATGAATCTGTATAATTTGCGGTGCCGTGTAAACGTGGAATGAAACAAACTTAACCGTCACTCGAATAAAGTTGTCATTTATTTGTTGAATAGTGACAAATAAATCAATCTGCCTAGCCTTTTCACAACTATGTTGGGGTCGGCTTCCAGTTTAACTGGATGCAGCTGAATACCAGTATTTTACATGGAGCGACTGCCTATCTGATCTACACAACCCAGTAACTGGGTAATACAACCCCCCTGGTCCCCTGGTACTGGGTCCCTTTGGTTAGACTGGCTGTCAGATTTTCGTGCTTGATGACCCTTAACGACTGTCAAAGATGCACAAATGACAGCCGGGATCAACGGCTTAACGTGCTTTCTGAGGCACGGGAGAGTCTCCGTATATGGGACTTGAACAAAACTGGCGAAATCTACGTATACCCTGCCTAATACCGATATTTGGGTATTAACAGCTATTCACCAAATAAATTACAACTTCTCTCTGGACAGGATGACCACGACTCTGATGTATGCTCGGATGAGCGCTGGTATTTTGTTCGAGCCCAACCCTTGTTTCATAATCTATGATCAAACACAATGAAATGGAAAATGCTTAAAATTCTTCCTTTGACATTTAAATAGGACCTATAATAGTTTCTGACCTTGTTACTAGATAATTACGTCGTTATAATTATGAGTAATGAGAGATAATTAACGCGAGATAATTATTATGAGTGGAAGTTTCTGCTGAGGACTTCAATAATCTTTTGAGAAAAATCTTTCAGTAGTTACGTTAGGTTCGTACTACAAAAAAGTCCCTCTTGATGTTTAATTATTGCAACCGAAGTGTCGTCATCTGATGCGCAACTATATTAAGTTTTTCTAGTACGAGTATCCTCAGACATGATCGAGATTCGAGATAAAAATGAAAAGGAGATTGGTAGAGACCTGTTGACCTTGAGCGAGCTGCCGTTCCACCTAATGCTAGGGATTGACACTATTGACAGCTCACTCTAAACTCACTTCAGCTACATTTTCACGGTGAGACTTTTACAGAATAACACTACTGTATAGGTTACCTCCTAAAATACAATCTTTCGTCTCGTACAGACGCCAGCACATCAAGCTATCCCTAACTGTCAAATTTTCTCAATTAAAAATGAACCTTATGTCTTTGCAATAAAGTTGAAATACTATCAAAGAAATTTGACAGATTGTGGTAACTTGATGTGCTGGCCTCTGTACATTTAGCTAATTAGGATAGTATTTTCTTTCTCTACAGTGTACGCTTGTAGGATTCCCGTGGGATAGTAAATAATTAAGCTTCTCGCCGACTAACCTCGGGCAGCTTAACTTTAAATTGAAACAAGTAATCTCTTGATCAAATACTTCTGTCTCCGAACGTTCTGTCTTACTTATGCAGGTCGGATAGAAAAGGTCCTTTATTGCATTAATTACTATACTGATTGGCCGCTGAAATGTATGGATAGTCGTAAAATTGCCCTTTTCGGACCAAGAGTATTAAAGGTCAGCGGGAATGTCCGAAAGAGTTACCACTTCCCGGAACACAAAGGGCTAAGGAGGGAACATGGATGAGTTTTAGTCGCGTAAGAGTCTGACAGTCCCTTCCGCCTTCCACCCAGAGCGGGAAGGATTATTGACGATGATGATTGCTTAATCTCAAAAAAAAAATAAGTGACACTTTCATCCTCGTGAGTTACATTTGTAACTGTTTCGGTAGAAATACATTGCCTATGTTTAATTCCTAAGGTACCCACACGCGTACTAGTTATTGTTATAAAAATAGACAAATAACGGTTATAATCCTTACGTTATAACGATAAAAACGTATAATACTTACCTTCACTCCGTTATTTCACGACAGATACAAAGCAATAAATAAAATATTCATTTCAAATTTTTATACAATTGATAACTGCTATTATTGAGCTGTTATTTGTCTAATGCTATATTTTAAATGGACTATAATCGTTCAGATCATGTATAAGTTTACATCTGGACAAGGTCAGGTTTTACAACCATTTCTAAGATACCTCCTAGTCACTTCTTTGGTAACACACATTTAATAGCAGCCTGACATTTTAACCTTCAATTTTCTCCTTCAACCCAATTTTCTCCTCAAAGCCAAATATCTACGTTTCGATTCATCGATTTGGCACGTGCAGCTTTTTTGAAAGTTTCGAACCTATTAAGTCTATTGTATAAAGTAACAAGATTACACACAAGGAGGTAATCCTTGATACATGAAAACAAATCGGTGTGACTCATAGCAGCTGACTCACAGCTCTCTGCGGGGATTATTTTCGCATAGAAGTCCAGTGTTGTGACGTCATTTATTATAGCATAACATTGTCTTTGGGACTTTGAAAACAGCTGTGTAATGGATCCTCATCATGTTCACACACGTAGTACAGTCGACCGACACGTTGCGTTGGTCGTTATCCAACGTAACTTGACCTTGACTTGACTTTGGCCGTGCGAAATTTAAGGAGACACACGGGGAGCTCGTGGCTAAGTAGTAACAAATGCACCGATCGATCCATCAGGTTAATCTACGCTAGCCGAGGTTGGTCCGTGCACGCGTGACCATCTTTACATATCAAGACTCCTCCGTGGCTCGGAAAGCACGTTAAGCCGTTGGTCCCGGCTGTCATTCGTGTATTTTCGAAAGTCGTTACGTGTAGTCTGAAGCCTGAAAGTCTGACAGCCCGTCTTACCAAGGGGTATCGTATTACCCAGTTACTGACTGGGTTGTGGAGGTCAGATAGGCAGTGGCTCCATGTAAAATACTGGTATTCAGCTGCTTCCAGTTAGACTGGAACCCCAACATAGTTGGGAAAAGGTTGACTGACGTGCAGTCTACTTTAGGTGGAAAATTGGATCAGACATATATGAGTTGGTAGGTATACAGGGGTAGGTACGACTCTTAGTATCAACGTGGGCAAAATTAAAAAGGAATAAATAGGTATCGTAACACTACGTTCTGTGGTTTATATCTCAATGGGAAGTGGGTTTTTGTATCCGTACCTATAAGTATGTTTTAGCTACTAAGCGATAAGCTATTGACATTAATTAATTAATTAAGAAATCACAGTAATGTTTACTTTTAGCGATAGATATAATGTCATGAACTTGAATGATTTTGTTAACATTATTATTCAGTCTGTCTTTCTGATTGAATTTACGACGACGTGATCAATTGTTAAAATTCACACATACGTCCCTTCGCAATTACTTTACCTTTGATTTTGTATCAGTGTGATCAATTTCCTCGTTGCTATAATGTTACTGTCGGAGGTAAAGATAATTAATATAAAAGGGACCATAGTGCCATTATGCCAAAGCCTAAAAATACAAAATGCGAAGTGGTACCATCTCTTCCTTTTGTACCACGTCTCATTATGACACACTTGTGTGCCGGACATAAGTGCGTACTTCATTGTGTACGCACCTGACTGCTTGAAGGACTTCACTATCAGTACTATCACCAATATGGTCAGTGTTTATTTCGTAAGGCGTGTTCGACCGGTAATTCTCTCAGTTTTTTTTTTTTTTTGGAACGAAGTTCCTTATCGCGCGTTGCGAAAGGGGGCTAGATGGAATTAAGACCAAAGTTGTAACGACACTTTTCTCGGAGTAAAATATGATGTCTTTTTAATCAATATTTTTGATTGGTTAATTTTAGAACTGATTTTTTTTATTATTATAACTTAAATAAATAAAATTTTATTACAATTCCTTCACTAATTAATCGAAAGGAACTTCGTCCCATCCGGGTGTCCCTTGACACCTCTCAAGTTTTTTTTTAATCATACTAACCTATCGAATTTTCTAGGTATTGGATTATTAACCTTTGGTATGCCGTAATTACAGATACAATTAAAAAACCTTTGTGTCTCGCGTAGATCTGCGTTCCGACAGTCAAAGGGCTAAAGAGACCCGTGATTTACATCTTTAAGAGTTTATCAATTCAATAAATTTAGGTTAATAGTCTATCTAAACTGCCTGACTCGTGCTGATCGCGTTCATGGCACTAAGATTTATTTAAATAGGCACTAAGTATTAGAATAGAGTGTATGTATATGTACTTAATACTACTGGATAACTCAATAAATCATGCAAGTGACATCCATCATTAATACCAGCCATCATTACAAACAAATAATTATCCACTAAAAACAATATAGCACGTAGTAAACGAACACGGCCTTAACCTGGCAGGTAATTGGGTTCGTATGTACCTACATTGAACATACACTGCTATATTCTACAAGATTTGCTCGCTGTACCTCAATATTTACTTTACGCACACTACCCACGCAATGACGCAATTGTAGTACAAATCAAACATGCAAGCTTAATTTTGACAATCCTAAATCATACATGCAAAACTAATTGACCATCCCTTGTCCAGTAATTGAAATGTTTCAGTAAACTCTAGCCAGGTGGGTGCTCTTAGTCTAAAAATCAGAACCCAGCTGGTCAAGTTTTTTATGTAGGTACATGAAAAAAGCTTCTTCTTCTTATCGTGTGGTTAGTGACCTAACCTAATTTTTTTTTTGAAATGGCATCTCGCAGTTCAACCTAGGGTTGTCTACTGCTTAACCGGGAGACCTAACTTAACCTGGTGTCAGAGTTTTTATGGTGCCCATGGGCCTCTGACTTAGCTTCACATACTGTTGAGAATACATATCTCTCAAGCACGCCGGTTTCCTCACGATGTTTTCCTTCACCGGTTTTTAAGCAAGTGATAAATTTACAATACGCACATGAATCCGTTAAATTATAGGTGTGTGCCTTGGGTTCGAATTCGAGACCTATGACTTGGCAGTTCGACGGTCACACCACTGGGCTATCACTGGCTAGCTGAAAAAAGCTAAAAATAGGTAAATAAAGCTCAATTGTAAGTGGGTTAAAGCCTCAAATGGCAATGACATGTTAGATCGTGTGTTCTCTTATATGAGATCATAGTGACCAGATGAATGAATCATATAGATACAGTACCTTTCAATGATTGTGCAAGGTGTTATGTAACCGCAATATAAAAGTAGCAGAAGAATATATGCCTCATTTGTAACAAACTATTTGTAAAACAGCTGACAAATTGGCGGAAAGCGAGAGAAATAACGTTATCCTATTCTACTAAAGAAGTTTTGGAAAATGCAAAAAGGATAGAGGTTGATATTTTACTTCTTCTTGTCCGTGTGGTTAGTGACTAACCTGGTGTCAGGGTTTTAAGCTGCCCATGGGCCTCTGACTTAGCTCCACATGCTGTTGTGAAATATCTCTCAATCACGCCGGTTTCCTCACGTTGTTTTCCTTTACCGTTTTATAAGCAAGTGATAATTTTACTATACACACAATAACTTACTAATCACAGAACTTTGCAATATGTCGCAGTACGGTGCCAAAACTTTATAGGTGCACACTGTTTCATTCTCCCTAAGGATTTGGAAGATTGTCTACCGTCTTTAGAGGTGACCAAGTCGACTTACCATAGATATAAGTTCTATGGGACTCACTTATGAACGTTCCTGTTACCGCATTGTAAGTAAACATTTGTCGATTGCTTTGAACAGGGTTCGAACTCAAACCGAGTGTGAATTGCGTTTATTGATCGAAGACTGCGTTGCCCGCCTTTTTTGGGTGGGAAATCATCTAATGACCCCTCCCGCTCTGGGTGGAGCGGAAAGGAGTGTTAGACTATTACCCACAGAACAGCTGTGCTATTACCGACTGAATCCCATGCATGTTGCTTCCTTAGCCCTTTATGTTCCGGGGTAGCGGTAACCCTTTCGGACAATCCCGCTGAATGCCTTGCCCGCCTGGTGGTCAAACAACGGTGTTTGAAGAGCTTTAATGGTTTCTTTGTTCGATCACTGAACAGATAATTGCATAAGATTATTTGGAAACACTAAACAAGTACTTGAATTTATATAAATTGAAACCACAGACCTAGGGACCAACTTCCACCTCTTTTTCTAATATATCTTCAGTGTGAGAATGTGTTGAAGCTGTACAGGAGATATAGCTCAATCTCTTTCAAAATGTGAACTATTGATGTGAAACATCTATAGCCGCACGTAAAACTAATTTCTGGCGTGGCGACGCATGCCGTGGCGACGCGTCGCTACGCTATATGATGGTGTATATATACAGTCTATAATATGCAGTAGTGTGTACTGTGTGGCGACGCGTCGCCATGCGCAATCGACTGCGATTTAATGAAAATAAATGTTTATTGAATAAACAGTCATCATTTTCTGGCAAAAATCGTAATATTTTATTTTATCATTATGCCATATTTAGTTTCTATCGCAATCTGTTCTTTTCAATCATATTACTTTTACAAAATAATGTCGATGTTTCACATCTGCCAGGCGTCCCGTGACGGCTCACATTTTTTTATTAAACTATTACTGCTGTGAAAAATGATGGTTGGGCCCTTGAATAGTGTACTAGGTTTCTTAGTAAGTAAAGCAATTCTAATTTGCGTCATGAAATTACAATTTGCAGGTATAACCTCATACGGCTCGACTACAGCAAAGCCAAGGGAGGGTTGTGATTTTATGTCGTAGTCGGATTTAAGTTTTTATTAAGTTTTTAGACTGCTCGCTTAAGTTTTGTGTTTAAGTGTACCAAACAAATATTTTAAATCTCTTGTGACGGAATGACAAAAAGCAGGCGACACGAGTTCACGATGTTTTAGCATAACAACGCGTATTCGTGTCGTCTGACCGAAAACTTAGCATTTCCTAACGTGTGACAGTGAACCTTCTGAGGCTTTATGGACTATTAATATCCTAGACATTATACCTAAAGACAAGTTGTCCTTCGTTTAGTATGTATTGGGCATTGTGTTTGGGCAGGGGTCTGGATTATGTCGTTAAAACCGTTTCCATTTTGTCTTATCTTTTGTCTGAACGTAAGCCATTGTTACTGCAGGATTAGTATTATTTATGGACATAAAGCTCTATAATAGAGTTGAGAAATGTTAAATAATTTCTACTCGTCATACAGACAAACAAACGTGTCTTTCTCCAAATGATTCTAATCCTTAAAACGTTGACTGTTAAGTTCAAAATCGATTGAGATAACTTTACAGTTTGTGGTAACTTGTGCCGGCGACTGTACATACTCTACTGAGTTCTTTTAAACACAATATAACTTTGACTTCTCCTTATATTTCAGTATTTATTCTTCAGTCACAAATATTTATGTGTTTGTTATTCGCTACACTGAATACTGAAAAGATGGCTATTTTGTTTGTAAAGGGGCTGACGTCACTAAAATATATTACTTTGATGGCCACTTTTTGTTTGTACCGCGTAAATTATTACTTCTCTCTTTGTTATTGAAAGCAACGGTGGCCAAGTGGTAACTGTCTTACGAGTTTGTAGGTTGTGGGTTCAAACCCAGGCAGGTACTTCGGGCCTGCGGACGGTGAGTAATGGGTGACTCACCGTCCGATCAGCACCAGACCCGTGCCGGACGGCGCGTACATGTTCCACGCGCGCCTCAAAGAGATGTCAGCATATGAAGGGGCCCCTCAGGGCCAAGCCTGCCGGGTAAGCGGGATTGTCCGAAAGGGTTACCGCTACCCCGGAACATAAAGGGCTACGGAAGGAACATGGATGGGTTTTAGTCAGTAAGAGACACTCCCTTCCGCTCCACCCAGAGCGGGAGCAGTCATTGGATGATTTCCCAGCCTTAAAAAAAAAAAAAAAGGCAGGTACTTCACTTTTTGTATGTGTATTTCATCATAACTAGGTATATTATAGTTAATTAGCTCCATGTAAAATACTGGTATTCAGCTGCATCCGGTTAGACCGGAAGCCGACCCCCATAGTTGGAAAAAGGCTCGGCAGATTTTATTTTAGCAAACTAGCTTCTGCCCGCAGCTTCGCCCACGTGGATGACGGAAATTGCATGTTATAATACATATAAACCTTCCTCTTGAACCACTCTATCTATTAAAAAAAACTGCATCAAAATCCGTTGTGTAGTTTTAAAGATCTAATCATACATACAGCCATTAGGACGCGGGAAGCGACTTTGCTTTGTACTATGTAGTGATAAGCACAATTTTATTTTCTTCTTAAGATACAAAGTGGCATTGGACTACTAGTAGCTGATGATGTTGTTAAAAAGTGTTTTATTAATTTTGGTCAGTGTTGGGATAAAGCTGACTAGACTCTTCTCCGAATTCCTAAGATTATATATTACCTATACAAAGTTTCCTCAATGTTCGAATTATTGTTGTGGCAAGATCAACAAAGCTAGGGTATCCAAATAACAACAAAATGGAAACCGGAAACCTAACCAATCTACCGAGACTTTTCCGAGATTTTTTTGGGTCGGTTTTCAACTTTCCACTCGAAGTACAGCTGAATACCAGTATTTTACATAGAGCGACTGCCTATCTAACCTCCACAACCCAGTAACAGGGTAAGACGATATTGTTTGGTAAGACTAGTTGTAAGACTTTAGACTTCTGACTGCCCGTAACAACTTTTAAAGATCTACGAATGACAGCCGAGACTAACATGCTGTTTCAACGGAGGGGTCTCGATGTGTAATGGATTGTCACCCATCCACGACCCGACCGCGGCAAGCGTAGCTTAACCTTCGATCTCTGTAACTCGCGCGGCTGTAAAATTGAAATCCATTTAGTAACAAGATTTTCAAATCAGCCATAACTAATTTAGTTAGCTGTTGCTAAACGCAATTATTTCGTTTATATTATTATTTTGTTTTGTCAGTTATTGTTACTGTAATTTATAATTGAATTGAGGCGCCTCGATCAGGGACATGGCATCGATAACCAATCAGATGGAGCGAGGCTTGTGATGTTTTGTAAAAGTGACAGTATTCTTGGAATGTTTTGTAACTAATTTGTCTCTGGGCCTTTTTGAAAAGACAAATCGAATCCATTTTAGTTTCTTGTTAATTTTGACGTTCAAAAGCCTACTTGAAATAAATTATTTGAAACTGACATTTGTTGAAATATTTACATCTAAAGCGATGTCTACATCAAAATTATCTACATTTACATATTTAGGTGCATCGCATAATTTAATTTATTGCATAAAATTCAAATTGTGCCAATTGCGTACTATGAATTTCTGGAGTGGTCGATTCGCCCACAAATAAACTAACTACGTGCGAGTCGCCTATAGAAAAAATAGTAATATTTTAAAATGTCGATTCGCCCGTTTCGTGCGAATGGACTAATAATCCAATCTCATTAATGTAGTGTATAAATATACAGGTATTCTTTTTGTCATCAATAGTAGTAGTTATGAATCTTGTGTAATAAAAGCTATCAATAAACATATTAGCATAGCAATTAATCTTAACAATAGAATAGATCGCAATGACATGACCTACCTTAACACTCATAAAAGTTTAACGATAATTCGAAATCATAAAGCCCTTTCAATAATGTCAAACATTTATGATTAATGACCCGTTTCGTTCAACATTTCATTACAAGTACCTCATAAAGATTTGCCACCCTCACAATGGCGTTAGCAGTCACGCATCCACGAAAACCTTCGTTTTTATTTGATTAAGTTATTCATGAAATTAATGATAGAGTAAACACAATATTTAATTAAACACCGATTCAAGGTTTTTTTAAGTGGGGTCGTTGACCTTTTGACAGGACTGTCGGCAAAAAAATTACTTAGCTAAATTTTTACGCAAAGTTACAAGAATTTTTTTACCCTACTTTGATCCGTAACTTATTTTTACGCATATTATACAATAAATTAATTAAAGAGCATTATGTTGCTGACTGTAAAAGTACGTTAGTGTTGTTTGCTAAACAAACTTAGTACTTAATTCAAACACAAGTTACTTTGTTTGTTGGTTACTCGTTTGTACTTCAACGGAACGGTACCTATGTATGTTATACTTTGTACACTCTGGTCCTTCGGGGAAAGACGTACAGTCGCCAGCACATCAAGTTACCACAAACTGTCAAATTTTCTCAGTCAATTTTGAACTTAACATCCAACGTTTTAAGGTTTGATATCATTTGAAGAAATTTTACAGTTTGGTATAACTTGATGGGCTGGCGTACGTTGTTTAACTAGATTAGGTAGTAAAAACTACAATCACGTATGTAACTAAAGTTTAATAATAAGCCAAGTGGAGAAAAGCAATATTACTAAATATTTCGCCGCTGGAGAAGTGGCAGTGCTTGGGGGAGGACTATGTCCAGCAGTGGACGTCTTTCGGCTGAAATGATGAAGCATCCATGGGATTTCCCATCAACTCCTTTAGGGGATGCATTTTAAAAAATATTCAGAGTATGCTCTGTCTGTCATTGAATGAATTTAAGATTTTATTAAGTAGGTATTCAGAAAAATGTTTTATTCCACTCAATAGGTAAGTACTTAAATTCCTAATAAATTGGTATAGGTACTTTTACTATACTAATAATTGATTACAAGCATTATTATGCCTTTTGATAGTAACATTTGAATTGGTCCTTCCACAACGAAAGTTTTGAAATGAAATATTTCCGGGAAATGTCTGAGAGATATTTCTCAACAGCATGTGAGCCTAAGTCAAAGTTGCATGGGCAGCATTAAAACTCTGACACCAGGTTAGTCACTAAACACACGAAAAAAAAAGTTTTTACCATACCATACCTAACATCAAGACGCCATTCAAAATTAAACCTAACAAACATATCTAAACATCGCGTGAAGCACGTCCACCACTCATCACGCAACAAGCAGACCTTAAGGACCACTTTACATATTAATGAGGTGCACTCTTTGTTCTAGGTGTGAACATCCTGATACAGCTGTATGATCGTGCGGTGAGGGAGCTCGGCCGGTCGTAGTCGGTAAGTACTTACATATCTTCTTTATTACTTCTTTTGTGTAAGGCGAAGTCTCCTGAAAAAAAAAAAATCCAAAGGTTACGTTCTTCATTTATTTTATTTTTAAGAAAAAAGAACAGTGTTGTCGTAGGTTCGGACCCGGCCAGGCGCTTTATTTTGTGTAAATTATTTCATCACCACTGCTCTCAAAACGGTGAACGAAATTATTGTGAGGAAACCGAAATTTCCTAGAACCAAAAATTCGGAGACATGTGACATCTACCAACCTGCACTGAACCCGCGTAATAGATTACAGCGCATTCCCTCTCGAATAGAGGCCTGTATCACAGCATTGGGAACATTATATGACATATAGTTACAGACATATTATACTATCTATAATATGTATGTATTTACAAGAAAAAAATGTATATAAGTAGTTTTTCAGTCATCTCGTTACCATAACACAAGCATTAGGTTGCTTAGCTTGGGAATATATGGCGTTGTGTGAAATGTCCAAGCATATTATTATTTATATAATTATATATAGGTTGCTTATGTTTACAGCTAAAGTTCTTTATACACGATGCGAGTTTCATGTCTATGACATACAATAAAAAACGGCCAAGTGCGAGTCGGACTCACGCACGAAGGGTTTCATACCATTATCTATAAAAACAGCAAAATTATTTTATTCTGTTATTTAGTAGGTATTAGTTGTTATAGCGGCAACAGAAATACATCATCTGTAAAAATGTTAACGGTTACGGTTCATGATGTACCAGTCTAGTAAGAGACGGACAGACAAACAGCGGAGTCTTAGTAGTAAAAGGGTCCTGTTTTACCCTTTGAGTACGGAACCCTAAAAATAAAGTATGTAACAATTAATTGACTGACAGACGTGACTTACGTATAAACTACTCAGAAGAAGGCTAGGCAGACGATGAAACTTAAAACATCGTCTTTTCATGTCTTATTCTACTAAATAAATACCTCTTAGCAAATAGTCTAAATACGAATTTTGTCTACGCTGGTGGAAATCTACTACCAAACACTCACAATCCACCGATGACAGGTTTAGGTCCAAAATGAAGAACAGAATCCTGATGTAAATACATTCCAATTTCCAGACAGTGGCTGAAAGTATCTACTCCATTATTTCGAACCCTACTTTACTACGTACACCCACAATTTGTAGTCTTGTTTTAATATGCAAAATCCTAAATACATTATACCTCTCCGCATTTATATATTTTTCATTTCTCCTATTTTAATATGACTGGCCCCTGCTTTTCACGGGTGCAAACTGAAGTGACGACATGTCGAATCATCTAGATGTGTGTTTTATATCTGCGTTAAATACATATGAATGTATTACACACATATGCCTTCTGAAATAAATTCTCTAAATGACGGTGAAAACCACTTTAAAATCTATCTTGTAGTTTCGTAGCGCTGTGCTATCACTCATAGACACAATATAGGACCTTTTGAAGCCACGTAGGTATAGATATAGAAGCACATGCATGTTCCAAAAGCTTCCATGTTCTCCAGTAGCAGTTCGTTGCCATTGGAATCTTGGACATGTTCCAAAGATTGTGATTTAATTCGGATCGTTTGGAGATTATCATGTTCCTGACACGTCTTTAATCGCTAATGATAAACGGTCCCCAGAAATATATCGGGAAGTTGGTATATACGTAAATTATTATTAGAATTATGTTGGTTCTTAGTAGGAGGAAGCCATTGTATGTAATTCTAGGCATCGTTCCAAAAGGGACCGTACATACAATGACACCCATGGGCATGGGACCGCCCCGTAATTTTAATAATTAGCCTCAAAAAAAATTCTGATCAGATTTCCTGGACTTACACATGTGTTTTATAAATAAACACAGATTTTTTTTTTCACAAACGACAAATATGAATGAAAAATGGTATTTAATCCGATAAAATAACTTAAACTCTTTTAGAAATAATAAACAGAACCCAAATTGAGTCAAGAACATCGGAGGAATGGCAGAAATTGTAAAGCAAGATCGCAATCTCAATCGCGAAAATAAAAAAAAAATATAAACCCCCCTTTCAAGGTTAATTATTGACCATTTTTCATGAATATTCAGAAAATTACGGGCGGTCACATGCCCATGGGTGACATTGTATTGATACGCATCTTGTTACCATGGTAACAGTTTATGCGTCGATGGTCCTAACACCATGTATAACAGAACTAAATCAACCTAAGTTTACTAGACCGTAGCAGACTAATTAATGATCTAAACCAGTAAATAGAATAATAGAAAATACCGGGATTAATTACACTAGTACTCCACGAGGGACCGTCCCCATTTGTGCCCAATGCGCCAATGATATAAGAGCTAACAGGATTATCGATCTACCCACCAGTTTCTTATGATTGCGGTGATGTAATCCTAACTTCAGTAATGGAGTTAATTTATTTTCTGGTCGCTTTACGGATTAGGACGCAATCCCGTTTCTCATTTAGACGATCCTTTTGCGCTGTCTAGATAAGTGGAACTTAAAACGGTCTAGATTGAGCTCCTACACTAGAAGGAGCTGGGTCTTAAGACCTAGCACAAAATAAGCGGGATTGTCCGAAAGAGTTACCGCTACCCCGGCACATAAAGGGCTAAGGAAGGAACATGGATGGGTTTTATTCAGTCAAAGTCTGACACTCCCTTCCACTCCACCCAGAGCGGGAGGAGGAGTCATTTGGTGATATCCCACCCTCAAAAAAAAAAGCTAGCGAACGCCATTAGTTTACATTCAATCTGCAGCACGGTTTTAAAATGCAGTTTGCGAAGCGAACAGCTAGTATAATATAGGATTGGAGTATCCTATTAACTTTCCTAAGCAACAGCACAGTTTTGACGATCACCTGAACGCTCGCTTTTTTGTTTCTCGTGCATTTCAGGTTATTATTTAAAAAAAGAACTATTTAGATTTGTTATTCTAGAGTTTGTTGTCATGTTTATATTCTGCAATAAATTGATTAAGTTGTCAGTTTTTTGTCTGTGGTCCAACCATTGTCCATGGCCGAGATACTAATTGTCAATGGTTTTAATGTTTCTGAATACGAGGTTTTTAAGCTGCTTTGCACAGGTGTATTTAATGAGTTTTTAGTTTGTTTTTAGTAATGTGCGTTTGGTTTGCGGAGAATGAACATTTTTTCTTTCTTTCTTTCTCAATCATGTTTTAACAATAATTTAATTATTAAACTGAAACATGGCCACAGCAAACAAAGAAGCGAACCACATACTGACTGAAGTGTACTTGGGTACCGAGCCACCTGTATAAAGAAAGACGGCACACAACAATACCATCTCCTCGTGAACTTTATATCCAGCACATCTTCTGACTCAAGGCTTTATCATAGCGCGCCGACAGCCGCAGAAACTACTCGGTCAAACAAAAGACGTCCCCTACTATTGTAGAAACTCACTGGAACGAGTTAAACGAAATGAGAATTTGTGAACATAATGGTTTAGACCTGAATGAGACTTGTACAGATGAGGCAAACATGGCCGAAAAAGGACGACCGAACATTCAGCAGTGGGTGAAATAAGGCTTCAAATAATAGTAATGATAAAGTTAATGACAGACAGAAAGAAAATACGTTTTATAGCGACAAACATGACGCAGTAAAAAAAAACAACAAAAATAAATACTGTGTTAATGTTTTCTCGACTCTGATGGTAACAGCTAACCTTTATTGAAATTGTTGCATATTATATGTTCGGTAACCAAGGTTATGAATGTATTGATTTGCTATAGTTTGTAGGGCAGGACGCAGTACAAAGGGCCGACAATTTTATATTGGCGCATTTTGGAGATGTCAGCTACACACATTATAAATTAAAGTCAGTTTTCGTTTCTTTCTGACCGCGTTGTTCTCTCAACCTACGCAGCGGATTATGAGATTTCCACAATCTTTTAGAGAATCGATTCCGGAAGGTTTATGTGTAAAATTCATGAACCTATTTACCGCTTGATTTTTTATCAGTTGCCGTGCTCCCAGCGCCCAGCTATTAAATCGACAAATAAATATCTACAACGAATAGAATCTTGAGGGATCTTGGAATGACATCTAAAACGAATAGAATATAATAGAATCATTTATTCGCTAGAGGTATGGTTTTACAAAGCTGTTATAATTTGTGAAAACTAAAATCGGCGAAAACCGAACATAGATTCTCAGTCGTATAAACACGACTGAGGCGGCACGGGCACGAATACATTTATCATATTAATCCGATTAAACTACTTTATTAACGAAATCTCCATGTTTTATAAAGTTTTATAAACCTTAACCGAGTCAGGGGTAGTTAGTATATGGATATATCCGAAGTAGATCCTACAATAGAAGCTGAACTGATTGCAGCTCAGCAACACAGTAACTCATTTAAAGAATATCCTTTTCCGAGTTGCCGTAGTAAAAAGAAAATGGAGTCGCATGGCTTCAAAGACAAGATTGAGGGCCCCACTCTCACTGTATTTGCTAGCCTCACAGTCTGGTGAAGTGCGCCTATTTCTGTAGCTTTTACATTTGAGGAGTGTACGTTGTCTACTGGTGGAGTTCCTTCTCATGGACAAACAATGCCTTTAAACATGTCAAGTTTTGTGAACCTTATATTATGTAGGGAGCTCTTTTTACCTACAAAAATCCTCTAGGTAATTTTGTTCGATGCGGGATTCGCCTTCCATTATTGTAGAGCCTGGTATAGTAATTTGGGAATATTAGAGATAGGATTTATGATAATTACAATAGCGCCCCACTGCTTATAATTCCGGCTGCGTTGTAATATTAAGCTGGGAGCAATTATTGCTGGTAAGTTATAGCTTCGGGTGGAATTAGAGCATATTAGTTGAGATAGTAAGTCCGTTTTTGGTAACATTGAACACTATTTAATACTATGTCAATAGATCAATCAATCTGCCGAGCCTTTTCCCAACTATATTGGGGTCGGCTTCCAGTCTAACCGGATGCAGCCGAATAC
Source organism: Hyppa rectilinea (assembly GCA_951799385.1). Taxonomy (NCBI): domain Eukaryota; kingdom Metazoa; phylum Arthropoda; class Insecta; order Lepidoptera; family Noctuidae; genus Hyppa; species Hyppa rectilinea. The sequence goes on along the minus strand of OX637301.1, from coordinate 18,520,248 downwards.
CAGTAGGTTACATTGAGCGACTACCTATCTGACCTCTACATCCCAGTTAGTGACTGGGTAATACGATACCCCTTGGTCAGACTGGCTGTCAGACTTTCGGGGTTCTGACTACCCGTACCGACAGTCAAAGATGCACAAATGACAGCCGGCACCAACGGCGTAACGTGCTTTCCGAGTCTCGATATCTGAAGATGGTCACACATCCACAGACCAACCCCGGCAAGTGTAGCTTAACTTAATGCGGCTGTTATTACTACTATGTCAATGGATATTGAATGAATATTGTGATCATTGTTACTAAGATCTAAATAAAACTAGAATGAAAAAACTAAAACAGAAAGGTGAACAATTTGGAATAAAAACAAGCACCTTATAGGTTAATCAATCCATTTACCGAACAAGTTTATTCTAACTTTTTTGCTAGAATTGTCGTCTAGACCGGCAGTTAGATAGACCGCCTCTCTTAGGCCAGGTCATGGGTATCGAGGCATAGCAAAAGCAACATGGGATATCTAATTGAAAACTTGAATAACATCTAACGTGTCGTGGATACTGTACGATGAACTTCAATAAATTGACTCTTCGACAAAGTCGAGACGGTATACAATTTTGTTTTAGGTAGTTACAATTTGCAAGTCTTTTTCTTCCATACATCTGAAGGGTGACGTCACTACATTGATCACTTCTTTTGTAACTCAAACTCAAAGTATTTATTTCAAATAAACCAATTACAGGCACCTTAAAATTGTCAAAGAGTCGATCACTCAGAAAAATGAAGCTAACTGTCCATTCCAAAGCAGTAGGTACCTATGGAGAAGAACGGGAAAGAAACTCCATGGACACTCTTTAAACAAAATATGGTTAAAACCTTATCATATTTGCATTAAGATCGTATTATTATCATCATTTTGTTGATTATTTATTTATTTTAGTGAGTACTAGCTTCCGCCCGCGGCTTCACCCGCATATTATGTCGACAAATTACACACATAAATCTTCCTCTTGAATCACTCTATCTATTAAAAAAAAACTGCATCAAAATCCGGTGTGTAGTTTTAGAGATTTAAGCATACATAGGGATATAGGGACAGAGAAAGCGACTTTGTTTTATTTATACTATGTAGTGATAACAGCTTTGACAGAGAATAACGAAGGATAGCGATTGTATAGATAACACAGAGCCAAATAATGGTTCTCATAAGTAAAAATAGAAAACCTTTGACCTTCAACGCTAACAAATTATTCTAGTTGGTTACCATACCTTTGACTTACTTACTTACTTCGACAGCAGTGATAGCCTAGTGGTGTGACCATCGGACTGCCAAGTCACAGGTCTCGAGTTCGAACCCAAGGCACGCACCTCTGATCGTACGTATTCATGTGCGTATTGTATAATTATCACTTGCTTAAATATCGGTGAAGGAAAACATCATGAGGAAACCAGCATATCTGAGAGTATTTCTCAACAGCATGTGAAGCTAAGTCGGAGGCCCATGGGCAGCATAAAAACTGACACCAGGTTAGTCACTAACCACACGAAAAGGAAAAAGAAAGACCATACCTTTATTCTTATACAAATTGAAATCTTAATTCTAGACCGCAGTTAGGTTAGGCATCTCTCAGGCTAGGTCATGCGTATCGAGCCATGTCGTTCAAGTAGGTACACCCAAAAAGATAATTACTTCACGGTCTATACTCTCAGACAAATGCACTGTAATTGTGGGCTCATTTTGTGTTTCATTGTACAGTGGTAAGATGTTTGTGTATTATTCTGAGTGGGTGTGTGAGTTTATTGACGCTCTTGTTATTATGTAAGTTTGCGTTGATTGCACCTTTTTTGTCAGTAGAAAGCTTTTTCAGTTAAGAATTAAATTTTAATAGTCTCGATGTTCTTCGAGGAGCTCGTGGCTAAATACCGTGCTAAATACTAACAGCCGCATAGGTCGATCCACCAGGTTAAGCTACGCTTGCCGAGGTTGGCCGTGGATGGGTGACCATCTTTACATACCTAGACTCCACCGTGCCTCAGAAAGCACGTTAAGTCGTTGGTCCCGGATGTCATTTGTGCTTCTTTGACAGACGTTACGGGTCGTCAGCAGCCCGAATCTATGTATTACCCAGTTACTGGGTTGTGGAGCTCAGATAGGCAGTCGCTCCATGTAAAATACTGGTATTCAGCTGCATCCGGTTAGACTGGAAGCCGACTCCGACATAGTTGGGAAAAGGCTCGGCAGATTTATTGATGGTGATGAGGAGGATTGGGCATAATATAAAAATCGCAATATTACAATCTAGAATGTGTTTGTAAAGCGTTTTATTTTTACGCACGATCACAAAATCTTCATTAAGAAAGCAGTTTGTAACTGTCTCAGTTAATATCGCTACATCAAAAGAGCTTTTAAGATAATTTCACCATTGTATACTCAACAGGCATTTTACTAAAAGGTTAGACTTACAATTACCTAAGCTCTAAAGACCACCGTTATATAAAAAATAAAAATGTCTTCTAAAGTGCCTTGAATGGAAACAATTCTGAAGACTGAAGACTCCGCTAGCGTTCAAATTTCAAAAAGCGTTCTATAATAATAATAATAATATCCTTGGACATTTCACACTACGCCAAATCGTCCCAAGCTAAGCAACCTAATGCTTGTGTTATGGTAACTAGATGGCTGATAAACTACTTATATACATTTTTTTTTTGTAAATACATACATATTATAGATAGAAAAACACCCAGACTCGTAACAAATACTTGCAGGTCGTACAAATATTTGTTCCGTGCGGGAATCGAACCCGCGACATAGTGCGCAGCAGTCAATCGCTCAACCACTGCGCCAACCGTGTCGTCTATTCACTGTTGCTTCATACAAATTTGTTACAATAAAATCATCATCAGAGAGTATGAAGACTTATTATGAATTGCCAACTTTTCTATATTATATCCTACTACTCGTAATATAATAAATGTGACAGTTTTTGAAGATGTTTAGATGTTTGTTACCCAATCAAGCCAGAAGGGCTAAATTGATCTGCATACAATTTGGCACACATATAGTTTATAACCTGGATTAACACATGAGATACTTTATAACCCGCAATGTTATTTAATATTTCCTACTATTTTAGAAATGTGATAGTTTTTCTAGATGTTGGTTTACTCAATCACGCCAGAACGACTCAACGGATCTAGATAAAATTTTACACAATTATAGTTTATAACTTGGATTAACACATAGGAAACTTATTATCCCGGTAGTACTTTCCCGTGGGATAATTTCCGATATCCACGCCAGTGAAGCCGCTGGCAGAAACTATTTATAGTATAAAATAGCAAATGAATGACAGTGGTACCTACTGTGTAGCCTGTAGGGCCACCTGCTGCGCTCAGAGTCGGATGTTTCGATTCACACAGCAGGACAATTAATATTTTTATGGCCAGCACGGGCTGCATATTATATTGATTTAAATCGGCATGTTTATAGACCCGACTATGTATGCATATGCCTTGTGTTATGCTTAAGTTGTTGATTGTTATTTGTTTCATGAGCTAGGTGTGGCTATGTCACGTGGATTTTTTTTTTCAGATTTCATATAACATTCAATTTCATTTCGTTTTCCTTCTTCCAAAAGACGGCGAGACGAGCTTGATGCCTACAGTCAGGATTGGGCCACTCTAGCTCAAGTCAGAGAGGAGTGGAAAGGTGAAAGAGAAGCCTTTGCCCTGCAGTGGGACAACACAGGCTACAAATGATATAAACATCTTCCATCGTCACTATTCAATCAAAAGAGGTCCACTGCACATAATCCTCTTGGCGACCAGTCCTTTCAGACACTCACCAGAGTAGAGTAGAGAGTAATAGAGAGCATAAACCGCAAACACTGAGAGACACTGAAACACACAGAGTCAACAAAACCCTCGTAAAACAATTTCCCGCGCAGCTGACTCACCCGCGATGACGTCACAAAAACGCACCTTTCACCACGATATCCTATACACAACACTCAACCGTGTGTAAAAGGATTCACGCTCAGCCTGGCCGAATCCGCGACGTAAATTTTCCGGGAGCCTTTTATATTCGTTCCCGTTACCCGTACCACAAGACTGGTATTTATTCTTGTGGAAAAGTTGGACGGACGGGCGGTATCCGGTTACCGGTTACGTGCGAACTGCCGTGAATGATCCTTTAGGCCAATGCAGAACAGGACGGGATGTCGAGGGATTTGAATTTTTACCAATGGACATTCAAACGTATCGATATAGAAATACGACATAAATTGCTATGCTTTAAAATTATGCCGTGGCATCGAAAAGGATTTTACTGTAGGGCATTGAAAGACGCGCCAGGGACTCGACTCCGTGATGCCGTGGCATACATCAGTAGGCAATGGCATACCGAGGACGCCGGCACTCGTTGTGACATACCACGGGGTGAGGCAGGGGATGCATACCATGAAATGTGTATCGCGAAGTGGGAGCTGCCGAGGCAAAGCGCTGGAATGCCGTGATATCTAAGCGGCTAGTGTGCGCTGACTGCCGGCAAAATCCTTTGCCATCCCGTCCTGGTCTGCGTTGGCCTTTAGGCGCGGCGACACATTAGTAAGCAGCGATTTACTTTATGAAAATTGTTTTATCACCATTCTTCTCAAAATCGGTTAAGGAAAATATAGTAAGGAAACTGGCATGTTCTGGAACCAAAAATTCGAAAACATCGGGCAGCTACCAACCCCCGGGCCCAGTGACCGCGTGGTGCCCAAAGAGTGAGAACGTTATAGGCTTCTTTTTCTTTCGTGTTGTTAGAAAGTAACCTGGGGTCAGAGGGCCTCCAATGTTTTCCTTCACCGATTTTTTTGCAAGTGATAATTTACAATACGCACATGAATCAGAGGTGCCTTGAGTTCGAACTCGAGACCTATGTCCTATAGGCTGATTATGCTTATATGGGCCACACAAAAGAGACGCGGCATCCCTCCCTATCACGAAGAATATGAATACTCTTCATAAAAAATGCATTAACGCAATATGGCAAAAAACATAGAAAGAACGAGTCGCAGTCACGTCGCTTTTCCATCTGCATACTGCTTTCCGTGTCTGCTTCCCGTACTCGTCTCACGTCTCTTCTTTGTGGCCCATGCCTTAAACACAGCTACTACTTTAGAATCTTTGTTTTTTATATTGGATGAAAGCAATCGAAGAACAAAAGAAGATTATAATAATTCAGCGTTTATTAAACTCGTTGTAACAATGCAATATGATTTATTCAGTAGTGCAAATGTCTTTACAGGGACATTTGCACTACTGAATCATCACATCACATCACATCTCACGAGCATAGATTATACAAATACAATTACTAAAAAGGTTTAAAAGCACCATCTTTACATACCGAGACTCCTCCGTGCCTCGAAAAGCACGTTAAGCCGTTGGTCCCAGCTGTCATTTGTGCATCTTTGACAGTCGTTACGGGTCGTCAGAAGCCCGAAAATCTGACAGTTTTACCAAGGGGTATCGTATTGTCCAGTTACTGGGTTGTGTAGGTCAAATAGGCAGTCGCTCCATGTAAAAGACTGTTATTCAGCTGCATCCTGTTAGACTGGAAGCCGACCCCAACATAGTTAGTTAGTAGTTGGGAAAAGGCTATGCAGATGATGAATGACTAAAAAGGTTTCAATCTTCATTGAGGGTACGCTGGAGGCGATTACAGGCTTTATGTTTGTGTAGATGTATGGACGTAAAATAATCAAAAGATTTATGTAAGGATCAAAGCAGTAAGCGTTCTGTAGTTTTTGTTTACCCCAACGGGAAAAGGCTAGAGTTTATGCATATACGTATATGTCTGTATGCTCAATATACCTACCAGTTACTGTACTTGGGACAGCGGTTTCTGAAAGGTTTTCCGCTACCTCGGTACACGAAGGGCTGAAGAAAGAACATGGATGGGTTTTAGTCAGTAAGAGTTCGACACTCCCTTCCACTCCACCCAGAGCGGGCATCAATATATCTACACCTAGCAATTTTTGGAAGTGGTTTTCTTGTAAAATAACTATTTCAACGACGAGATGCGATATGTACGGTAAACCTATTCGAATATGCAATGTGTGTGAAAACATTCAATTTCATTTAATAACTAAGCGGAAAACCGCTTATGAAATTAGTAAACTGTATACATTATAGTTTTGCTCGTGACTGTACTTGTTTTGTTACATAAACGTGTTCACGATTATCTATGTCTTCCTATTTACTCTCCGATAAAAACTGCACAGAGACAGAATATAAGTGTTAACAAAGCTTACCGCTACAGCTTAAGGTCCCCGATCCACGTGCAGAGGGGTGATAAGAAGCTTACGGCAGAGCACTCTGTGTTTATCTATTATTCAGAGTGCGGCGTGGGAGCACATAGATTGCTTTTAAAGATACTTGTCTTCGTGATAACCACCTTTTCAAATGTTCACCGTTTACACTCTATACCTCTGATAGGTTCTGTGAACAATTTGGTCGAGGGTTTTATCTGGATGGATGATATGTTTCGGTGCACGGCGAAGGTGACCGTTCCCTTTTCGCACACCTCCAGTATCAGGCCAGTCCCATTACTGAAAAGTAAGGAGTCTACGCCCGATCCAGCCTATCCTTTGCTGTCCTCCCCCAGCGACGCCCTAAGCCGAAGTCCGTACCCCACAGGGGGTGCGTGTAGTCGCTTAGTTTGTAAGTTTTAATAAGCCCTGCCTGGAGGCTGCAATTTTATTGTGGCAAGCCCGGTTTAGCAGTTGGTTGAACTGCGAGATGCCATTAAAAAAAAACCGAGTCAAGGACTGCGTTGCTTGGTTACAAAGTCTAAATAAATCGAGATACCCCGTATTTAGGGATTACTATATACCTACTTAAAGAGATTCCCATTATCCATATTCTAAAAAGCTACGAACGATCATGAATTCTTGATCAAAGCTTGTATGTACTTGTTTTGTCTTCTTAAAATAGAGGCTCAGCATAATTTACAAATACTCCATGATCATTATTCTGGAATATGCTTAAAAATACTGTTTTTATCAATGAAAACTTTTTACAAACATGTCGTAAATTAGAAAACGCTGCTTCGCTTGTAATGAAACTAATTAAATCTTTAAAGAACAAACATTTATTTTTCCTTGTGTGTTATATTTATTTCTTTAATGACACGTCTAATTTAATTAATTAAATATTCAAAGAACAGACATTTATTCTCTCTTGTCTATTATTTTTCGTATCTCATAATGAGGCGTTTCTTTCGTCAGTAGGTAAATAGGGATGAGACGTGGGTAGGAGTATTCCTGAATATACAATACCATTTTCTTTCCTTAACGATAATGCTGTATACCTCTCCTGTTTGTTATCAGCTCACTTAGGACGCCTACACTTCGTTACTTAACGTACACTTACTATTATTAGATATTTTACTTCTTATACAACGTGGCGCTACAATGGTGACATTAATTTTACCTTTTGAACGCCATTGTCACATAGAAAGAATACGTAATGAGTATATAAGAGGAAGTCTGAAAGTAACACCGGTGACTGAAAAGTTGTGTGGAAATCGGTTGTCATGGTACAACACGTACTGGGGCCGCGTGGTGGATTGTGGTCCACTCCCTCTTACACAGTGAAGCTCTGTGTCCAAGCATTGTGAACATATTATAGGCTGATTATGTAGCTGAGATGAGAATGCTGAGAGGGATGTGTGGTGTTACCCGAATGGATAGAATACGGAATGAGTATATAAGAGGAAGTCTGAAAGTGACACCGGTGACTGAAAAGTTGTGTGGAAATCGGTTGTCTTGGTATGGGCATGTTATGCGGAGGAATGAGGAAAATGTTGTCAGGAAAGTTGTGAGTATGAATGTGGATGGCTATACTAGTAGAGAGAGACCAAAAAATCGATGGATGGATTGTTTGAATGATGATATGGCTAGAAAGGCAGTGACTATCGAGATGACGACTAATAGAGAAGTATGGAAGAAGAAGACATGTTGCGCCGACCCCAAATAAATTGGGATAAGGGCAGGAGAATGATGATGTCACATAGACGTGACAAGCAAGCGCATGCCCTGTACGCCAACGACAGAAATATGTGACAATGCGGTACACTATCAACACGAAATAAACTATTGAATCATTACTTTTGTGTGTGTTTATATAGATATCTTAAAAATTGAAGGTCTCGTACGTATTTAATGATATGAAACAAATTAAAGGACACCATAGATATTGGGAAATTCATGATAACAAAAAGAAATAAACTTGTAGCTTGGCGTGGAGGGCTCGCGCGTGTTTATGCTTTGGCGTTCAAAAAGTTAACAAACGGGTAGGGCTAGTTCCCATTAATCATACAAAAATTCAACTGAAAAAAATATTATTCAAACTTACTGTATAAGTAATAAAATCAATCCGCCTACTTTTTGCAGTTGTTTCATCTTAATAATATTGCTTATTGGTTTCGATTTCATTAATGAGAAATGAGAATGTTATGACACGTGACCCCGGCAAATGAACCCGGCGCGACAGTTCTTTAGGTAAAGGTTGCTGTAAAGATGTTATTTTCTATCATTTTAAATAAATCCGTAAATAATAACGTTTAATATAAATACAAATTGGAATAAGGGCAGGAGAATAATGATGAGAAATATAATGTCTTCATGAAACGAAAATGTGAAAACGTATGTGTGTTAAATTAATGTCACCATTGTAGCGCCACGTTGTATCATTGACGTATTTAAGAAATGTTCAGCATCCGTAAGACTCATGTGTTTTTTTCCTACCATTACATAAAAATGGAGATTGTTTTGGCAGAAACTAGGATACCCACAAAAAGAGATTAAGGATAGGATAAAGATGATAATGACTTATAAATCAAAGGCTTATCTTTTTAGGTATGTCGTTAAAGTTATCTAAGGATATTTTACAAATACTCTAGGATCTATTTAGACTATCTCCTTCTTTACAGTTTTTGTTGTACGATATTTATGTAATAAAACGGTATAGACAATGACATCAACAGCTTTCATGGTACTGTATCGGACTAGGTGACTGGGTTGTGGAGGCCCGTCGGACTGCCAAGTTATAGGTCTCGAGTTCGAACCCAAGGCAAACACCTCTGATATTTCGGATTCATGTGCGTATTGCATAATTATCACTTGCTTAAAAAATGGTGAAGGAAAACATCGTGAGCAAGAGATATTTCTCAACAGCATGTGAAGCTAAGTCAGGGGCCCCCATGGGCAGCATAAAAACTCTGACACCAGATTGGTTACTATCCACACGAAGAAGAAGACTGTCCTGTGTGGTAAAATTAATAATATGTAGGTATCCGTATGAATCAGCGGGACAGTCCGAAAGGGTAACCGCTGCCCCGGAACACATATGGTTTAGGAAGGAAAATAGATGGGTTTTTGTCAGTAAAATTCTGACACTCCCTTCTACTCCATCGATAGCAGGACGGGTCATTTCATGATTTCGAAAATCCATTTGAATATAGCCTGGATGCTTCGATGCGACTTGTCCTTTGGCGAAGCTCTTGGAAGACCTATGTCCAGCAGTGGATGTTTTTCGACTAAATTATGATGCTGATATGAACTTGCATATTATGTTCTTCTTGCTCCTTATAATGTTATAATCTCAAAAAAATACAATCTGAAAAGCCTTTTCCCAACTATATTGGGGTCGGCTTCCAGTCTAACCGGATGCAGCTAAATACCAGTATTTCACATGGAGCGACTGCCTATCTGACCTCCACAACCCAGTAACTGGATAATACGATACCCCTTGGTAAGACTGGCTGTCAGATTTTCGAGCTTCTGACGACCCGTAACGACTGTCAAATATGCGCAAATGACAGCCGGGACCAAAGGCTTAACGTGCTTTCCGAGACACGGAGATTTCTCGGTATTTAAAGATGATAACCCATCCACAGTCCTACCCCGGCAAACGTAGCTTATACTGATGGATCGACCCGTGCGGCTGTTATTACTTAGCTACGAGCTCTTCCGAGCGATGTTATAATCTCAATCCTATTTATTTTCGCTTAACAGTGTTTTACAAATAAAGCCTCCCTAGTCGATATCAGTGGGGACCACAACTTTTAACTGCGGAGAAAAAACTTCAGTGAAACAAAAAACTGTCGTTAGTCGGTTTAAAAGTTGGTAGTTCTTGTTACTCGCTGGTGGAAAGTGTGTCAAAAGTACCGAAGGCTTTTTATTTAACTTTCAATTTTGTATCATAGTATACGAACTTAATAGTGTGATCGGTTCAGAAAATATTGATAGGCACTTTGACTTAATAGACCAGTGCTGAAGCCTTTGAAAATGGTAAAAAGTGAAAAAAAAATAAAGTAGAATGAAACCCATTTAAAAAGGAAGACTCAGTTCGCCCGTAAATTATTTTCCCTTTAATTTTTGTTATATTCTCTTCTTTTTCCAATAGGTTTAGGTATTTATATTTTTTTTTTGTTTCAAAAATTATCGAAACTGGTCTATAAGGAATCTTACTTGGAGTCTTACCTTTGTTTAAGTGTATTTCCTAATTCATTTTTTCAGACTATCAAATATGTTTACGAAAACTACTGAAAAATTCATACTTAATACTACACATTAATCATACTCATTTTGGACCTTTACTATTCGTGACTTATTATTGTATCGCAGTACCCATTTACTGACTGGGTTGTGGAGGTCAGATAGGCAGTCGCTCCATGTAAAATTGCTATAGATAGCTGCATCTGGTTAGACTAGAAGTCGACCCAAACATAGTAGGGAAAAGACTGTTCGTGACTTCGAATTAAAACCATTACATACGTGGAATTTATATTATCCAACGTATAACACTAATGGGAGGAAAAATAAAACATGAAACATTTTCCTCGTGCCAAAGGTCACCCCTACCTTCCCTCTAACAAACCTAATCCTCGCACAAATGCAACTAAGTGCACACAATGCCTACAATGCCGAACGACACTTTTGCCTGGCTTTTCTCCCTTCAACACATACCGAGACTTGGTAAGAGGTACTTGTAATTCGACGACACGGTTGGCGCTGTGTTTGAGCGAGTGACTGCTGCGCAGTATGTCGCGGGTTCGATTCCCGCACGGAACAAATATTTGTACGACCTGCAAGTGTTTGTTCTGGGTCTGGGTGTTTTTCTGTCTATAAAATGTATGTATTTACAAAAAAAATGTATATAAGTAGTTTATCAGCCATCTCGTTACCATAACACAAGCATTAGGTTGCTTAGCTTGGGACTATATGGCGTTGTGTCAAATGTCCATGGATATTATTATTATTATTACTTCGGGAGGAAAATGAAAATATAAAATATTTTCCCCTTACCGAAGGTCACAAAACTAACCTAACCTTCGCACAATATCGTTGAAGTGTACATCATATAACTACCATCTCTATAATTTTCCGGCGTGTTCCCTCAAATTACTTTTAGAGGGAGTATTCACGAGCTGTTGCTGGTAATGGGAGGTAACGAAGCTTGCTATGTCCCCAGCAATATGCTCTGCTAACGATCGTTTGTCACGATATACTCACTAGAGGTATGTGTGATGAATAGCAGTGACTTGGAAGATTTTGTAGTTGTCGCGTTGGTTCTGTTTTTAAAAGGCAATTTTGGGCGTGTGTGGCCCACATTATCCCACTGCTGAGCAAAGGCCTTCCGCAAATCTAGGAAACTTTTTCTAGAGCCACTTCGATTGAATTTTTGTGGTACGCGTTCAGGTTGTCTGGTAACCTTTTCCTGGGCCGGCCATACAGTATATTATACATAATACAGTTAAATATTAATATAATCTATAAATTTTAATTTAGGACGGCTAAAATGATTGCTCGTAATGAAATAAGTCACCAAACGTTTTAATTTTTTAATTTTCCTCTATTCTAGTTTGAGTTAGTAGAACAGAGGAAAATTAAAAGTCAAGAATTTCATGAAATAATTATGTCACGTTCTCCTAGAAAATGAGCGACCGATTTCATAAAAAAAAACAAAGAGGTTATACGTACGTAGGTAATAGTTACGCCTTTTGCAAACTTCCACAAAGGGATTAAATCAATTTCAGAAAAAGTTTGTGTCAAATAAAATGTTCATAACGTTTTAATTAAACCCGAAAAGTTACCATGGCAATGCCGTATCTCTCTAATGAACGAAAATTTACGAGCCGAAACTCAGGTAATATGAATGGCTCCGTTCTGTGCAAATCCCTTTCTGTGAGTTACGGGTACAAGCGACTAAGTATTACACATTGGGTTTAGTTTCAAAACTGTAGCTAAATCCGTTTTTGCAGCGTAATGGTATTTTGTTCGTCTCAAGGTTGCAATAAAATCATAAGATTAAGTAGACGCTTTTTGTGAAACATGAAGCAATTTGTAATCATTACTGAGATAATGACTTGTAACAACAGTTACAAAAACTAGTGAAACCTGAATGTCGTTAATTTAAACCTTACGAAGATACTAAACGTGAAAATGTTTGTTTTATATCATGCTATTTTGCCTTTTCATCCAATATCTACACCAAGAGAGTTTTATCTACACCAAGAGGGTTGCAACCTTCGCGAATCATATTTTGATATAGAATTTGACACTGACCTGCAAATTGGAAAAAACTTAACACAATTTGAATTTCGCAGGCTGTTTGGCGTTCCCCCTTAAGTAATTCAAGTTACTCATTCCAAATATTCAGACCAGGGGGCCTAGACAAAGTCACATTTTCATTAACGATAACGAAATTAGATAAATGCGAAATGTATGGAATTGGCATAAGCTTTCGAAATATCACGTGATTTATAGTTTTCGATCGCTAAGCGCTAGACAATGTCAAATTTTGAAACGAAACTCGATCAACATTCCCATACGAATGCGTTGAAAAGTGACGTTCTTGACAATCTGAATCGCTGAGATAAGTTAATGAATAGTTCGATCAACAATTTTCGAAATCGAATCGACACGGAGCGATTGACACTTGTTACTTAAAATTCATACAAATCTCGCTTCGAACCTAGTTCTAAGCCAAGATTAATGTCTAACCATAACGTAAACCTAAACCATATTCTAAATATTCAGACCTGACAAACTCAAACTCTACCGCTCACGACTTAACACATTGCGTTCATTAATGAGACGGAATTCGCGGGAACGTGGGGATTGCTTTCCCCTTTGTTATAGCCGCCATATACATGCCATACCTAACCTATCATAATATAATATACATATAGATATAGTGTGTTTGGTTAAACGAGAGACACACTTAAGGAGACTTCAGTACCCATGAAAATTAACAACCTCTAATATGGGGCTGAGTCCTTTGAAAAAAAAAGCCTCTGGTCCAGATATGCGAACAAAAATGTATGGAGCAATTAGTTCTTTTTTTTTATATTTCTGAGTTGGTCCCTTTGTAAAAGGCTCCGAAGTATGTCCATCGTTTATTCGTTAACGATTCACTGAAATCCGCGGTTTCCGTTTTACTATTTTTTTGTGCTTTGGCTTACGGGTTTTCATTCATTGATATGAAATGTATACTTAGGTAGTTCAGGAAAGAGGAAAATAGTGTTCGTTATTTTTGGCAGAGCAGTTACTTTTTGACAATATTTCATATTTACTTTGCGATAATTTTCGTTCGATAACAATAATTATATTTTTGGTCCGTTGAGCCAAGATCCCATTAGTTCTTAGAAGATATAAATATACGAGCCACAAGATACAAGCTACGGGCTACGCTTAGTTTGTGGCTCTCTGAAAATGTAACATTGTACAGAGGCCAGCACATCAAGTTACCCCAATCTGTCAAATTTCTTTCATAGATTTTCAACTTTAATACAAAAACATAAGGTTCATTTTCAATTGGGAAAATTTGACAGTTTGGGATAGCTTGATGTGCTGGCGTCTGTACTTATATTTTTTGATGAATAAACTAAACTTTACTTTTATTATAATATCGCTATTTTTATTTCAGGTCGGAAACGTCAGAGGGTCGTACCAAACTGTCGTCATGACATTACACTGGTGGATGCACTGGTTCTGGGTGACGACGCTGCTCACCATCCACGGTAAGCTAATATTATAACTTGTAACTTTAGCGAAGAATAGACTATCTAATATGTATAAAAGTGCCTCTAATAAACATAGTACCTACCTCTTTTCATAATATTACAACACTAAGCTTTAAGCCTGTACCTCTTCAATCAGCTGAACCGATGAAGGGTACTTCATTCTTTTCATAATTGATTTGTGCGCAAAGGTCAAGGTTCGCATGCTTCCATTCAGCCTCTTCAAATAAACCCGAGTCATCATCCCAGGCCTTTAGGACCCTTAGGTAACTATTAAGTCAAGTTTTCATACGGTTATTACCATTTGCCCGTGGCTTCGCTCACGTTAATATAGAATTTGACAATCCATTCGGGTTGTACTCGGCTTTTTGTATGGCCTTTGCAATTATGGGCTCAGAGCGGAACGTACACGTGGCGCCATCTATTATCATAAGAACGTTATTGTGGTTTTCCTCCAGAACAGTACATTTTTTCGGGAAGAAAGGTAGCCTATAACCGTTTCTGTATGCCTGAAAACGTGTATGCAAATTTTCAAGATTATCGGTTCTGTGGTTTAGGCGTGGAAAGGTAACAAACAAACTTACTTTCACATTAATGTATGGTAAGATACATTTTTCAACGTAATATTTTTTTTAGTTGAAAAGTTAGCTGTTGTTTTTGATAAAAATTGATATGGGCTGAATAGCGTGTAAACACTTTTTTATACATTACCTTTTTGAGAGAGGTTTATGCTTTGAAATATTTTAAGTTACAAAAGCGTTTTATGCTGTTAACTCAGATTTTATTTAATCGGAATTGTGTTCGGTTGTAACAAATCCGTCAAATTCATTCGATTCTCAACCTTTACTGCCTCTACGACTAGGACTGCGCTTTCCTATTTTCCTTTAAATGTTTGTATTTCAACTATAGAATGTATATCCAGTTGTTCTCTCAGTTAGTAACATACTTGAAGCAAACAAAACTTCCGGTTAAACTTCCGGTTACTGTATGTTGTTTCCGCTATATTACCGTTGACATTTTGAAACAAAATATTTAATAAAGACTCAGCTTTTCTTGTCATAACTTTGAACTTTGAAGTATGTATTATTACTTTCTTGTTATTTAATAATATGGAGTACAAAAATGTTTGTTTAAGAGTTTGAAATGTCTTTGCTAGCTTTATTTTGAGCAGTAGACAACTTGTAGCCAGGTTTAATTTGTCTAAGTAACGCTAAAAGCAGTGATAGCCTAGTGGTGTGACCGTCGGACTGCCAAGTCATAGGTCTCGAGTTCGAACCCAAGGCACGCACCTCTGATTTTTCGGATTCATGTGCGTA
Source organism: Hyppa rectilinea (assembly GCA_951799385.1). Classification (NCBI taxonomy): domain Eukaryota; kingdom Metazoa; phylum Arthropoda; class Insecta; order Lepidoptera; family Noctuidae; genus Hyppa; species Hyppa rectilinea. Next base: position 18,504,863 of record OX637301.1, on the reverse strand, counting down.
TTGTATAATAATTATTACTTGCTTAAAATCGGTGGAGGAAAACATCGTGAGGAAACCGGCATGTCTGAGAGATATTTCTCAACAGCATGTGATGCTAAGTCATTGGCTCATGGGCAGCATTAAAACTCTGACACCAGGTTAGTCACTAACCACACGAAGAAGAAGAAGAGATGAAGAAACGCTGTAGTTTAGTTTAAAACTAGCTGCCCTCGCGCGATTTCACCCGCTGCTCGGCTCCTATTGGTCGTAGCGTGATGTTACGTAGCCTATAGACCAGTAGTTCGAGAGATTAGCGCGTTCAAACAAACAAAGTCTTCAGCTTTATAATATTAGTATAGATATTACACCCCTTTCCATATCATTTAAGCTCTTTAGCATAAGCGCTAAAGCTGTATCGCTGAAGGGTTTAATGTCTGCAAAAGTTCAAGGTCCCACTAACATTCACTTAATACATAAAGTATCTACTACAAGTTGCCAATATCGCGAAGTCACTGGAGCCATTTCATTTAATTTGTTGAATCAGGGAATGTTCGATCGCGGCAAATTGCCAAGAGATGGCGACAGGTAGAGCTTTCCAACTCTTTTATAGATACAAGTAAATAAAAGAAATTGGATAGACTTTTAGTTTCGTACGTGGACAAAATAATGACGTGTAAGTCTACATAATTTAAAAGTGGCTAAGGAAGAGTTGTACAAAGTAATATACAATAAGTGACAAATCTATCTGCGAAAAAAATGAAACAAGTAAGAAGAAGGTAGAATACCTATACAGTATACTACTACTTGTACTTTTTAGGATGAATTTGATGAATAAGAATAATATGACCATTTATTTAACAATATAAAAACGCCTTTTATCTAAACTGTCACAAAACAAACATGAAATCAGGGGGTCTTCTGTACAAGTTCGTTAACAAAGATTCCGTTCCGCCCGAAAGTACTTGATCCATCAAAACAAGTGACAAACTATTTTTTCAGACCCACACAATACATATCGGGAATTGAGACACCTGTCAAATCGTGTCCTTATACATCCTTAGTTTGGCCTCCCAACTAATCACATGTCAGTAAGTGTTATGGAGTAGGAAACGCCCGTAACTTCGACCGGAAATATATACTTAGATTTACTAATATGAGAGTAGACTGCCAGTTCCAACGATTATATCTAAAGTTTAGATATAAATTCTGTGGTTCTTAACCCTAACCTTTTCAATGTTACCCCTATGACCTATTAGGAAACCGATTTTACCCCGGCCTTAAAATATTACCAATACAAACAATACCAGCAAATACAAATATCTTTATTAATCACAAATTGAACATCTATCATCATGACGATGACGCGACGGCAGCTAGAAAGAACTGCCACGAGCACTAGTTACTGTGTGGCGATCTATAATGTTATTAGATATTAGGTTTTAATTATTAGGTTCTTCATTACTCCCACAAAAAATCAGATTTACCCCAGGTTCAGATCCATTGGTTGTATGTTGAATGGTTTAGATTCTAAACCATACAACTTTGAACTTAGCCATCATATACGAAACCTTACCAAACCCTCAAACTGAACTGCTAACAAACGCAAACCGTTTCCAAGCATTTGGGTCAAGGCTCTCCGATGCCAATAATACGCACAAATTATTCATTGTGTTCGTAAACAATAAGGAAACTTCAGACATTACCAGTTTGGATGCGCAATTTTAAATATCTGTGTATGAATGCGAACAAAGTACTGTTTAAAATAAATCATCTTTAGGTAAATTTTGGACCAAAATCTATTCAGGATCTTAGGAGCTGTGTATAATGATGTTGGTTATGGCTTCATTTTCAGCATGTACGGCTCAATAGTCCTGTATTCTGCCGGGTAAGCGGGATTGTCCAAAAAGGTTACCGGTACCCCGGAAAATAAAGGGCTAAGGAAGGAACATGGATGGTGGTGGTTTTAGTTAGTATAAGTCTGACACTCCCTGCCGCTCCACCCAGAGCGGGAGGGGTCATTTGATGATTTTCCATCATCAAAAAAAAAACATTATAGTCCCGTATTTAGGTGTAATGATGTAATACCGCTGGCTTTGTGTTACGTCTTGCCTTGCAACCATTTGCATAATTATGTCCGGAGTTTAATCGGTCAACATTGTGATACACGAAAAATTCTCAAGAACTAGAGAAAACTACATAATGTCACTCGTTGCAATATTTCGCTACTCTTATAAATACTACATACACTTATGCCCGTATTACAGAACCTCAATACTCAAACGTTGCTTGAGTCTCTATTAAAGCCATTTGATTGGTTAAAACTAGTTTTAAGTAATGTTTGGGTCTTGAGTGAGGTTCTGTAATACGGGGCTTAATGCCATTTTCGTACTTAAAGCTTTACAAATAGTTACGTCCTTTTGGTTCGAAAGTTATTTTTAATTCTACACAACTCAATTATAAGTTGTCGTGAACAAGTTTTTCTTTGAAACCATAGAACAGTTTGATATAATAAACTGAATAAACCCTCGTTTGTTGTACAACTTGTTTTGTTTTACCATCTAAATGGTTTCTTATATAAAAGTTACATGATGGAGAGATTTACGTCATCTTTTTATTGGCAGAATCTATTTCTTTCTGAATTACAGACTATCTTTTCTCAATGATAATAGTGAAGTAGTCGGGAAACCCACGCTTTTTTATATAAGTTATTCGTTTCCTTTGAGAGGGAACACCGACGCAATTTGTCTGAAAGTGATCCTTTGTAACAGAAATAAATTATATAAAAATAAATACTGAAACTCCCACTCAGTTTATACCAATGAGCGGTTTTACTATTATAATATTATTTACTTTGAAAAATTTAACTGTTTGAAGTTACAAATATTACCAACTAGCAACATTTACAAGACTGACACCAAGCCACGCCTCTCAAACTCAAAGTATTTATTTCAAATAAACCAATTCCAGGCACTTTTGAATTGTCAAGGTGTCGGTCAGTCAGAAAGATGAAGCTACTTGCCCATTCCAAAGCACCTATGGAGAAGAACGGCCAAGAAACTCCATGGACACTCTTTTAAACAAAATATGGTTACAAAAACTCTGAACTCTGAACGAGACCTTCGAATGACATTTAAATATTCTATTATTTCGTAAAATTGTCTCATATACACCCGTACATCCCAAGGTATATGTCAAACATAATACACCACTCAACAGCTTACATCCACATAAACAAAGAACCATTAGCCCTTCTGACACCCCTGTCCCTCTAGTACTTACGTTAAAAGCCGTACTCCAAAGACTTTCACAGCCGCGTCGCTATCTGAAAAAGGTCCTTTATCGTTGAATAATTTATGTCGGTCTTGTTTATGAAATGATCGTTGAAAATAACACGCGTTCTCATCTTTAAAATTTTATTGTTTTTAATTTCGACGTTCCGAGGAGATTAAGATGTCTTTACGAAGAAAGTTTGTGTCACACACACACACAAACTTTCTCCTTTATAATATTCATAGATATTTGATATAGTCTTAGTGTGATAGCTAGTACTCAGATAGTAGGTATATTGATCACCTAATTCTGGATGAGAGAAATTTTAATTTTACACTTTATTTTGCTGTACTTTAAAAAAGCAGTTTGTTGATTGACTGCCAGACAGAGGACGCGCAGCCGTTTGTTAGACACATAAGTATTATGTTTAGGTTGATGAGAAAGATATAGCAGGAAATTATTTGTAGAACTTTACCAACTGTACTTACTAATTAACTCTGTTAATGCAAACGAGACCTCAACGTGCAAACTTATCCTAAACCCACAGTCTAATGAAATTAAACTCCCCAACACCGTTATCGTTAGCCGTGCCACAGCCTAAGTGCTAAGTTGAGTCACCAAACAAACTAGTATCTCTGGAAACTGTGTCTAGATGTGCATATGCTTGTCTATGAGTATTTACTTGAGATGTAACTCTACATACATATTAATATGGAATTTGGAGCTTCCATTGTTAGGACAGACGGCTTATAGGGCCAGCAAAGGACGGAAAGTCCTGTGAGGTATGACGAAGATGTTATACTATGCAATTGTGAAAACCCAACGTAATCGGGAATAAAGCTCACCAAAGCACACACAATTTCAGTGACGTACGTCGCAGGATAAGCGACGACGCCATACTGTTTTCCTTGACGCTAACGTTCTATATTCCAACGTCTATGAATGTATTCGATTTTCAAATTCTGCATTATACCAGCCAGTATGCACGAGTACATCCAAGTCCCACATAATTATATTGGTACATTTCATTTAGTACTGCATGTTGCAACTTTGTAAGCTCAATTAAACGTGAGTCGTGACTAAGTTCAAAGAGGTTGTTTATGTATGTGATGGATGAATGCATCTTAAACAAACAATTATTCGAACGAGTTTATTTGGCTTTTCTCTAAGACTTTGTGTCTTTGTCCTTCATTTATCAATTCCTATGAACAACCGATTCCCGTACTTCTTTGAAAAAACCTTAAAAAAAAAACAAAAAATGTTTAACGTTAATCAGAGTTGCAATATTTTGCACAACTCATGATGAAAGAATGTCAATCATAGAAATAGATCTAATTACAGTATCATTTCAAGACATTGCTGAGCGGTCATGCATTGATATTAATGTGGGAATGGCTTGTGAAACACGAATGATTAATGTTACCAATAACGTTGTTGTATCCACTCCATTGTGTGTAGAACATTATCACGAGGTTATGGAGACAAAGCTAAGGCGTCATTTTGGCAAGCAAGTTAGTAAAGCAATTTAATACGTTACATTTGGAATATTTCCGAAGTTTAATGAAGCATAATGTTAAGTTTTTGGTGTTAGATATTATATTAATACAGTCTTCTTCTTTTCCTTTGGTTAGTGACAAACCTGGTGCCAGAGTTTTGCTGCCCATGGGCCTCTGACTGAGCTTCACATGCTGTTGAGAAATATCTCTCAGACATGCTGGTAAAACATCGTGAGGATTAATACAGTTGTTAACAGAGAGATCATTTAAATATATACTACTTAATAAGTAAAATTATTAAACCGCTCTTCCTCTCTCATACTACTCGTAATTTAAAATTTTGCTGTGTCCGACAGAGTCCATAAATGTTTCTAATCATTAATACTTACAACATGATGTGTATATTATGGATGCAATAAAGATAGATTTCATTTCAAGTTACGTCTTAGCCCGAAGACTTGTGGGCTTGGCAGTAAGTTAATAATATACAGCTTATAAATCCAATAGGCATTATGAAGGTAAAAGCAAATCCAAGGTCGTGAAAACAAAAATGCTTATTATTATTTACCAACAACAATAAAACCAATGATACCAACTTTTTATAACCAAACAAATCAACGACCTCAGTTATCGCACATTTGAACAACAACTAAACGACACCCACACACCGATCGATACTTATTACCACTCGCTGTAAACCAATACCGGTATAAATAAAAGGAAAAGCCAATAAATCACCTTTACCCTATATTTTAGCTAACAGCTTTGACCTTGGTACCGGTGGCCTGGATGTGGCGCTTGACGCGGTGAAATAATATTACTGTGAACGATATTAGTATTACGTCTATTAATGTACTGGTAACACTTACATAACCAGGGTTCATTTAAGCCCTCAAATGTCGTATGAACCTCATTAGGTTCATTAGAAAAATATACTCTACCTAGCAAATTAAGTTAAAATAAATAACGAAATAATAAAACGTTGCACCAATGAAAAATATCTTGGATTAAGGGTAGATGAAAAACTAACTTGGAAATTACACATCGACCATCTCAGAAGTAAATTAACATCGTTACTGGCAGCTTTACGGAAAGTAGCAAACTGTATCCCAAATAAAGTGCGCACTTTGATTTATAACTCGTTAGTTAAATCGCACTTAGAATATTTGATTGAGATATGGGGATCCGCAGCAGTATCAAACTTTAATTCACTTCAAAGAGTTCAAAATAAAATAATTAAAACCCTGTTCCATTATCCTTATCTTACTCCAACAAAGACCTTATACGAAAAAACTCAACTATTAAATATTAAACAGCTATACATTTACTACACCTGCATTCTTATAAAAAACATAACAACTAACTCAATTCAAACTAACATACAACTAAAGAAAAAAACAATATCATATAACCTTAGAAATAGATATAAAAACACACTTGAAGTTATCAGCGCACGCAATAATTACGGTAGAAAGACCATATTGTTTGAAGGAGCACGGCTGTTCAACGGATTACCGGACGATATTAAAGAGTGTCATAACATAAAAGAATTTAAAAACAAGCTTAAAAAACATGTTTCAACATTGTAATCTCTAATACCCTGGAGGAAATTGTACTGTACTATACTTATTACTTTGTATCTCATTATAAGTGGACTGTAAGTTCTTATGAGAATAAATTTCTTTAAACCGAAAATTGAATTACTTATTAGCTTTAGTATTAAGCTAGATTGTATTTTTTATGATGTTTCTGCATTAGGGTACATCATTCAACAAAAAAAAAAAAAAAAAATAGAGAAATGACAGCGGTGATAGCTTAGTGGTGTGACTGTCGGACTGCCAAGTCTTAGGTCTCGAGTGCGAACCCAAGGCACGCACCTCTGATTGTACTAATTCATGTGCGTATTATATAATTATCACTTGCTTAAAAATCGGTGAAGGAAAACATAGTGAGGAAACCAGCATGTCTGAGACATATTTCTGAACAGCATGTCAGGGGCCCATGGGCAGCATAAAAAAAACTCTGACACCAGGTTAGTCACTAACCACACGAAAAAAAACAAATAATAATTTGAAAATTCATCTCGAAACGACAATAAATATAACCGTATAAATCGTTGAGCTTTTATAAGCGAACGGCTTCTAATAGGAGAACATCTAATGGGCTAAACAGCCTTCAAGTTGGACAAGACCAAAGAACGAGTAGCGCGACCATGCTTGGTCAGTCAGCATCATGTGTCGAACACACATACATACAAACTCACGCTTTTCCCAAAGGATTATGCAGAACTACAGAGTGCTTGCTACGATCCTTACATGCTCATTTCGCTTTATTTATGTTCATTTGTCTGGTCATCGCACGAATACGATGTCTCGAAGTCTTAAAGATTTCCATGCAAGTCATTTATGTTATGTTGCTACAAGTAAATTGAAGCCCAATAGTCTGACCGGTTTCTTCACACTAATATTATAAAGACGATCGCGATGTTTGTTACTACTTCACGCAAAAAATACTGAATGGATTTGGAGAAAATTTGGCACGTAGATAGATTATAACCTGGATTAACATAAAGGATACTTTTATTACGTTCCCGTGGGATAATTTCGGACATTCACGCGGGCGAAGCCGCGGTCGGAAGCTAGTCTTATAATATTGGTATGATCTTAACTGAGCACGTTGCAATATTACACATTTTGGGCGAATTTTACAAATGAATCTGAACGTGATCAGCTCATAAACAACGTTTAAGAAGTGTCATTATTTTCTATGCAGTATTGACAGTGACAGCCTTTGAACGCGTTTTAGCGTGATAATCGCGTTCAGTTTCATTCGTGAAATTCGCACCTAATTACACTGGATGTCGAGTCCAACGTAGAACAAGCTAGGCTGCTGATGAACAAATCAGGTTAAAAAACGGAGTTATGAAGCAACCAATTGATTGCCAGTCAATCTGCCTAGCCTTTGCCCAACTATGCTGGGTAGCGGTCGGCTTCTGATTGGCAATCAATTTATTGGCAGTACTATCGGAAAAATCGCCTGCTACCTCATACTTTCATATCTAGTTCGAATAATCGATATCTGCAGTAACATGAGAATCGATACCTAATATATCAAACTGTCATTCCTTACGACCTGACCTTGGCTTGCTTGGAGTCACCTGTCTGTACCTACGTGACGTGTGAGTCAGCTTAATGATAGATTAGTGTGAAAGGCTTCGCGCTTACGTTGCCTGATAAGGGTGCTTCAGACGGGTGAAAGGTAGCTGTTATTGTAGTCGTGTAAGTGAATCGATTTTATTTTCATTTTCATGACACGAATATTGAAAATGTTCTATTTATTTGATAGAGTCTTCGCTTAGAAAAAGTTTTATTAATGTCCAAATTTAATTTTGTATGGATTTTCAACCTACGTTCTTTTCACTTGATATGAAGTATAGTTCGATTTATGAGAACAGCTCATTCTAAAAATATGAACCAGTAAGCAAGGCACCCAGCCTTGCTTACTGGTCTTCTTCTTCTTTTCGTGTGGTTAGTGACTAACCTGGTGTCAGAGTTTTAATGCTGCCCATGGGCCTCTGACTTAGCATCACATACTGTTGAGAGAAATCTCTCAAGCATGCCGTTTCCTCACGATGTTTTCCTTCACCGATTTTTAAGCAAGTGATAATTATACAATACGCCTTGGGTTCGAACTCGAGACCTATGACTTGGCAGTCCGACGGTCATCCCACTAGGCTATCACTGCTTTTTTTGCACTGGTGGGACTGAGACATAAATTTTCGTAGAATTTATGCGCTACTTAAAAACTTAGTAAATCACCAAGTCAATGCTCGAGAATTAATTACGGCGTAAACAATGCGCATACGTCGGTCTCACTTCAAGCTCTACAAAGCATGACCTCAAGACCTGGCCTTTAAAACTAGAAGGCATCACTGTTCTATACTGATTCCTTCATTACCATGCAATATAATCACGATGATCGTTGGTTTATTCTGCATAAGCGGGATTGGATTCGAAAGGGTTACCGCTACCCCGGAACATAAAGGGCTAAGGAAGGAACATGGATGGGTTTTAGTCAGTAAGAGTCTGACACTCCCTTCCGCTCCACCCAGAGCGGGAGAAGTAATTGGATGATTTACCAACCTCAAAAAAAAAACCTGCATCGTATGCGAACAAAATCTTGTTTAAATGTGACATCTAACGTGCGTCACCAAAAACGTTTAGTTCAGTCAAGTTCAAATGGACAAAAACATAAAAGAACTTTACAATAAAAAATGAACCGTTTTTTGTCACATTTTAAGTAATTTTTTTATCTCTTTATTCCGTTCAGTGAGTGTCTATTAAGTGCACGCGTGCTTAGTTACTGCTAAGATCTGTGCAGTGTCTCGTGCAGGTCAGTGCACTCCTCATTGCTGGCTCACGCCCGCTCTAAGTCACTTGTTTAATGTTTATTTATAAACCACTAGACTCGTGTATGCCCACTTATAGCTGAAAATTTAAGTGAGAGACAGAGGGACTGTGAATTGAACAAAGATAAGTGCCAAAACCACTTTATAACATTAATCTAAACTTTTCCAAAGCTACATGATGCTGACACTACTCGTGACCAGACAAACATTAGGAATTTGATATAGAAAGCTCAACTCTGTGGTCAAGGATTGAGGGTGCTATATCAATGCCTGTCATTGACATTGGTGGGGTTTAGCAGCTAAATTGTACAGATGTGAAGGGCATTTTGAGAGCTGAAATACTCTCAAACGCACTAAGAGTATCATTATGATTCGTCATAATCACTACATAGTATAAAACAAAGTCGCTATTTTTGTCTGTTTGTTTGTCTGTATGCTTAAATCTTTAAAATTACGCAACGGATTTTGATGCGGTTTTTTTGTAATAGGTAGAGTGATTCAAGAGGAAGGTTTATGTGTATAATTTGTCGACATATTTTGCGGGCGAAGCCGCGGGCGGAAGCTAGTCTTATAATAAAGAAAGATAAATAGATAGAAAGGCGAAAGACAAAACTCAGACAGCCCCAGTAATACTTGCCGGGTCAGCGGGATTGTTCGAAACTGTTACCGCTCCCCGGAACATAAAGCGCTAAGGAAGAAACGTGGATGGGTTTTAGTCAGTAAGAGTCTGACACCCCCTTCCGCTCCACCCAGAGAGGGAGGATTTATTTGATGATTACCCAACCTCGAAAAAAAAAAGACGACAACTCTAGAGAAAGACGTCCAATGCTATACATAGGCCTCTTGCGACATATTGCTACTAAAACAAGTCCCGCGATGCCCCCTGAATAAATGCATATTCCGTGCATAGTCTAGCGACATTTCCCATATCCCATCTATGCCATAATCTTTGATTATCACGTCAAGTATCAATTTCTCTAACGAACAACAGCTGTTTCTACCTCTACACGCAATGTGTCATTAAATCAATCATTAACATCTTCTGAGAGTTGATCAATCTCCGGAGATCGTTGATCTGTCAGTCACTGAGGCGTGTCGACTGTCGCGTCATGTTTCATCCTCGCATGTAACGGCCGATGCAATACAATGAGCAGTTGTCAGCAATTCAATGAGCAGTTGTCAGCAATTCAATGTAGGCAATTTGTTATGGCATTATCCTGACCAAGACAGCTTATCTTGTCGAGATTGTGCCGCTTAATAATGCCAGCTGATTTTTTATCAATATTATCCAGACGACAGAAAATGCGTGGTAAAAGGGATGATGACTAATTAATTATTATTTTGTCCGCCAGCTAGATTATTAAACTTTATTGGCCCATTTTTTTTTCTTTTATTATAATCAAAAGATTCCGCCGATACACTGAGTTAAAATGTGGCTTGACGTCACACTATGTACATTTTATACTTACTTGTGACGTCGCTAGCCCCCACTGCCCAACTTTAATGCGTTTTATCATAGTATTTCTTTTATTAATAGTACCTATGATAAAGCAAATATACATGCTAATATTTTTTTATCATCTGAGAGACGGACTAAATATTTTTTTTTTAACCCTTGTTCCATAAAAAGGCACAAGGCTAGTGAGTTATGAACGGTAGCATAAAGTTACCAGAAGGTTAAAGGTCGGAGCTTAGGGCAAATTCAAACTGATACAAAAGGCAAAACTTCCAAATCCATGAACGTGTCCGTTATCATTATATAATAAGATCATAATATGCAGGGTCAAAGCCATTCGCTTGCGTCATCCCTGCCCCTTATATACCGAATCAATCCCTGCTTAACCTTTTCCCACCTCCGTTGCGGTTGGCTCCCGGTCTAACTGGATGCAGCTAAATACCAATATTTCATAGGGGTACCACGGTATACCTTAGGTACAGATATAATCGCTGCGACTTGGCGTCCATCTGAAAGAGCTTTACTGTTTGCACCGGCTATAAGCCTGCATTGACGTCAATGTAAGGTATCGCCATGAAAATAACATGGAGTGGTATCTAACAGCGATTATTTACATTAAGGGCTTAATTTTCACGTCATTGGCAACTTCATGAGTCTGTGTGATATATTTTTCATTTTTCATCCTTTGATACAAAGAGATAATCCTACGTATCGTATTTTATGTGAATTTACATACATAATGAGGATTAAAATCGGTTGTCAGAAGCCCGAAAATCTGACAGCCAGTCTTACTAAGGGGTATCGTATTGCCCAGTTACTGGGTTGAGGAGGTCAGATAGGCAGTCGCTCCTTGTAAAATACTAGTATTAAGCTGCATCCGGTTAGACTGGAAGCCGACCCCAACATAGTTGGGTAAAGGCTAGGCAGATGATGAATGAGGATTGAAATCAGATTTTTTTCAGTAGATTCAAAAGCGTTTCGAGTTCGTTTAAGCGTTTTAATTGATCAATTTTAAAATTAATAGGCTCTCTATCATACTTATATAAAATGGTATAAAGGCTGACATTGCTGTGCAGTTGGTCATTGAACCAGAAAAAGCAATTAATGGCTTACTGGAAAAAAATCTCCATAGCATAAAACCTTTTAAACAAATTAAAAGTGACGAGCATTTAATCTATATGTTAACACGACCATCACGTGCAGCACTGATTAACGTCCCTAGAAGAATTATAACATAAGTGCTATTCTGTTAAAATGTCACCGTGATATGTGAAGTGAGCTTAAAGTTTGCTGTCAATAGTGTCATTGCTTTTTTTTTAAGGCTGGGAAATCATTCAATGACTTCTCCCGCTCTTAAAATTTAAAATAATTTTGAATTGTTTTTTTTAAACTTGTAATTATGGACGCTTTTATTAAGTTCTGCATCGTTCTCACGTGTATATTTCAACATGAATGATGTAACCCAGTTTTTGTAAACATATTTTGATTTAAAAGAGTGTCCATGGAGTTTCTTGCCCGTTCTTCTCCATAGGTACCTACTGCTTTGGAATGGGCAACTAGCTTAATCTTTCTGACTGACCGACCCCTTGACAATTCAAAAGTGCCTGTAATTGGTTTATTTGAAATAAATGCTTTGAGTTTGAGCTCTGGGTGAAGCGGAAGGGAGTGTCAGACTCTTACTGACTAAAACCCATCCATGTTCCTTCGTTAGCCCTTTATGTTCCGGGGTAGCGGTAACCCTTCCGGACAATCCCGCTTAATAGTGTCATTGCCTAACAATGGGTGCAATAACTGTCGGTCGATTCTGCAAAAATCTCATCGGGAACCCTATGGTGTAGTGAGCGTGAAGTGAGCTATCGTTTCATCCAAGTTTAGGGATTGCCACTATTGACAGCTCATTTTAAACTCACTTCATCTAAGTATTTACGGTGAGATTTTATTGAATAGCACTACAAAAGCGCAAAAGATCATCCTTTCTGAAAATCTGATCAAATCTTTCATTCTGCTGAAATAACGTTCAAATCTTCTGATAGCTTGATCCAGATAACATCAATCAATCACATATGAGTCATGAGATTTGAATACCGATTCAATAAATAAAACATTTCTTGTATGAAATGTTTATTTCGGTATGTAGATCTTGTAAGACACTTTTACACGTCAATATTTTAAAGATGGCGCCGGCATTTCATCTAGGCTGTCAGATCCCTGAGAAGAAATGCCGAACCGAACTCAACAGAGGTCATGGTCGCTTTTAAACTCCAAACATTATATTATAAAGATTTCTTCTTCTTATCGTGTCGATAGCAAAAATAGTACTTAAATATGTATTTATTTTAAACTCTTGACCCAAAATTCAGAAACGCGAATACCGTTCACTGACGCAGCCATTAGGTCCTCCTCCAAGATTTTATGTGAGTCTAACAATGCAGAGCCATGTCTGGAAGCGTTTTCGAAGAAAATGCCATTACAGTTTCGAGTTGACCTATCTCAGTAAACACCATGCATACATCAGTCATCGTGTAGTTCTCGTGTCCCCACACGAGAGCTATACGATGCACAGGAGGTTTTTTTTTTCATTCTTGAAGATTTACGAAAATAAACCTGATTCGCTAGTTGGAACGTGATTAAATCTACCTGACGTAAATATCCGATTTAAAGCTAAGTACTTTAGCAATACGCACGATCCAGCGTGTCCCTTGCTGTCCTCCCCTAGCGACGCCCTAAGCCGAGGTCCGTACCCCACAGGGGGTGCCCTTAGCGTGTAGTGGCTTAGTTTGTAAGTTTTATTAAGCCCTCTCTGGAGGCTACAATTTTTATTGTGGCATCCACAAGACACAGACAAGCCCGGTTAAGCAGTAGACATCTCTATGGTTGAACTGCGAGATGCAACAAACAAAAAAAAAATACTTTAGCAAAAGACTACACGCAACAGAGGTGCTGTAGCACCAGATGTATGAACGTAAACGAAGCAGAAGAAGTAAGTTAGGGTCCTAGAAGAAGCAGGATTGTCCGAAACTTGGATGGGTTTTAGTCAGTAAGAGTCTGACACTCCCTTCCGCTCCACCCAGAGCGGGAGAAGTCATTGGATGATTTCCCAGCCTTAAAAAAAAAGGCCCTAGCAGGTTCTGCCTACCCCCATGGGAATAACACGTGAGTGTGTGTACGTTTCTTAGCTTGACGGTACCTACTTATCGAAATTAAACCCTATATCTTATGCGTACCAAAAACAATTTAGAAGGCACCGACCGCCATTTTCGTCTCAGGAATCATGTATCCCCCCTGATTGTTGGTAAGGCCTAGTGATTAGGCCAATCACCTCTACACTGATAGGTGTAATGTTCCACCAAGCCCCGGTGCCCATTAAAGCTTAAACAAGTTTATCTTTGCCTAATAGGTATATTGGGTGACTTAATGAGGATAGCTGAAGCCTGAAAGGCAGGTATATTGGGGTACAATGGCGCGGACTTTGTTGGCAATAAGTCTATTTCTATACGGGTTTATGGTATTAACGCTAGTGATGTCCCTTGGGTTTGTTTTTCGAATCCTCCATCTCTATTCACGCTTCATTATATTTGCATAAGTATGGGCTATAGATTCACAAGTACATTTATTTCAGTATTGAGCGAGCGGTTTGCCGAGAATGAATTGATGTTAGGTGCGATGTAATTACGTTTAGCACTGTTTCTACCAACAATGATAAGTAATGTAAGGTTCGCCGACGAGGATGCGACTAGCTATCAATGATTTTCTCGTTAAAGAAACGTACAAAGGATTGTTAGTCCCGTGTGATTAAAAGAGATAGGTAGATAATAGTTTGATGACTGTTCACGCCTCTGGTGAGTACTGGTTTATCGCAGCGACAAAAGCTATTGAAGGGAGTACTCGGTCTGCAGCTCTTGCTTGGCAGATCATTAGCTAAGAACGCACGCTTCGTAAATACGCATACCAGTTAATAATCATTGGGCCACTCGCTGCTCGTTCCTCGGAAAGGTGCCTTTTATTTGAGGGTGGGAAATCATCAAATGACCCCTCCCGCTCTCGGTGGAACGGAAGGGAGTGTTAGACTCTTACTTACTAAAACCTATCCATGTTCCTTCCTTAGCCCTTAATGTTGCGGGGTAGCGGTAACCCTTTCGGACAATCCCGCTCAAGAAAGATGCCTAAGCTTTCTGATAAAAGTATTGTCATTGTACAGTCACTTGGGACTAGGGTGATACTAGCGATTATTATCGTTGCAAGAGCTAGTCTACAACTCATGTCACATAAGTTGACGTTTCTATCCGTTCCTCTCACACTCAACCGGCACAACATGTAGCTGACATTCGATTAAGACTGCCCTTGGGAAATAACTTGGAATGAAATGAAAATGTTTATTCTGTAAATAGGATATCGGAAGCACTTTTAGAAATCACGCGTCAAAAATAACGTATGCGGTCGGAGGACCGCCGACGAATTATCAAAGGTCTTTCTCGCGTATGATTTAAAACACAATAAAAAAAAAAATACAGCTTTAGGGCATGCCAGCAGAAGCACCTTGGCTTATCCAGCAAGCCTGAGAGATATTTCTCAACAGAATGTGAAGCTAAGTCAGAGGCCCATAGGCAGCATTAAAACTCTGACACAGGGTTAGTCTCTAAACACACGAAAAAAAAACTGGAGACCTTGAAACTGATTTTTTTCTGATTTTTTTTCAAACTTTGCAGTTCGCATGTATAACCACAGTGACGCGTTTTTAATACAGAACCAATCCATTAAATTCACACTTTTTGAGCGAGATATTTGCTTGGAGGGGGCATAACACTATTTCCTTACGTGACGATTTCTACCGCAATATGCGTTAAAGAACTTAAAAATAAGCTAGATGGAGTAGACGTTTTCTATCTGACTACCCCTGAGAAGAAATTACCACAAACTCAGGAATCAAAGTCTCTTTTACAATCCAGACATAGTCTTGGTCAGATCATATGAGGACCATGTAGATTAGTATCTGAAATGGTCTTTTGAGGAGAGAACTACACAGATTTGAGTGGACCTGTCCAGTCAGTGCAAGCATTATGTCAGAAACCGTGAAGCTGAGCTCGGATGATACGATACTTTATATGGAAATGGATGAAAAACATCGTAAAACATAAATATGTATATAACGCTGGTGTCATTTCCCTGTTTATATATGTTAAGGACACTTGAAAGAAAGTAGAAAATCTGCTTGCTCGGGACATGAACGATGCTAAATAAATTGAATGAACATCAGAATGAGATACAAAATTGAATTTCCACATGAAAGAAAGACAACATAAAAGGGGTGTGAAAGTTAAAACCACAAAGTCAGAAGAGGCAACATAAGCATCTACAGTTTGAGGAAACCTAGGTTTGCCAAAGGTTAGTTTATTATTTGGCTACCCCAAGTGATAACTAACCTCTTTAATAGCTCTTGTCGCTGCGATAAACGATTACTCGCCGGAGGCGTGAAGTCGGAGCAATCAACTATTATCTACCTATCTCTTTTAGTCACACGGGACTAACAATCTTTTGTACGTTTCTTCAACTAGAAAATCGTTGATAGCTAGTAGCAACCCCGTTGGCTATTTACTTTTCCATTGTTGCTAAAAACATTGATAAATTTCATAGCATCCAACGCTTTGTGAAACATAAAAGTCAAAGTCAGTCATTTATTTCAAACAGGCACAAGAAAGGCACTTCATAACACATCTGACATTTGCAGAATTTTCGGCATCGGCACCATTGCCATAGAAAAAAATAGAGTATAATAGAAGAAAGGCACTTTTGAACGTCAAAATGAACAAGAAATAGAATTGATTCTAGTCGCAGTCCACAAGATAGTTCTATTCATCAATCAACATCAATTCATTCTGGGCTAATCACTCAATACTAATAATAATAATAGTTTATTTTCCAAAAACTTAGTACTACTTTACAATGGCAATGTGGCAACAATTTCAATTAAAGTAAAGAGTTTAGCGTCTGTAACCGAACTAGGCATGGCCTGTATTTCGGCTATCAGCACCATTCCCCTCGAGTATTATAATTCAAGAATAGGTGCCAAGCAATCGTGGCATTATATATCATCAATGCTGCAGAAGTACAAAAGTAATAAAAGTAGGTAAGTAAATTTCAAATAGGTAAGTTTTACTGAAAATAAAATTAGGTACTTGTGAAACTATAGGGGCATAGCTAACAGTAGCGTTCATCCAAAACGTGTTGCGACATAGCAATCGATAGTGACAGTCGCTCCAGTTTAAATACCGATAATTGTTTAAACAAACGTTTTATTTATATTGTAACTTTCAGTAGCTGATACGTATAAATACGGGCCTGAAGCTGTCACCATAATATACTGTTGTTTTTCCTTGAATAATTCGCTCGTTTTTGCTCCTACCCATTTGTCTATACTAATATTATAAAGAGGAAAACTTTGTTTGTTTGTTTGTTTGGTTGTAATGAATAGGCTCAAAAACTACTGGACCGATTTTAAAAATTCTTTCACCGTTGGAAAGCTTAGTTTTCTAGGAGTAACATAGGCTACTTTTTATCCCGGGAAAAATAACGGGTCCCACGGGAAAGACCACGGGAGCGAAGCCGCGGGCAAAGTGCTAGTCAATAATAATTTTATTCAGGCATTAGATACTGATAGAGTGTGACGTTTATGGAAGGTAGATCCTACTCTCCGCCTACGTTGTTCAGCCTATTTCCGCAAGTGACAGAACTTATATACGTCACCATTACCGAAAACATCATATTTTCCTTCACCACGTGTAGGTAATTTTCCTATACTCTTATGAGTCTAACAATCTGATTGAAACATCAACACTGACAGGTGATTTGTGACTGAAAGGTATAACCAAAGGCGACAATTTTGGCTCAGCAAAAGAACCTTTTTCAATAACACGCGACGCGTTAGTTAATCATTCTGCCTAGCCTTTTTCTCAACTATGTTGGGGTCGGCTTCCAGTCTAACCGGATGCAGCAGAATACCAGTATTTTACACGGAGCGACTGCCTATCTGACATACACAACCCAGTTTCTGAGTAATACTGAATGTCAGACTCTTGGGCTTCTGTAACGAGTGTCAAAGAGCCACGAATGACAGCCGGGACCAACGTCTTAACGTGCTTTCCGAGGCACAGAGGAGTCTCGGTATGAAAAGATGGTCACCCACTCTCGGACCAACCCCGGCAAGCGTAGCTTAACCTGATATATCGACCTGTGCGGCTGTTATTGATTAACCACGAGCTCGTAAATGTATTGCCTAATGAAAAGCCCACAGACTGAAACATTTGCGATCGCATCGATACGGATGTCATCAGAAATTCTCGAATGCAATATGAGCCTTTTACAATCATGAAACTTAATTACGTAATTGCGTTTTACAATCCATATTAATACGTATAAACTCGAGCAATTCGTTTCTTTACATGTCATTTAATTGCAATTTAAAGTGAAAGTGACGGTATGACGTCATGTTTTATTAGTGTATTTACCCTCTTTGTGATATAACTCGACATATTAATGAACAAATTACAAGATTAACGACTCATCTTTCATTTAATTACACGAATATTGCGTTTGATAAATGGAAATTACGTACCTAGTTTTTGAAATTGCAGTTTTCACTCATGTTTACATTACCTGTACATTCTATGCTAATGCCATTATTTTTTTTTTAATATTTCAGTATCTAACTTCTATTCCAATCAATATGTCGATTTTCATGAAAAATATTGAAGCGCTTGAGTATCGCTTGATTATTTTTACACGCTTTAAATTAGCTTCACTTGTACGTATGTTTGTAACTGACTTCTTTAAGCGCGATTTTGACCCACTTTAAACGGCCAGATTTCATTCAAACTTTGTAGATTTATCGAGGACCGATGACAATATATTAATTTGAACTAAAAAGTAGGAAATAAATAATAGCTAAAAAAAAACAAAAAAAACACGCTTTTTATAGAAAAGCGTGAGGTGCATGGTGTTGGTGAATATTATTTTAAAAAGAACCCAACGCTTTTAAATAAATTTTATTTTTGAGTACGGTTTTCTACAAAAAGCGTGTTTTTTAGTTTTTTTTTAAACTATTATTTTGTCTACTCATCTTTTGACCTACATCAGTACTGCTATTCTGTTAAATTTCACCGTGAAACCGTAGCATTACGTCAATCTCTAGCATTAGGTGGACGGACATCTCACTCCACGCTCACTTCACCAAAGTTTTCACGATGAGATTTGTACAAAATCGTCTGGCTAAAGTCTTCGGTTTCGTGAGACACACGAGTTAATGCGAGCACAAACATACCGTGCGTACTTTTAATCTCCGTTATACAAGCGTTCAGACAACACGAAACGTGCGTTGAAGATGCAGACGAACCCTTGCAGTAAAACTAGGAATTCTATTTTTGTCTTCACACACATCTTAATCTTGTTAGTGATCTAGTTCTTGTTAGAAGTTATGCATGTGGAAATATGCGGGAGACTGATGTGGGCGGGAACGCAGCTATTTTATTTTAAAAGCCTGAGTATTGAGACCTTCGATCAAAGATTGAGACAAATGGGAATGAGACAACTTTTCATGACTAGGTAGGTCTTAATACAGTGAAAACGAAATTGATTTCTGTGTGAATTTATTTAACGGAATCATAAATTATATATGATAATGAAACTCATCTATAAGAGCTTTTTCCTACAAAACCTTACGTTAGCTCAAAAAAACGGATGCCATATATCTATCTACAAAGCGAGCAACGTGGGTAAACAGATGCGCTGTTATTGTGTAATATTACATGAGAACAGAACGTTAAATCTGTATAATTAAAATTATATCATAATAAGAGGTTTACAGCATATTTAATCAGCATTTGTAATGATAGGCTTAGGTTACATTACATGCATATTATGCGCATATCCCTAACAGCAAGATGTACATAACTATACACAGTGTAATTAATCTCGTTACTACATAGCTGTGTTTAATAGGTTACGTCAAGCGTGGCGTTTGTTGCGTATGCACACACATACATTGTGTCTTCAGCTTTATTTATTTTCTAGCTTTATCTGACCCGGCTTTGCGCGGGTAAGTACATAAGTACTTATCTATAAGTGCCAGAAAAATTCAGCGAATTCCGCCATACATGTTGGCAATGTTTTTTATTTATATAGAACTTAGACGAAGATCTTTTCTTAAGAGTTAGATAATTTTATAATTCTGTGAGTTTACCACCAGTCAACCTATGTTTATTAACTCCTTAGGTACTTAGGGAGTTAATATATTATGCTTTCACTGAACAGTTAGTTTTAATATTACTTCAGTGCGAAAAAGAGATGCAGCTATACAGTAGGAATAGCTCCATCTCTTTCGCAATGTGAAGTAATATCAAAATAATACTGCTATATGAGGAGCAGTGTCACCCCGAGCTGCTGTACTTTTGCATGTAGTTTTGGATGTCATTTAGAAGTCTTAATTTCATTGACAAGCGAGCAAAAGATAATAGGTACCTACAACGTTTTTATTGCACGTTAGAAAAGCGTCACCGTCCATTTTTCTCCCCCGTACGTTTTCACACTTGCACTCAAGTGGATTAGGTTTTCTAGGGCACTTTTTAAATACCACAGCTTTTTGTTGATGACTTTGAACCGTAAACAGTAAAAATAGACTGTAATACTGGTCTATTTTAGCAATGAGGTTACCAAAGCGAAGCACATTCTTTACAAAGAAAGGGGTTACAACATTCCTTATATTTACAAAGTAGAGGTTATAGGTAGATATGGAAGAAAATGGGACAGTTTTTACCTATAGCGTATTTCTGTTACAGTGTCCAATTTGGTAAACAAACACAGGACGAAAATTATGATTTTTCGTATCAATCATGCACTTTAAGTTAAGCTTAAACGTCTTGTTCTTTCTTTACACACATAAGGCATGAATTATAAAAACAAAAATACTTCAGAGACATGTACAGAGGCCAGCACATCACGTTACCACAATCTGTCAAATTCCTTTGATAGTATTTCAACTTTATTGCAAAGACATAAGGTTCATTTTTAATTCAGAAAATTTGACTGTTAGGGATAGCTTGATGTGCTGGCGTCTGTACTATGTCCTCACTCAGCCGATCTATTCTATATAAAACTGAAGTGAGCTTGAAGTGAACTCTATTGACAGCTGACTTGAAGCTCATTTCATCTAAGTGTTCACGGTGACATTTTACATAATATATCAACTGTACTCATCCTAGCCGCTTATCATATCCAAAACGTTCATGCCAAGCTGTGGGATGCTTGCAAAGTCATGTCCTCTAAAATAATTAAACAAGCCCGCAGAGCCCTGACGGTCTGTTTAGTTGAAACTTAGTTATAATTGCCTCCGGACCAATTTGCGGGAACCCCTGGTGAGCAAACGCCGCACACTGAATCGGAAATTGCGTTAAATTTTTTTTTTTATGAAAGTCTGATGAATTTTAATCTAATGAAGTAAAAGTCATAGAAAAAGTTATTGTTTATGATGCTAATAGTCCCGAGAGATTGTTAGTGTTTTACCAATAACACCCAAGATAAAATAATAAAACTTTTTTAATCATAACAAACTAGGCAAAAGGTTTCAGTTTCAAAAATTACGCTTTGTTTGTGAAAACAACGCAGATGAATAAATAGAGCAAGTAGGTAGGTATACCTGATATAAAAGGAGAACGTAAAAGAAAATAAATAAACAGGTCTAGAATGAAATGTTTATTACTATAAAGGTTCTATCTATTGAATGCCATAAATTATGTTCAAAGGCTTTTCTGTCTACATCCCAATTCGGCAAAGAAAAGAAAAGGACATACTTCGTCGTAGTAGTAAAATAAATAAATCCCAAAGTCTCACATACATTTACCTTTCTGCAAGTTTATTAGATTAGAAGTTCTGTTGTGTTTATCAAAGGATCCTAACAAATCACGAAAGAAAACCTTAACTATTTGCAACAATAGGGCTGGCACCCTTCGATCCTGGCACCCAACAAAAAGAAAAATCTTGGCACAACTTGAAGGCCATCTAATCTTCTTTCACTCTCTCACTCGCTTATGTTATTTTTATATACAATAATAACATAATGACTGTGTTACCTGTAGCAAAATGTGACAGAGCAGTAAGTCATCATCATTCTCCTGCCCTTATCCCAATTTATTTGGGGTCGGCGCAACATGTCTTTTGCTTCCATACTTCTCTATTAGTCGTCATCTCGGTAGTCACTCCCTTCCTAGCCATATCATCTTTCACACAATCCATCCATCGTTTCTTTGGTCTCCCTCTACTTGTATAGCCATCCACATTCATGCTCACAACTTTCCTGACAACAAAGTGACAGAGCAGTAAGTAAGAAGCAATATTTTTCTAAATGTTGGTAACTTGGCGATTCCTAAATTTTTCAATGACCTCATTTCTAATTACTGGGTATCTCGGGTATATCTAATAGAAACCCGAAAATACGTCAACCCTAACTTATAAACATATACAATTTCCAGAACTTTCAACCTTTCTAAGTCCCTAATATCTCGTCCTAAGCAACTTATCGGACGAACGACCCTCGGGGAACTAAATAATGTTCCAAAGTCTTCTTTATCAACGAATAAACTGTCTCTCATTACTCTTTTACGACATAAAAACAAGCTGAATAAATTGAACGGTATCGAATTGACGTTTTTTTTGCACATTTTCGATGGAAGCGTCCTCGACCTGCCGTGACCCAACGCGGCTTCAAATAAAGGCGCGAGGCCTTCCCTCGTTTCATAGTATAGCTTAACGAACTTCAGTATCGGGGATTGATGAAGTTGGCTTTTGTTACAAAGCTTTTGAAAAAGATTTGTTATCATTTTTCGTTGACGAGATTGGCGCTGCTGTCTTTCTCCTCTACGGTCCGGATCTTTATTATATCATTATCAACCCTTTGGCTTTAAACCATGGCATCCAATAGGGGTGATGACTAGATTGTTTTTTAGTCCGTAAGCTAGGTTTACAAGAAATATTAGACACATTTTTTTCTTTTTTTACGTAAACCAAAGATTACGCTGATACATTGAGTTGAAATGTGACATGACGTTCGATATTGATATTGGCAGTTCAACCATAGGGTTGTCTTTTTAATTTTGTATACTTACTTGTGACGTAGCGAGCCCCCACTCCCCAACTTTTTTTTTTTTAAGGCTGGGAAATCATCCAATGTCTGCTCCCGCTCTGGGTGGAGCGGAAGGGAGTGTCAGACTCTTACTGACTAAAACCCATCCATGTTCCTTCCATAGCCCTTTATGTTCCGGGGTAGCGGTAACCCTTTCGGACAATCCCGCTTACCCGGCAGGCTTGGCCCGGAGGGGCCCCTTCATATGCTGACATCTCTTTGAGGCGCGCGTGGAACATATACGCGCCGTACGGCACGGGTCTGGTGCTGATCGGACGGTGAGTCACCCATTACTCACCGTCCGCAGGCCCGCGCCTACGGTGGCCGGGAGTCGTCACGTGGCTCCTGACGCCCGGGGCGTCACCTGCGGCGGCTGGGACGGGAGGACCTTTCTCTCTCCCATCCCGCCACCTCCTTCGCGAGCATGACTTTTTCGCAGAAGGAGGTGACTGCCTCCCACTACCTCTCGCCCCGGACCATGGCTTGCACCAGGGCCGGGCGCGAGAGGTCGCCGCCGCCGATCGCCTCTACGAGGACACGGCGGTGCTCCGCCCAAGCGGGGCAGGTTTGCACCGTGTGCTCTACCGTGTCCTCTGGGCGATCCTCGCAGTGGTGACACCCGGGCGTTTCCTCCCGCCTGATGATGTGCAGGAACCTCCCGAAACATCCATGTCCGGTGAGGACCTGCGTCAGGCGGTAGGTGAGGGTGCCGTGACGCCTCTCTAGCCACTCCTCAAAGAGGGGCCTTACCGCCACTATCGTGGCGTGCCCTCCCCACTCCCCAACTTAAATGCGTTTTATGTCATTTTTTATTAATATGATAAAGCAAAAAATACCTGACTAATATTTTTTTATTATCTGATTGACGCACTTAATATAATTTCTTTTTTTTTGCCAAGGCATCATCCCCATTGTTAATCTTTAAAAGATAATAATAGTAATAATAAATGGTCAAGGAGAAAGAATTGTGATTGGGCAGTAGCATTGTAGCCAAAAACGTAAGTTATATTAAGGGTCACTATTGTACAGTCGACGTTAATGGAGGCTTTCATAGCTCTTTTTTTTTTTGATGGTGGGAAATCGTCAATTGACTCCTACCACTCTGGGTAGAGCGGAAGGGAGTGTCAGACTGTTACTGACTAAAACCCACCCATGTTCCTTCCTTAGCCCTTTATGTTCCGGGGTAGCGGTAACCCTTTCGGACAATCCCGCTTATTTATAGCTCAACTGCATTATAGTTTCGGCCGAACAATGTCGATTGCCATAATGGCAGAATAAACACTGTTGTCGTGAGCTCGCTTCACACGGATGAAGTAAAGAGGTCACTCGGAGACTGCCTTACAAATACTTAACATTTCAGGCCAAATAAAGGGCATACTCCTTACACTAGTGTCTTCTATCCTTTTCTAGCATCATGATAATAATATTTTGTCTCTTTCTTATACAATAATAACCTATTTACGACTCGTTTGGCTTGGGTCTTCGTGTGCTAACCTGGATTACGAAATGTCACCATTTGAGAAATGTTAGAATGCTATTGTGAATGTTAAGTTTCTCTTATAGGTTAATAATAACTAAGGACCTTATGCTAAAGTATGTTTTTATAAAATTTTTAGTGCAACTTGGAATGTTTAACTGATAGTTTTGTCCGTAAACCTTAAACTATTCTTTAGTCAAATGAGATAAATACAGAAGTTCAAACGAGCTCATGGCTAAGTACTAACAGCCGCATTGGTCGATCCATCGGGTTAAGCTACGCTTGCCGAGGTTGGCCGTGGATGCGTGACCATCTTTACATACCGAGATTCCTCCGTGCCTCGGAAAGCACGTTAAGCCGTTGGTCTCGGCCGTCATTTGTGCATCTTTGACAGTCGTTACGGGTAGTCAGAAGCCCGATAATCTATCAGACAGTCATACCAAGGTATCGTATTACCCAGTTACTGGGTTGTGGAGGTCAGCATCCGGTTAGACTGGAAGCCGACCCCAACATAGTTAGGAAAAAGGCTAGGCACATGAAATACAGAAGTTCAAACGAAAAGAGAAGAAGAAATCTGAATAGAATTCTCAACAGCTGCTGTCTACAGAAGATCCAATAAACAATCAATAAATCCAATTACCAATATAATAATTCATCTCCGGATTCATTTCCGCCAGTCCTGTCGCGATCATCAAGTTATACCAAACTGTCTTTCTCAAAATGATTTTGAACTTTATAACGTTTACTATTACGTTCAAAATCGATTGAGAAAGTTTGGCGGTACCATGTGTTGGCGACTGTACCTAACTGTCTACAAAGGCGGCAATCGGCAAAGGAATCCTAATCGAATCCGACACTTCCTTTGCACTGAGCTTCGAACTTGGTTGGGCTTTAAACTTTTAAAGTATACGTGGGCCTGTAGAATATCAATATTTAGACTCAATTTCTAATCAGTGGCAGTATTGCGTATTTTTGGAAATTGAAAACAGAAAACGGTTCGCCTAGATCTAGGATTACGAAATTGGGAAGGTGTTTGGTTGGAAGCATATACCTACTCGTCCAAGTATTTGAAAGTAAGTAAAGATATTGAAGATGAAGATGTGATTGAATTATCTGGATATAAGATTGCATCAGCGATTGATATGTGACTGATCTATGGTGGCTGCATATGCTTTTATTTGTTAATACAGGTAAAGAAATACAAAATAGTAATATACTAGAAATATTTAAATTTAGCCCTCCTCATTTTTAGCCGAATACGAAATATTCCATAAAAGCAGGCATACCAACCGAGTTCGATATAAAATAATTTTCAAATATTTTGTTTGACTGAATCCTGTAGTACCTCTCTGAGCTTTATTTGCGGGTACCTAACGAAAGACTTTGAAAGATGGAACAAAACACCTGCTATTAAATCTTCTACAAAGATGTCTAGATCTTTTTGTATGTTCAATTTTTTTGTAGGCTACTTGTCGCTAAACAAAGGTCCCTAAAGGTGACGTAGAAAAAGTAAAAATTATTTCTTTTAAAATAATAATTGCCGAAATCGCTCCTCACGACTACCCAATCGTGTGAAAACATCATATAGACTGGAGACCGAAAGTGTAGGATCGTATATTGCTTTGGTTCACAACTAGAAGGAGTAGAGTTTTAAAATGTTCACGCTGACATTATACGTCCAATTACCAAGCAGCCTTATTAAAATTCTGTGAGTGAAACAATTCAGTTTGTTCAGCACTGTTTACTTAGCCCGCGACTATAGTGCCTACGTTTATGTAAATAACCACCTTTATTAATTTCAGCCGTTTCTGCTAAAATATTCCATTTTTACGCTAGCGGCCTTTTGTCTTTAGGGTCCTGTGGTGTTGAAACCTAGAATCTAAAACAAATGCATCGCCATTTTTGCCAAAACTTACAGAATACAAAATATTATTGTGCGTGGCAAGAACTTTGTACTTACGTCTATATAATAGTTTCCTGCAGCAATTATTATGATGATCAAATAAATTGCACCTCTTTCATCACTTTTATGATTATAATATACTAATTCGTTTGATGATTCATGTAACACAATCAGTTACAAAAATACAGATACATGGCGTATTATCTATTGATTTTATTATCTTTTGACAGTGGTAATATCGATTTTAATAATTGAAGCACTCGACTCAATGACTTTTTATCTTTTTCAGCGAGCAGCGGGCGAAGCTTCGCGGCGCCCCAGTCAGAAGAACTGCAACACGTTAACTCCGAGACGGAGCTGGACCGACGACTCTCTGATCGACAGAGCCGAGCCATGTACTACACGAAAACACAAGTCACAACTCAGACCACCAACACGACAGACAACCAAACAGACAGACCGCCAGAAACAATCCCAGTAACAAACACAACAGAAACAAATCAGACAGAAGAAATAGTACACCCGTCCATACAGTGGACGGTCGTCAACATCACAGACATGACAAATACAACTCAAGTCCCAAACGCAAACGTTACAGTTGCTCCATTCACTAATCTGACGGAAACGCAGAACACGACGTTTGTGTCCAAAAAGAGGAATCTGACTAGACTAGACTTCGTTAAAGACGGTGGTGGGAATGTGGCTGAAAGCAGGATAGTGACGGAGAAACCGCTGTCATTAGAGACGACTTTCCTGCAGACGCGGATACCACCGAACGTAGAATCTTCTAGAAGGGTGATAGACCAGGGTAATGGGGGAATGGATACTGGAGCTATAGCTGGGATATCGTTTGCTGCGCTGGTGCTCGCGGCGTTGGCGGGAAGTACGGCGTTCGTGCTGTACCGGCGACGGTACCTGAACAAGCCGCAGACTCTCAATGACAAATGCTCCAATCCAGACTCGAGTGGATATCTGGATGACAGTACTATTAGAGTGAGTATTATCTCTTCAATAAATAATTATAATAGAAAAAATTATAAACTCGTTTTTCAGTGCATAGGAGCATGATGAAGGATGAACACACTAACAGAGCTTGCACCTTTGATTTGGGCTTTCGTTTCAGACAGTTTTGTATAGTTCTAAACCATAAATACTCTAGGACTATGTGTATCAACTTTTGTCCACAATCATACATGACTCGATGTTAAAATGAACCAAGGATTGTGGCGAAGACTGTCCCCTTTACCATAGTACAGCCACAGTATCTAATACCTGCCGGGTCAGCGGGATTGTCCGAAAGGGTTACCGGTTACCCCTGGAACATAAAGGGCTAAGGAAGGAACATGAATGGGTTTTAGTCAGTTTTAGTCTGGCACTCCCTTCCGCTCCACCCAGAGAGGGTGGAATCACCCTTTGATGATTACCCACCCTCAAAAAAAAATTGGCAATAATATTATGTTGTCCTAACTTTTTCTTTTTCTCAATTCCAGGACAACTCCGAAGAGATGTACAGCTTGGACAACGATTCGTTCCTGAACTCCCTGGAGGCGATGACCATTCAGAACTACTGGACGGACACCGTCAAGCACACCAAACTGTGATCACGTGACTAATGACGTCACCGACTCGCGAGATGACGACCGAACTGAGCCTATGTACCTTACCTCCTGTCAGAACGACTAGGAATTGAAGAAAGTGATTCTGAAAACAAAAATATCGAGCCGTAACATGACTTGTGACACTAATGTCAGATGTGATGGGCTATTCTATTACTGCTATGTACTGTCAGAAATAGCAAGGAATTGACATGACTAATAAATCGATAAATTACGATAAATCTAACATTATAGATTAATCATTTTGTGAACACTGATACCGTCTGATTAAACTGTCATTTTTTAATTATTTATAAAAGCGACTGTGACATTTCTAATGATCAAATAAGTCGACATTTGTTTATTTTACTGTGATTGTTTTAAATATGTTAATGATTTTTTATTTATGAATATGAACGACAAAATTCAACATGACAAAATATATATACGTACACGATTTAGAGATGACAAATATTATGTTATCAAAGAAAGACTAATATAATCTATTAAGGGCTGGTTTCACCGATAAAATTAAACGCGATCACATTTAAACCGAGTTTAAGATCAGTCAGTGTCAATATTCCTTAACAATAATGACACTGACAGCTATCGAACACCTGTTGTGCAGCAGC
This sequence comes from Hyppa rectilinea, assembly GCA_951799385.1. Classification (NCBI taxonomy): domain Eukaryota; kingdom Metazoa; phylum Arthropoda; class Insecta; order Lepidoptera; family Noctuidae; genus Hyppa; species Hyppa rectilinea. The sequence continues at coordinate 18,476,481 of OX637301.1, read as the reverse complement.
TATTGTGCAGATCGCGTTCCATTGCAGATATAGGTGAAATTTGGCCTATGACAAATATAGAAATAACAAATTTAGTGAATACAAATTCGACAAAACCTATTTTGGCCTAGCAATGAAAAAAAATTGGACTTGAAAGATAACCCCCACTTGACAGTGACAAATATTGAATTTATTCAGACCTTTTGCGAAGTGATTAGTTATGGTACGTACATGAGGGCCAATTTTCATCAACAGTTTATACTAGATGTTCTTTTTTACAATTTTTTATTCTGAGTCCTTGGAAATCATCTCAAATTGAAACCCATCTTTAGTGATTCTTTTAGAATTGTAGGTGCTTCCTGTCATATTTCTAAGGGCTCTCGCATACAGGCGTGACCCGACTCTGAAACAATCAATAATGAAAACTTAAAAATGGTTCTACCAGAGCGCCGCCTGTCTCCGGGGGCCTTAAAGTAATAAAAATCGTCTGACTACAGGTGACGCTATTAAGTGCACTTTAATTTCCAAAAGCAATTGTTTTTTTTTCTGAATATTTTAGTAAATATTTCTATGTCAATGTTTTGAATCGTTTGTAAGTTGTTGATGATTTATTATAGAAATGAAATGACAAAGTATAGGTATAACATGTTGTACCAAATTGAGAAATGACAAGAATCATACAACTTCTTTTTCAATGTTTGATTGAGTGTAAATTTTAACTAATAGTAACATACGATGCAATCTTAATTAAGATAAAGTAATTAATATTTTTAATAAATACATACCTAAATGTAGTTTTTAATTTATACTAGATTTTAATCTATGTTTTGTCATAAACTTGTAAATACATACATAATAATTGTTGTGATAATTTTCATTAGGATGTTATTTTTTAGAAAATACAGTTGTTTTTAGCAATTGCTCGTTTATGGTACCTTTTGGGACTTTGAAACATTTAACACTGAATTTGCTTATAATATGATACCTAATATTATAGTTCCTCAATAAACAATTGTTAAAAACCGCTGTATATAGAGTATACGTTTACACGTTGCGACTAAAATGTCGCAATGAATAATGTACTATTCTTATTGCGACATTTTAATCGCAATGTCTGGACACGGTAGTACATCTTGTCCCAGTAGAATATCATCTATGTGTAAATTTGATATTTTTATAATATTCCCTTTGTGTCAAGTTAATGCAGAACACTGTAGACCTTTAAAACAAAAAACCAAAAAAAATAACTGTTACAAATATTTTGTTTCTGGTAATTATTTTTTTTTTGTTAAAAGTTCCTAATACAGTGTTATGTACAAAACTTGTAGATCTTAAGATTGAAGATTACTATTCTTTAACATTTTTCCAAATAAATTCCACCATCAATATTCATGTAACATAGTTCATAAGCCCCATTCAAGTTAAGACAGTCTAAAACTGATGTACTAATGCATATTTACTGACGTTAAATATCGTAAGACATTATGAATGACTTGTCGAAGCGTGAATGGATGGCTTTAGACATAAGGATGTGATCTCAATATATCATTTTTAAATAAGCGTGGAATGTCTTTGTGTGTGATAGCTTTAAAGATTCCGTTTTATTTTCATACTTATGAACTACTAGCTGACCCGACTGTAGTTGTTCTGTCCAAATGTGTCAATAATTCATACAAAATTTTGTTAGAAATGCACTTCCTTTTAATTCACTTTTTTTTAATTCTTTCGGCCTGTTTTGGACTATTTCGAACATTTTAAAATACAAAAATGCAAATCGGTTCAGCCATTCAAGTGGTGCGTTTACCAACGAACAGCATTTCAGTTTTATTTAAATACATAAGCATACATTTCAAGCGTATATATTTTGTAGGTGTTCTCGATTTACTGTTTTTCATCTGTGATTACAAAATTCCATGGATCTTTTCAAAAGTTTTGTTATAATTTTAACAAACTAAGTTGAGAATTCAAATGTGTATGAATATATCCTTATTTAATTTAATGCATAATATAACGTTGGCACATTTTAAAGTCTTCATTCTCTGTTCTTATAATTTTATGCATATTTTAATTGTGATTCTAGGTCCGTCCAGTGATTGAGATTTGTTTGGTTATACATTTTTTTAATTGGCAATGTTCTGAACAACCCATGTAATCAGAAATGATGTATGAAACACATAACTTATTGATGTATTTAATTTCTCATTGTCAGTCATATCAAATATTATCTGTATATATTTCTGTTAGGTATGTAATATAATAAATGTTGTGTGAAATATTCAAGGAGTTTTAAAATATAAATTTAACATTATTTAGGCTGGCAGTTCCGTTGCCTTTGAGTTATGCATTGTTCACACAAGCTGCTTGCGGTGTCTTGCGCAGTGGCGGCCAGTTGTAATGTAGTACGAACTTACTATCTGATATGGAGCTATTCCAATATACGCAGTACATAATACAACTGACCATCATGGCCACAGACTCTGTCTGAACAATACATTAAGAAAAGTTTTTAAGTTAATTTATGGGCTTCGAAAATATAATTGTTGTACTACATACCTAGAATCAACTACTTATAAAAAGTAAGCGATATCACTTCAATAGTCAACATGTACTAGAATTAAAGTTAAGCGTAAATAATGTTGCATGGCTGGCATTGGAACTGCCAGAACCATTTTCCTTGTAAGAAAAATATTAATGTACTTTAATTTTTTAATAATACTGATGTGTTGTGAGATACATATTTAAATAGTTTTTGAAACTATCCATTGAAATCTGTACTTATAATACATAGATGCCATAGATAAATGATTTGTTTTATTTGTAAAAGTTAATTTAAGGGTCAGCACAATCCGAAAATAACACTTCTATTTCATTACAAAATAAACCTAATTATCAGTGTCATAAAAGGCAACCGGGCACGTTCATGGATGCCTAAAGAACCGTTCAGTGTATACATCAATGTTCATTCATTTCTACACTTTAAGCTCTGACAATATGGATTATTATTTAATGTCATAAGAAAATTGTATGCTCTGCGCCCGTTTAGGTCTGCGCTGACCTTTAACGTGTTAAAAGTTCCCAGTACAAGGTGCTAGGAGATTTTTATGTCGGTGGAAAGAAACGTAAGAACCCCCAATTTATGTAGATCACAGTAATGTGTAATTGGTTTATAAGCCAAAATATAGTAATACATAATTTAGTAAGTATCATTAAATATATTTTTACTTGAAACACTGTTTTTTATTTCTTTGACTATTTGTGTAACCTGAAAAATAATATTAGAGTACCTACAGAAATTTATCCATTACTAATATTATAAATGCGAAAGTAACTCTGTCTGTCTGTCTGTTACCTTTTCACGCCTAAACCACCCAACCGATTTTGCTGAAATTTGGTATGTAGATAGTTTGCATTCATGAGAAGGACATAGGCATATTATTTTTTGGAAATTCAACCCCTAAAAGGGTTACAAGGGGTGGCAAAGTTTGTATGAGAAAAATATTTTTATTGCACATTTTTGCTAGGGTAGGGTAGGTAAGGTAGGTATCATAGTTAAGACAGGACAACGTCTGTCGGGTCAGCTAGTAAAAAATAAAAGAAAAAAACACGAGCTAGAATAAATCTTAGAACAACAACTTTTGAGTAAGTACCATTTTACTAATAATTATATCAACGTACTTAATTTATAGTAACATTAGTACAAGTAATCACGTCTGTATGAGACGCGAGACTAACTAGTACAAAATCACCATAGTTCACAGCTCATTAGAGTCTCCCGGTACCCACTCCGCACCGCCTCGCCTCCCTAAATAGCTAGAATTCCTTATATGGATTTGTATGGGTGGCGCTCACTACTTTAACTCCGGATCACCTCGGCCGTAAACCCTCCACGCGTAGACGACGGTTGGACCACTCAGTGACAACTCGTTGCTCGCATGCTTGTCTTACGTTGACTGCGTATTGCCAACGCGCGGGTCCCGAGTGGACCGCGGGCTGCCTGCGAATGATTCACGCGAATACGATAAGTTAGCGTGGTGCCGCTCCCCACCCTCCCTTCATCCCAACTCGGGGTCTACTTCTTGACGACACGAGGTCCACTGGTTGACCGCGTGACGTTTATTGGTGATAACGCGGCGTCCACCCGTGGACCACCTGTCGACAACGAGTGGACGCCGTACGACGAGGCGGTGCCGGGTGGCTATAATGACCTTTATTTTAGTGTGTTTGTGATCGAATCACACATTTTTAAAAGTTTCTTTTTGAAAGCTTAGGTATTAGGTTCAAATTGTAGATGTATAATCATTAGTACATATATATCGATGTGTATAATACAGCTCTGCTCTCCAGGAAATAGACCTTTTCAAACGAAACGTAAAAAAACGAAACGTTTCTGTCAAGTCTTTACGTCAAACACAACTCAATCCACTTTGACACTTTGCATTTGCAGTTGTCAAATAACAGCGAATGTAAATCACTGACGTATACGTCAGTGATGTAAATTCACTTGTTGTAATTATTTATCAAACAAGCAACTAAAATAACTTTAAAAATGGTTCAAGCGTGGTTTATGGATGAAGAGAAAACCGACCAGCGTTTGGAACACCATAGGAACCCACCAGAATACGTTTCTCTAGAAGATTTGTTCAAGAAAACTGGCGTAGAATATTTCAAAGTGAGTACAAGTTTTTGCGTAATTCTAGAACTTTAATAGCTTTGTTATCAATCGTTTTTTTTGTCATTTAATGAAGACGATTCATAGATAATGCTTATTATCTTCTTAAATGCTGTAAGCACCCGATAATGGTCCTCTTAAATTTGCAAATCATGTGTAGTATTTAAAACTAACATCATGGTTTGTAGTTATTAATTCCTACATACCTACATCAATTTTATTGCGATGTTATACACATTGTATAAACACTGCAGGTTTTGTAAACATTGCTCAGTGGAAATGTTTGATTAAACATGTACAGGTTTCTGTCACAGAAAAGTTTAACATTAAGTACTGTGTTTTTGTTAAGTCAAATTACTTGTTAACAATTCGCTTGTCCTTTGAATGCTCTTGTCTAAAATTTTTATTAGTATTTCTAAATTTATTAATTTTTCATGGATCTTTGACAGTCATAAGTCAGTAGTCAGAAGCCAGAAAGTCTGACAGCCGGTCTTACCAAGGGGTATTATATTACCCAGTTACTGACTGGGTTGTGGAGGACAGATAGGCAATTGTTCCATGTAAAATGCTGGTATTCAGCTGCATGTGGTTAAACTGGAAGCCGAGCCCAACTATGTTGGGGTCGCTTTTCTAAATTAATAAATTACAAGGTGTGGCTTAGAATCTATTATTTTGGATTAAAGAATAAAACTAAGACACTGCCATGATTGAAATTTGATGTTCAATAATATAAACTTGTTTTTTGGATTTCAGAGCACATTTCAGACAGGTTTTGGGTCATCAATTTTAGTAGTGTGATCTTTAACAACTTATTATCTAGATATTTGGCATTCCATAATACCCCCCCCCCCTTTCTTACCCCTGATCTCAGGGACGATGACGACATTGAGCGGGCGCGGAGGGCCTTGTCGGTTAGAGCGAATATGCAGGCTCGCAGGTTTGCTCGTTGCTCAGTAAGTGTTAAAATAACTCTTTTCAGAGCGTACTGCACTGGCTTTTACATGAGCAACCTGTGGGCTAGATATACTCTAAAATCGTACAATGCCCTCCGCGTGCAATACAACAACGCGTTCAGGGTGCTGTTGGGGCTGCCTCGCTACTGTAGCGCATCAGGGATGTTCGCGGACGCGCATGTGGACTGACACTATGCGTAAGCGCTGTGCGTCTCTGGTGCGTGGGGTGTGGGGCAGCGACAACAGTATCCTGTCTCTAATTTCGAGCAGGCTGGACTGTCCGTACGTCAATCGCTGTTGCGCGATTTCCCATGGAATGGTGCAGCCGCGGTGAAGCGTCGGACAGTACTGCCGCTGTGTTTTTATTAAATTGTTTAAATATTATTAAAATTACTAACATAGGATAAGTATTTTACTAACAATTGAGTCATGGTTACTTTTAAATAAAATAAATTATTATTATTATTATTATAATGTCCTTTCAGGTAGCTTTTTTTCTAGTCATTGGGCTAGTGTCGACTAATCTGCCATTTTGGACATTACATCAAACTATACAGGGGTGTACCTTCACTTGCAATAATAATCAACTATCTTTCAGTTAGACAACCATAAACTACACTTTTCTATTTACTTGAATAAACACTGACACAACAAAAAACAACAACAATTCCAGCTGAATGTAGACACCTATGCAACAGACGGTGTACTGGACAAACTGAAGAAGGAGCGAGGATACACATATGAAGATGAGATGACCTGCTCTAAGGAGTGCCTCCCCAACTATGAGGAGAAAATCAAGTCATTCTTCACTGAACATCTTCACACTGATGAGGAGATAAGGTATGCTGGGATGTGGCTGGAAGTGTCACATCTTGCCTACTTGCACTTCAAAAATATGTCTTAAGTTTTAGGTTGAGCTGCATGATTTATGACAAATGCATGCACTGACTACATAGGCTCATTTGAATCTAAACGGATCTTTCTTTAAAAGGCAATTTCAAACACCAACCTACATGTTCTTCACATGATTTGACCGAGATTATGTCTGGACATTAAAACGACTGTGACCTCTGAGTTTGTTCCGGCCTTTCTTCTCTGAGTAGTCAGTTAGGAATCGCCAACCTATTGATATGTAAAAGTGTATGTGAAAAACTAATCTACAAAAATAAAATAATTACACCTACCTATTTACATACCTACTTATCTCCACACCTACCTACTTGCTTGATTTTCCACAAAATTTCTTTTATACAGCCAAATTTGTTGAGTTGTCTCAAGTGATGCTTCGTCGTACATGTGGCAATTGATTTTTATTCATGTATATAATTATGTTAAACATTAATTTGCGAAAGTAACTTTTACACACATATTAAAATGGAAACAGTTCTACAAATTTTTAAAGAGTAACTACAGTTTCTTGCCCGGTCTTCTCCATACGAAACTACCTTTTGAAAGGCACGACTTTAATTCTATTTCTTGTTCGTTTTGACATTCAAAAGTGCCTTTTTTGTGCCTATTTGAAATTAATGATTTGACTTTGACTTTAAACATTTACTCTTATGTTCCAGATTTGTGCTGGCTGGTTCCGGATACTTCGACGTGCGTGACGCCGACGACCAGTGGATCCGCATCGCTGTCAGCGCTGGAGACATGATCGTCATCCCCAGCGGGATCTACCACCGGTTCACGCTTGACACTAATGTTAGTATCACTATATGGGCCTACGGACCGTGAGTAATGGGTAGCTCACCGTTAGATCAGGACTAGGCCCGTGCCGGACGGCGCATTCGTATTCCACGTGCGCCTCGAAGAGGTGTCAGCATTAAGGAAGGGGCTCGTTAGGGTCAAAGCCTGCCGGGTCAGCGGGATTGTCCGAAAGGGTTACCGCTACTCCGAAAGATAAAGGGCTAAGGAAAGAACATTGATGGGTTTTAGTCAGTAAGAGTCTGACGCTCCACCCAGAGCGGAAGGAGTCAATAAATGATGATTTCCCACCCCAAAAAAAAAGACAATGAAGCTACACAGCCTCTCACAGACAGTATTATAATTCTTAACCAATTAGATGTTCGCCTATTAGAAGCCATTTGCATATAGGTTATATTTATTGTCGTTTCGAGAGAATTTTTCTTATAAAACTATGGTTCATACACTGTGTGTATGTGTAACAAGAGAGACTTTTTTTAAAATGTAGGATGATGAATAAATTGAATCGAATAAATAACCATGAATAGTTGAGACTCATTACTATTATTTAGTAAGTTCCCTTACATATTACTTAAGTGTGTTCAGGGACTATTGTGTAATATAATAATAATTTTCTTTAACCAACAATAAGCTTATCAAACATTCACAAGTTGTTAGGAAGTACACCTGATTTTCTGAAAAAGTATGTCTAGGTATATGTAGAAATAAGTTTATAATAGGGAAGATGACAGGGTAAAGAAACAGAAATTATATTTAGTCCATTAGTCACACGTATTTTTTGCTTTATCATTACATTATTAATGACTTTGATAAAACGCATTAACGTTGGGCAGTGTGGGCGCGCTACGTCACAACTCAGTATTAAATCTACATAGGAGTGACGTCATGCCACATTTTAAAACAACGTATCGACGTAATCTTTTGATTACGTAAAAAAATAAAAAATAGGTGTCCAATATTTTTAATAATCTAGCTGAGGGACAAATACAAATATATTTGTCATCATCCGTGTTATGTAGGATAATAAAACCATCAACAATAATAAAATCCCTTTAATTCCAGAACTTCATAAAGGCGAAGCGTTTCTTCATCGGGGAGCCGGTCTGGTTGCCGTACAACCGGCCGGCCGACGACATGGATGCTCGCAAGGAATACGTGGAGAAACTCGAAAAAGGTTTCATCGTCACCGCCTGCTGAACGTAAAACACGGACTAGGTGGCACATGGAGTGTGAAGAATGTGCGGGGTTGATGCGAAGCCCAGTTTAGTTATAAATATATATTCAAAAATGTATTGCTCAACACAGTACATTTCATACATTTCTAGTAGTCAAGTGAATGCGTAGTCACAACTTGCATCAATCCAATCCAATTAATAAAACCAAGTCGGAAAGAAAATAAAATCGAAATACCCTAAAGAATATCAAAAAAAATAAATTAATCCGATACTTGTCATAGATTCAAATTAAAAAGTAATGTCAAAGTTTAGATTATGTAAATAGTTATTTGTTATGCAAGGCTGGAAAGTTGATTTTTGGCGCGAGTACTTCTATTGAAACCTGAGTAAGCGAAGGATTCTAGGGTTGAACCATGAGCGAAGCGAGTGGTTCAAATATAGAATCCTGAGCGTAACGAAGGTTTCAAAGGTACGAGACGCAGAAAAGCTTTGCTGCCGAGCGCAACACACAATTTTTCACCTCACTACAGCGAGGAAACTGCTAGGTGCAAGAAAACAGGTGTTGTTGAGTTTTATTTTGTTCGAGCGTCTCACATACATTGACTCATGTGAAGAAAATAAAAGATACTTTGCAATGTATCTTATGAGTTACATAGAATATCTCTAAAATTAAATACCATGTATTTTGTTCTATATCCTACTTGTCGTCTAAGGAGAATGAAAGAAAAAACTAATTTAACACAGTTATTTGTGTTAAATTAGTTTTTTTTTTAACTAATTTAATTTAATACTTATTTATTTTTGCCAAGCAAAGGATTAAATAACATATTATATTAGTATTTATTTTATTTAAAAAATTAAACTTAAATTACTACACAATTGGGTATTTGACAGGGTAGTATTTTTATGGCATATTCAAATGTGACGTCACATATTTTTTAATCAAATGGAATACTTATTAACATTAATTCCAATTTTACAATTACATCCTCACAAAATATTTAATTTCTGTACTGTGATGGAAGTTTTTAAGGTGAGCGGTATTATTTAATATTTTATTTTAGACCATGTCATGCATTTTCAGTGGACTGGCAGTATAGAAAATTATTAAATAGAAAGGTTCGAATTTTAAAAACTCTTTCCACGCTAGAGAGCAAAATGCGATTTTCGGCTCAGATTTCGAATGACAAACAGACTCTTTCCGAGCCTGTGAGGTGAAAAATAATTTACCAATATAAAGATACATAAGGAATAATGTAAACCAAACAAAGGTTAGTTTTTCATGATTATTACTCAATCCACCACGTGGGCCCAGTGCGGGTTGGTAGATGTCACATGTCTTCGAATTTTCGTTCACAATGTTTTCCTTCACCGTTTTTGAGAGCAGTGATGATGAAAGTAAATACAATAAGAAATATGCCTGTCTGGGTATAGAACTCACGACCGATACTACAGAGCCACCACTACTCTCACTACAACACAGTAGGTAGTAGAAATTACCACGCTCGTGTTGCTACACAGCGTGTGTATTACCACGCTCGTGTTGCTACACAGCGTGTGTATTACCACGCTCGTGTTGCTACACAGCGTGTGTATTACCACGCTCGTGTTGCTACACAGCGTGTGTATTACCACGCTCGTGTTGCTACACAGCGTGTGTATTACCACGCTCGTGTTGCTACACAGCGTGTGTATTACCACGCTCGTGTTGCTACACAGCGTGTGTATTACCACGCTCGTGTTGCTACACAGCGTGTGTATTACCACGCTCGTGTTGCTACACAGCGTGTGTATTACCACGCTCGTGTTGCTACACAGCGTGTGTATTACCACGCTCGTGTTGCTACACAGCGTGTGTATTACCACGCTCGTGTTGCTACACAGCGTGTGTATTACCACGCTCGTGTTGCTACACAGCGTGTGTATTACCACGCTCGTGTTGCTACACAGCGTGTGTATTACCACGCTCGTGTTGCTACACAGCGTGTGTATTCCAGGTTTTAGCCTTTTGAACGCCAGACCATAAACGCACGCGCGTGCCCTCTACGGCAAGCTACAAATTTTATCTCTTCTTTTTATCATGAATTTCCCAATATCAATAGCGTCTTCTAATTTGTTTCATGTCATTAAATACGAACGAGAGTTTCAGTTTTAAGATATCTATGTAAACACTCACAAAAGTAATGATTTAATTGTTTATTTCATGTTATAGTGTTGGTGCTATTGTCACATATTTGTGTCGTTGGCGTACAGGGCATGCGCTCGCTTGTCACGTATAATGGCGCTTAAAAGGTTAATAATATACTCTCATACAAGCGATGGTGATTCCTAGGTATTTGATTGATAATTTCATTTTAATATCAAGTAGAAATTGTATATGTGATATAATTAAAAATTCCAATGTATGTATATGTAGGATAAAGATATGAAATGAAACCTCATTATATGATCATTAAATAATTACTTTAGAAAAATTTTATTGCCATGTTTGATGCAAATGTTTATTTTAAACATGGCAACATTTTTAGATTTTTGAAACTCGAATATTCATCCATTGAGTGGGTTTCCAGTCCATATTCCTACTAATATTATAAATGTGAAAGTCTGTATTTTTAATGTTTTTAATCTATCGGACTTGAATGTTTCTCACTCAGGAAGAATATGACCTAGGGGCCGACTCCACCTCTTAGCAGTATTGCAAGTTGTAGATAGTGGATTCTAACGTAGGTCAGCGGGATCGTCCGAAAGGGTTACCGTTAAGGGGATGAGGAAGGAACATGGATGGGTTTTGGTCGGTATGAGTCTGACTCTTCCTCCGTTCCACCCAAAGCGGGAGGGGTCATTTGACGATTTGCCACCCACAAAAAAGAAAAAATATTATTGACCCACCCCGTTATAGCACACGGAGTGGGGTCGCTAATATTTCATATTTTATCATCCGATCCGAGGTGTTGAAGTGTTGGTAGCTCTATGTATAAGTGAATAGAAGTAACACACTTGAAAAACGTAAAGTTTGCTCAAACAAACGTATCATGAAAACTTGCAGCAAGTGAAAAGGAAAACTTTTAACGTAGTTTTATGCCATTTCTTGTAAAGTGATATATATTTTGTTATTTTGTACATATTTGTATTAAAAATATATCTTATAGTAAAGCGTGTTGTATCTACGTATGTTATAATAAATATTGTTTAAAATTTTTGGGTTTTTCTGAACTGAACTGTCATCGATATAGTAGACCTCATCATTTTTCAAAATCAAAACTAAGTATAATATATAGTGTGTTAGGTTAAACGAGGGACATATTTTCAGGGCGTATTATTAGTACTCATGACAATCAACAACTTTAACTATGGCACCAACTCTGAAATATGAAAAAAATCAGTTGTTCTGTACATTAATGTTCGCATAATTCGTCAAAATGCAGATTTTTTATATTTCTGTACCCCCTGAAATTATGTCCCTCATTTAACCTAACACGCTGTATAACTGCAACATATTATTATTAACAAAAGAGCTTGTCGTTTAAGGGCCCAACGGGCCCACGTACAGTCGAGTTCATTAATATATTGGCACTGTCAAGGATTCAAAATATTGTGAGTGTTGAAAAGCTCAATAAATTCTATAGAACCTATACATCAAAAATATGTCCTCATGTGAACGGTTCAATAATATATGCTGAGATAATATATTCATGTTAATGAGAAAAACCAGTCACATATTAATGAATCTAAATCTTGACCACAATTTAATGATGCTTATAGTTGTCACAATATTATGATTTTTTTTGACGGTCATATATTTTTGAAGCCTGAAAGGGCCAATATATTAATGAACTCGACTGTACCACAATCATACCACAATGGTGCGTCAAAATACGACGGCCAAATCAATCACATCAAGGACACGTCGAAGACAACACCACCACCAGCGAGAGTGTGCTGAAGCGGCCGGCCACATCGCAAGCACAACGTTGCGTCAACCAATTTGTTTTGATTTTGTTGTTACCACATTGTAACTGCAAGAAGCTATAGCGACACTATTCACATGTGACCATTGGTTGCCCACATGTGGTTGCTGCGATGTGGTGTGGTTGTGGTTCGTGTGATCAAGCACTTATGACGTGCAACTCATGCAAGTCACGTTCAACCTTAGAGCGATTAACCTTAAGGTGAATCCTCCAACCAGCCCGCGAAATTCAAATTTTCTTAAGTTTTTTGCAATTTGCAGGCCAGTGATAGGTTTTATGTTGATGAACATTTGATTCGCGGCTGTAAGACGTATGTAGTTACAGAAATATAATCATCAAAATCATTAATACAACCCTCCGAGCTCATAAAGGTTCCGGAATGACTTTGACCTTGTAAAAAGTCATTTTTACACCTTCCACCACCTGCAAATTGCAAAAAACTTAAGAAAATTTGAATTTCGCGGGCTACCCTGGAACATCAACCTTAAGCGGGATAGTCCGAAAGGGTTACCGCTACCCCGGAACATAAAGATCTAAGAAAGGAATACGGATGGGTTTTACTCATTAAGAGTCTGACACTCCCGTCCGCTCCACCAAGAGCGGGAGGAGTCATTTGATGATTTCTCACCCTCAAAAAAAAAGAGCGATAAACCTATTACGAGGTCCACGTTAATACCTACAATATCAGAAAACAAAAAACTTGAATCTATTGGTACTTAGATATTAATCATGGCGCCATCTTTAGGTTTATAATAGTAGGTATCTACTACCTACCTTATAGATGAATGTAGGGACCACACATAGCCTAATAGATTTATTTTCTATAGTTATGTCATACACGAATATGCTCGTGTATGACATAATTATTTTAGTTCATCGGTACGATATGTAAGTCACTATTTTTTATATTTTTGATTTGCTTATAAGTAGGTAGGGTCAAATTACCGATGCAATCAGGAGGTAATAACTGATCTTGGTGCGTGTACGGACGTGAAGCGCTCATGGTAGGTACCCGATTGGAAGATCATATAGAAACGTAGATCGAATGGCTGCGATCTTCAAAAAAACTTGTTGGTCGACTGATCGTCAAACTACCTTCTTCGTGAAAGCTTCTGCGGCCAAGATAGCAATCTGTCGTGCGACAAGTCGTGACCAAATAGTGTGATACTGTACGAGATTTCTAAGGGTAAGCTCCCAGTGAGCACACAGTACAATTCAAGGGATTCTCTAATGATCTAGTAACAGAAACAAGCTAGAAGAAGACGCGTGAATTCTTATCTCATTCAACGCATTGTAACTTAGCCATAGTCAAGAATACTCTAAGTAAAAACTCCTTGAGTAGCATACAAACTCAACAGCTATTGTCGATTTCCACTAATAAAAAAACAACCTCAAAAACGTCAAGAAGCTATCAAAAAAAAACTCAAAAAAAATGACAACAATATTTTTTCAAGATTTTTAGTTATCATAAGTAATATCGTTTAAAAATATCCATTAGGCATGACAAAAGCGTGAAAAACTAAAATATCAAACCGGTCCCGATCTTAACTGTTAAAACTTACAAGTGCAGGTAATTATTTCGTGAATGGCTTTCCACACGTACCTAAGGGCCGGAGATTCCGCGCACTAGCTTGCTTTTCTTGCTATCATTCTGAAACCCAGTTCAAAGACGTACATTGGTTGACCTTGTTGCCCAACACTTTTGAGAGACATTTACTACTTCATGGGTATATTAGTGAGGAACCATTAAAATTTCGAGCATAAAAAAATATTTTACTAACTAATAAAACATGTTACAGACGTGCCTTCCGCGCTAGAAGACGACGAAGAATACCAAACTACCCATAGAAAACAATTTACCAATCCAATATCCAATACCAGAACCAATATTAAAACAGAACCTACCCCAAAAGAAGTGACATACACACTACCTTTATAAAAACAGTGGTGGAGTTAAAGGAAGAAGCTATAGCAACGTTGGAAGTAGCTCTGCTCCAAACTTTGGAACCAGTGAGACCAGCAGTGGTTCTAGTGCCAAATCTTATAGCACCGCGATTGGTAGCGGAAACAAAGTTAACGGTGGCATTAGCACTGCTCTAGTGGTTTCATCAGCAGCATCTCTGCAGGCACTAGCGGTTCCACCAAATCATCTCTAAAGGCACTAGTAAATTCTTCGGTGTCAGCTCTAGTGTCTCTCGCGTAGTGAAACCGGTGGCATCTTAGTGGTACCAGCACTATCTACCCATACTTCCTCTAGTGGTATCTGTGGTCAAAGGCAAGTGGCATTAGCAAAGTAACCGGTGACACTAGTGGGTTCTCCGTTTATGACATCGCTGATAGCATAAGAATTGTTGGTGGCACCGTTAGTGGCATTCTTGCTGGTGGAATCGCAAGTAGCACTGTCACTGTTGCCAGAGGCATCGAAGGTGCCATTTTGCCGGTGGGGTCGTTTTTGGCACTAGCACCTACTCCGAAGGAACAGTTTCAAAATCAACACAAACCAATACCATGGCACCAGGTGACGCCGATGCACGGGGAGGCATAATTGTCTTCACGCTGTGGTACATATTTATCGCCTTCAACTACATAATGTGAGTGCTTTTTTACTATTATATCTACGTAGTTAGTTTTATTAATTTTCTAGATTTTAGACACATTTTTAATTTTCCCAATAAACGGTTCTTGTTATGAAGATTAACCCATTGGATGGTCGCCTATGAGAAGCCGTTTGCTTATAATAGCTCAACGATTTAAACGGTTATATTTATTGTCGTTTCGAGAGATTTTCTTTAAATGAACCTATGGGGTTCATATGACTTTTGAGGGGTTCAAAATAATTTTGACTGCGTACTACTCTTAAAAACATAATCGAATAAGTTTGTGCCAGCAGTCAATAATTATAATTACATAAAAATGATGATCAATTTGACCGGATTGATCATTATTTAATGAACGGCATGTTGTTAAAACTTTACAGCGATGTCTAAACAATTATCTATATTGACATTTTTATCAGCTAATATTAGCTACGCTAGCTATAAAGTACATATGAAACTTATTTTTATTTCTACTACGATACTTATTTTTATTTTATCCATTTAATATTTCTATTATTATGTCTAAAACCGTAAAAAAGTATTATAATGATTATATGGGGTAAATGAATAAAAATATACCAAATCTATCTGTACAGGGTAAACAACCATACACACACAAAATATAAACTAACAGCCGCACAGGTCGATCCATCAGGTTAAGCTACCCTTGCCGGGGTTGGCCGTGGATGAGTCTTTACATACCGGGACTCCTCCGTGCCTCGGAAAGCACGTTAAGCCGTTGGTCCCGGCTGTCACCTGTGCATCTTTGACAGTCGTTACGGGTCGTCGAAAATCTGATAGCCAGTCTTACCACGGGGTATCGTATTGCCCAGTTACTGGGTTGTAAAATACTGGTATTCAGCTGCATCCGGTTAGACTGGCAGCCGACCCCAACATAGTTGGGAAAAGGCTAGGCAGATGATGAGTGTCATTTAATTATCTAATACTTGTAACTTCATTACATATTTTTAGCGTAATACCGATAGCGCCTGATTGCAAAATCAATTAGGTTCTCATCCTCCTCTCTTTGCCTTTACATACTACCCAGTATCTGTACCAACTAGTGTCTTAACATAACAATATTATAATCGTTAACTAGCGGCTCGTAACCTGCCGCGAAATGATTCGCATGGAAGCCGCAAAATACTGAATATAAAAACAGCTAAATTTTTATAAAACTCCGTCGAACCCCGACCCTTCACGTCGCATCACATCGTCTCTCGCTGTTACTTCGTTTTCGCTTATCGTTCTTTCTGCCTTTTCTTTGCACGGCTCCTTTGGGTTGTAGTGTTGTTAAATAGCCTATAAACAATCCAAACATATTTTTTTTTAATATGGCCGGTAGTTTCAGATTGGCATGTTCAAACGAAACACAATCAAACTCATCAGCTTTATAATATCATAACAGATTATCACACTCGATTACTCGGTCGCTAATCGGTTCCACATCATGTACGCACGGCGTCACGTTACGCAATACAATTCCAGTATAAGCTGATCTCTCATTGCACGAAGGTCGTGTTCGTGAACGGGTGCCGCCAGTTCTGACTGGACATCTTTGAGCAGGCGGCCACGGCTTATTGTTGTTGCCTATTGACGCTTTTAACGTGCACGTTTTTCTACATCGTTCTCACATATGTATAATTCCAACTTAAATGATGTAACCAAGATTTTCATTTCAAAGAGTATGCATGGAGTTTTTTCCCTTTTGTTGTTAGGACCCTACTGCGCTTTGGAATGGGGAACCAGCTTCTTCTTTCTGACTGACCGACTCCTTGACTATTCAAAACTGCCTGTAAATTATTTAATTGAAAGAAATGACTTGACGGAAAGCCTGTTCGATGTGAGGTCAGCTTAGACTGGAATGTATAGCTTGATATGCCGTCAAATGTACTCGCATTAGCATCATGTCGCCACCATGTGTGTACTGCATGATTATTTATAGCTCCCACCGTCTGGAAGGAGTCTGTTGTTCAATGGTTAAGTATAACTTTTTTTTTAATTATCATACGGTTTTAAAATACGTTGTACAGACGCCAGCACATCAAGCAATCTCAAACTGTCGTATATTTCCAACTGAACATTAACCTTATAGTTTTGTAATAAAGTTGAAAATCTATCAAAGAAATTTGACAGATTGGGGAAGCTACCTACTGGCACAGGTCCGGTTAACTTATCTAGCAAATAGTTGCATACAAATTGTATTGCTGGGGAGTTGCGGAAGTGCTGGAGGGCTGGCGTTTTGGGGGACTGTCTTACGTAATTTGGACGTTCAAATAGAGCTGATTCTCAGCCGGATTAATGACTTTAGATTTTGGTCAAATTTTATGTTTATTTATCTATTTTTTAGCAGTAATTCAGAATTCCCTCCTCACTTTGATCTTCTATCATAGAACACGGTGTTCACTAGTCCAAAAGTATACTGACCTAAACAATCCATAAAGTAATTTACTTTCAAACATAACTCTAAAATTCAAGTGCTATCAACTTAGTTCCCAGCTGGCCCGTCCATGTAGGTCATGTTATGTAAGGGAGCCCCCACACCCCGGGTGGGGGCTCGGGGACTCGACCTTCCAACACTGCGGATTTTAAGCCCCCAACGGATGAAAATTTGTATATTACGGGGTAAGGGTAAAGGTTAGCGCACACTGGCGGGGAATGACATCGAGGTGGATTTGCCGCAGGCTAGCACACACTGATGATTTGCATTGCTGCCTGAGGCCGCCACTGCGGTTGAAGTAACGCTGCGGCATGCCAGCAACACCCAGCGACATCCTACGGTACCTACCTATGTCACGAGAAAAAGCGTGCACCCCTTTTTTTTTTGAGGGTGAGAAATCATCTAATGACTTCTCCCGCTCTGGGTGGAGCGGAAGGGAGTGTCAGACTCTTACTGACTAAAACCCAACCATGTTCCTTCCGTAGCCCTTTATGTTCCGGGGTAGCGGTAACCCTTTCGGACAATCCCGCTTACCCGGACGAGGGAAAAGCGTGCACCCCTAGGAGGGGGGGACTGCCTCTCCCCCGCGATCATATGCTAGCGGAATGAGGAGCCGCATGCCGTTGTTGTCGTTGATGCTCCGTGGTCGGTGTTCTGACCTTTGGAATCTATCTATGGTACCATTAGATACAAACGTATTTACGTTGTTAAACTTACGAGACCCTGCCTCGCCGTCCGCCGATGTGCACTGGCCTTACTTTGAAATTAATAAGTCCATCATACCCCAGTTTAAAAACAATTATAATTTTAATTAGTACATATTAAAGATAATTTTGGGTACTTCAGAGGTTATTTCAGGGCTTGCTTTCCCGGTTTTTACGTGTTATATAATGTCTTGTGGTCTGGTGCTAGAAATAACGAAATTAAATTACCTTTGAACCCGTATTTGTACGATGTAAAATCGATGGCTCTTTCTTAATTTATTTTTTCATATTTCTGCAATTGACTTAGGTTCTAGAAATAGCTAGTCTAGCTAGTAGATATCACGGAGGTGTCACGTAGACAAGTTTGTCGTTTTCTAACTGCATTGGCATTGAAAGAAGTATTTAATAACTCAGGTGCAGATATTCTCACGATCGACTTTAGTGCCTTTGAAGAAATTGATTTTATCGTGGCAATTGGTGCCAGTCTGTTTATACATTTTCTTTGAATACACTTCCTAAGATATTATTCTATGGAATACCTGCCAAGTACCTAATATAATTATAGAAGATAGAGCCTAAACGAAGCAAACTCAAACCATTTATTTCAAACAAACAAATTACATGCATTTTTGAATTGTCAAGAAGTTTGACAGTCAGAAAGGTGAAGCTAGTTGCCCATTCTAAAGCAGTAGGTACCTATGGAGTAGTAGGTACCTATGGAGAAGAACGGGCCAGAAACTCCACGCACACTCTTTTAAATCAAAAATATGGTTACAAAATACACTTCCCAGATCCTATTTTCAATGAATGCGCAATGCGAATGAACAAAATATGTTCTGAAATACGAAGACTCCCCCAAATGTGCTAACCTTTCTGAAATACCAGTTTTTATGACCCACAATGTTTTTCATTGCCATACCATTAGGTTAATCTCCTCATCGATTTACCATTTCTACTTCCATCAGTTGATGAATACCTGTCAATAAGGCTGTATGGCCTAACATTAGAATTATCATATTATAAGGAAGCAGCGCAGGCTACGGTAGCGCGTGAAATTCAAATTTTATAAGTTTTTTGCTCAAAAAAATTAAATAATAATATGAATCGCGGCCGTAGCAACTACTTACGTATTTACTGATTTATAATCATTAAAATTATCAATACCACTCTATGTTCTCTCACATGTCATGAAATAGTTATTCCATATCGTAACGAACTTGACGATTTTAATTATTACAGTTCTGTAAATACGACGTGTTTGTTACGGCCGCGAATGATATTATTATTTTATTTTTTTATTTCAGAACAGTGGTTCTAATTTATTTATTTCTAACCGATTTGACAATACGTTGGGCGGGTGACTCCCAAAATAGGCATTGGCTTATTAGAAATCAAATTAGTATGACGAACATAGGACAAAACAAAGTTATCTATATACGGACGGTATACCGAGTTAAATACCCTACCTAACAAATAACTTGGTTAGGACTGTACCCACGTCATCTACATTTCAAAACTGCCTATACTTCAGCGGGATAGTCCGAAAAGGTTACCGCTGCTCCGGAACATAAAGGGCTAAGGCAGGCACATGGATGGATTTTAGTCAGTAGGAGTCTGACACTCCGTTCCGCTCCACCCAGAGCGGGAGAGGTCATTTGATGATTTCCCAACCTCAAAAAAAAGACTGCCTACCTATATTCGCCCTGTCAACTCATTGTTACATAACACTAAGTACCTACCTAAGTAACCATATACGTAGTTTATTTATACTCATTCAGTAAAACATTGAACACACCATTGTACAGCTTACACTCATTCTAATTTACGTCGTACCAATTCGTGCATGTAAACCATTCCTAAATCCTGAATGACGATAATTTATTGCGAGCCAATAAACTGGTAGGAAATTTATTACGTCTCGAATTCAAAGCATTTTGATACAACGAAGGAAATCTTGGATTGGATTCCATTGATAATTCGGAAATATGTAACATGCAGAGCCCATTATGATTTACTACGGCATTTTATGATTTGCTATTGTTGTGTTCTGATTGAACTATGAATGTTTTGTAGTACCATATATCTGTCGTTTTTGTATCTTCAATCGGTTTTCATACCTACTATCTACCTTCCATTATGCTACGTAGCATCACCCAATTTAAGCGGTTTTTTCAAAGGTTAAGGAGTTTTAACATGTCATCATTTGCCTGTAGAAGTTGCAAGTAGATGAAAATACCTAATATCCAAGACCATAATTGGCCAGTAATGAAAGTCATAAGTTCGTAGCAAAAATACTAAGAAGAGGAGACAAAGGGTTGCCAACAGCATTCTTCAACCACGGGATATGGATTTGTCTATGACTTATCTATGGTTGATGGTATGGATGATCTATGGTTTGGTTTGTGTGTTTTTTGGAACTGGGCTTCAAAACCTTGTCATCATCCTAGCCTTTTTTCCCTAATTTTCAAATATCGTACTATATTTGGTTCCTGCTTTAGTATTCTGAGAGCCTCTATATACTTCTTCAATAGTCAGTACATAGGTTGCTATCGGCACCGCCACCGCTGTGTTACGCAAGCTGGATCGATAGCGGCCTTCCTCGAGCCTGTACGAACCTAGATGTGGACTGAACCCCTATAATTCCTGGGTCGTTACGAGTTATGCAACCCGCGCCTGCGCGCTCTACGCACAAATCTGGGCCAAGTATAGGTACAAGTACTAAGTTGGAATAATGAAGCTGAACTGAGGTTCCGTGTTATTGTGAAGTCTTTTCATATGCATTGTGTGTCTGTTCTTTTGTGGCGAAGTCTTCAGGGCTAGACATAATTGGACGTTGTTACACGAAAAGGATCCTACTACATATTTGTGAAGGTGTCGATTCGCACCCCATTAAATGAACTTTGTGCGAATCGACTACAGAAAAAAAAATATTTTTAAAGGAGTCGATTCGCACGTTTTGTGCGAGTTAAATTTGTGCGAGTCGTCCAATAAGCCGGAACTAGCAGTCTAATAGAGATTTTTGGAATTATAACAAGATTCACTATATAAATCTTTGGCAGAATCTGTACTATCATCAGAGTCATCATCTAATTTGTAACACCTCAGACAAACAAAGTTACACTCGTCATCAGAGTCGTAATTATCCTTGTGAGATTTTGGCACACATTTTTGATGATACCGTCCTTCACATAATGAACAGGTAAGCATCTTTTCCTTATCTTCTTATGAACTGTTAATATTTCGGTCTCATCAACATTGTTCTGTTAAAACTCGTAGCTCTCGCCAAACTGGTTGCCTCAAGTTTTCGTAGCGAAAGCTCTGGAAAACGCTGTCGATAACATCGAAACCATCCTATGCCAGCAATTTTATTTTGATGCCAGTTTTCAGGAGTATTTTTTTTGCTACAGAAAACTGGTAAGCAAGTTCTCGGACTTGTTTAGAATCTAAACCCATATGCATGTACGCTGCTTTTTCTAAGTATTCTCGAAACTGAATCTCTTGATGCTCTTCAAATACCTTCTTTACGTCATTCTTCAATAGTTCTATTGATTTATCACTAAGATCATTGTTTTTATTAAGTTGAAAATATTTGAAAATTGTAGACTTAGGTATTTTGTATTTTTCAACCACTTACTCCACTGAGCATCCACTTTTGACTTCTTTAAGAGCCTCCGATAGAGTGTCTGGACATATTTTATCTCATTTCACTCCGGTTTTACTATGTGGCACTGAAAAGATACAAAATTATTGTAACATCTTTTATGTATCTAAATTATGTCCACAGGTACAACCGAATATATTTACCTATGGACAGTCCATAGGTACATCCGATACCCCGTCCACAGGTACAAATATTAAGATATGAACGTTGAATATTTGAATCTTTTCAAAGAATATCAATAGGATCGTGAAACGGTACTTAAAGCAATAAAAAAACACTACGCTCTATAATACACATACATTCTCACTTCTAGGTTGAGTTATCTAACTGAAAAATACCTTGAAAATTAACATAAAAACTTACTTTTTGTAGCAAAAATCTTCAACAGCACACCACAACGAACTTAGACCAGACAGCACAATAAGTGTTAGTCAGTGGTGCCATTCGTTAAAAATAGTTTACGGATACGTTCAAGCTTTGAATAAATAGGTCTTTTATTCATTGAAATATGTTAGTGTCCATAGGTAAAGCCGTCCATAGGTACAACACTTGACCCTAATGTTTTTATAAACATTTGAAAGACTTGTTTTCCGCGCATTCTTTGAAAATAGGATCTGGGTAGTGTTTGTTTCCCGCACAGGCTAGAACTACTATTTGCTGTTTCCATTTATGAAGCAATATAAAATGATAAAAGACACAATTGATATTGAGAGAGATGATTGATAAAACACATCTCCAACTGCAAACTCAAAGTGATTTTTAAGCAAAAAAGATGGGCGAATACCGCACGGGAGCCATTCTAGGTAATATAGACAACAATACAAGTAGGTATTAACCTTTTAAACGCCAGATCATAAACGCACGAGCGTGCTCTACACGCAGAAAACTAAATGTACTACTCTGTCAAGAAAGTACCGGGAAAAGATCAATAATACACAAAATGTCTGTTATTCATCCAAATTTATTTTATCACCTTCAAAGTATGCTCCTTTAGAAACGATACACTTGCGCTAACGAATAATCCATTCATCAAAACATTTTTTAAACGCTGCTTCCGGAATTGAGTTCAGTTCTCGCCGCGAATTCTCCTTTATGTCTTCTATCGATTGAAAACGGGTGCCACGAAGTGGTAATTTGAGTTTAGGAAAAAGAAAAAAGTCAGCAGGAGCCATATCTGGTGAATATGGTGGTTGCTGGATGGTATTTGTTGAGTGTTTGGTCAAAAATTCGTTCACAATGATAGCCTTGTGCGAAGGCGCATTGTCGTGGTGCAAAATCCAAGAATTTTCTTTCTACAAATCTGGCCTTTTTCGTCGAATTTGCTCTCTTAAACGCCGCATAACGCTCAAATAATATTCTTTATTTACCGTTAGACCTTCCGGTAAGAATTTAGAGTGCACAACACCGCGATAGTCAAAGAAAACAGTCAACATGACTTTGACTTTTGATCGACTTTGGCGTGGTTTTTTCGGTTTCGGTTCAGTTGGAAGGTGCCACTCCGAAGCTTGTTGACTAGTTTGCATGTCAAACTCGTAAACCCACGTCTCGTCACCAGTAACAATGCGTTTCATGAATGTTGGGTCCGAACTGACTCGTTCTAGCATGTCTTCAGCGACTTTCATGCGATTGAGTTTTTGGAGAAAATTCAGATCTTTTGGGACTAGCCGAGCAGCAACATGTTTCATACCCAAATGATTAGTTAAAATGGTACGGATCGACTCGTGAGATACAGAAAGTTCGGCGGCTATCTCTCTCAGAGTTGAATGGGGATTTTCAGTCACTATTTTCTTCACTTTTGCGATGTTAACTTCAGTTGCAGACGTTGACGGCCTACCAGAGCGAGGCAAATCTTCCATCACATCTCGACCGCTTTTGAACGCTTTGAACCACTCATAAGCACGAGTTTTTGATAAAGTCGATTTACCGTAAGCCTTCTGTAACATTTTCAGTGACTCCGAACACGAAATTCCATTGGCGATGCAAAATTTAAGACAAACACTTTGTTCGATATTTTTGTCCATTATGAAATTCGTAATACACACTATATATGATATTACTAAAACCAGCACTATTTAATATAAATAAAAGATGCAACTCAAACTCCGCGCCAAAATGGAAAACTTATACAAAAAAACAAAATTTTGAATTTGGAACCATAAACAAATCATCCATTCCCGATACTTTTTTGACTGAATGTATTTCTTCTTATTATCATGAATTTCCCAACATATTGTTAGTTTTAATTCGTTTCATACAATTAAATACGTACGAGAGCTAACATTTTTAAGATATCCATAAAAACGCACAAAAGTGCACCGCATTGTCACATATTTGTGTCGTTGGCGTACAGGGCATGCGCTTGCTTGTCACAATGGCGTTCAAAAGGTTAACACAATTGGTCTCGACGCCTATGCACATTGTTGTCTCGTCAAACACAAAGTGGCGCTACAATGGTGACATTAATTTAACACACATATATGTTTTCACATTTTCGTTTCATGAAGACATTATATTTCTGCTAAACTTTATTTTAACGGATTTACTTGAAATATTAGAAAATAAAATCTTAGAGCAACCTTTACTTAAAGAACTGTCGCGCATTCGTCATTTGCCGGGGCCACGGATCATATCATTCGCATCAATGATTTTAAAACAATACTATTACCTAGGTACTAGTATGAAAAAACTGCAAAAAGTAATTCGCCTACTTTTTGCAGTTTTTTCATACTAGGTAATAGATTTTACTATTTAGTTTGTTTGAAAAAAAAATCAATTTGCGATGTATTCTATCTAACCTATCAACATTTATATGATTAATGGGCACTAGCCCTACCCGTGTGTTAAATTAATGTCGCCATTGTAGCGCCACGTTGTATGCACGTTACAGCTCCCGGCTATGCACGTTAATATCTCGCTGGCGCTTGTCCAGGGAGGCAGAGGCGACGTGCCTGCCGTTGTTTACGATAACGGCTAACAGTTAGCTCGAGAATGCGCCCGCGCTCGAATTATTGGCGATCGTGTGTGGTGCAAGTTGTAAAAGATAGCGGTGATATTTGATCACCTGACGATTTAGAAAAAGATATAATAATAGCAGTTAAGTTCAACCTGCAATCGACATGTTTATTCTCGTGCATTTTATGTTACTATTTAACAAAGATCTACTTCGATTTGTGATTTCTATTGTTAGTGTTTGTTGTCATGTTCATGTTCTTGTCTAGGGTCCATCCATTGTCCATGGCCAAGATGATAATTATCAATGGTTTATGATGTTTCTGAATTTTGTAGCTGCTTTGCACTTGTGTATTTAATGACTTTTAGTTTCTTTCTTAGAAATATGCGTTTTGTTTGTGGAGAAAAAACAGTTTTTCGTTCCTTCTTTCTATTTTTTTTTTAAATAAGACGACGTACTTCATCAAATTAAAAAAATATATTACTCGGTTTTACAAAGTATGGCATTTAAACGGAGGAACATATAATATTTTTATTTTATTTATTATTTTTGGCCAACCAACAATTGTATAAGTATACTAATACATTTTAAAATAAAGATTCTTAAATCAAAGGTTAGTGTCACAATTTCTTATAGGTTAGCACCGCATGCCCCATAAAATAATAGATAGGTAAGTATTACAAATTATGTTTTACGAAAAAACATAAATAATCGAATGCACAATCAAAATAACACTAAACAAGCTCATAATGAAAATGTCATAAAGGCTAATTCACAAAAAAAAATAAAAAAAATATATAGGTAAGATTTAAGGTTTAATTTTTTTTTGCTCTACTGCAGATCACTCACACACAAGTGTAATTGCGCAATAAGTATATCCTTTTTTCAATTTTCATAATGATGTCACTTTACGCAGATTTATTTTCAAATATCCTCCTCAACGAATAGATTTGCATTCATGTGCATAAATTACACAACAGGATCAGTAGTGGTATTCTGTAACCGTGATAACATAGGTGAAGTGAGTTTAAAGTGAGCTGTCAAAAGTGTCAATCGCTAGCATTAAATGGAACGAAAACTTAAGTGAAGCGAGCTGCTTCACTTAAGTTTTCACGCAGAGATTTTTACAGAATCGACCTACAGCGGAAGATCAGGTAGTATTTCTAGTAACTAGCACAACTAGAAAAATTATTAAGATATTTATTTATTAAACTTAATACACAGACCTAAGATTTTAAAAATATATGTATACACATAATTATACATATCAAACACATCTAATAACATATAATAATATTATTGAATTGTTACTGAGCCCTCTTCCTCTCTCTTAATGTTGCTGTGCCCGACAGGGTCCATATTGTTTTTATATTATTTTGATTACACCATGTAATACATATGGAATGCAATAAAAATTTGAGTATTGAGTATTTCTTTTGGCTCTTATTCTTAAAAATCCGCCATTTCCTATAAACTTGGCCTGTAGCCTGTTCTAATAGCTACATCGAGTGACGCCAGTAATTGTTCACTATAAATTGACTGAGACTCATTTCAATTGTACAGAGGCCAGCACATCAAGTTACCATAATCTGTCAAATTTCTTTGATAGTATTTCAACTTTATTGCAAAGATATAAGGTTCATTTTTAGTTGAGAAAATTTGACAGTTAGGGATAGCTTGATGTGCTGGCGTCTGTACATAAAACATGCTGTTTTCACATCCACACAACAGTGCATCTCTTGACCTCAGATAACATGAAAGTCAATATAAAAACTAGTCATATTACATTGGGTTTTCAGATGTTTTCTCTTATCCATACCTACTAATATTCTATACATAAAAGATTTGATTGTTTGTTTGCATTGAATAGGCTCCAATACTACTGAACCCGGTTAAAAAAATCTTTCACTGATGGGAAGCTACATTATCCCTGGTGTTGAAGGATATACCCTTTAACACCAAATAAAAATCCACGCGGACGAAGTCGCGGGTGAATTGTTAGTCACTACATAGTATAAAACAAAGTCGCTTCTCTGTCCCTATATTCCTATGTATGCTTAAATCTTTAAAACTACGCAACGGATTTTGATGCGGTTTTTTTCTATACTTAATATTATAAAGAGGAAAACTTTGTTTGATTGTTTGGTTGTAATGAATAGGCTCAAAAACTACTGGACCGATTTTAAAAATTCTTTCACCGTTGGAAAGCTTAGTTTTCTAGGAGTAACATAGGCTACTTTTTATCCCGGGAAAAATAACGGGTCCCACGGGAAAGACCACGGGAGCGAAGCCGCGGGCAAAGTGCTAGTAATAGATAAAGTGATTCAAGAGGAAGGTTCATATGTATAATTTGTCGACATAGGGCGAAGCCGCGGGCGGAAGCTAGTTAATAATAAAATAATTATAGGTTGTGTGTCAATAGACTGTAAGGAAAACTAGAGTATAGATATTATAAACATGTCTGGTCTAGACATGAATAACATTCGAGACGTAATTCTAATTGGATGTCTCTGCTAAGAATATCTTTAAGAGCGACCGATCGGAAAATATAGATGTACAAAAGGACCATTCTTTAAAATGTTGAACAGTGATGAAATTAATATACGAGCGATACGCAATAGTAAGTAGTAGGGTTACCGCTACCCCGCAACATAAAAGAGTCTGACACTCCCTTCCGCTCCACCCAGAGCAGGTGCGGTCATTTGATGATTTCCCACCCTCAAAAAAAAAGGCGATTCGCACACTGCACCGTATTTACGCCGCGTAGCGCGGGAGTACGTGTTCTTAAGTTGCTTGTCAGTGTCTCTCTTTGCATTGAGAGCACGCGCGTAGTGCAACACACAGAAAACGCACTCACGCGCAGTGCCGTAACTTCGTAGCCAAGCACCCTTCCGCATATAGCGGGGTAGTGTGTGAATCGCCTTAACATTTTGAACGCCAGAGGATAAAGACACGCGCGTGCCCTCCACGCCAAGCTACAAATTTATTTGAATCATGAATTTTCCAATATCCATGTCTTTTAATTTGCACGAGAGTTAGGTTCAATCTATATAAACACTCACAAAAGTAATGATTTAATTGTTTATTTTGTATAGTGTTGTTGCCATTGTCACATATTTGTGTCGTTGGCGTACAGGGCATGCGCTTTCTTGTCACGTACATGTGACAATGGCGTTCAAACGATTAAGAAGCGACGAACGTTGGAGTAAACAGCAAACGTAGGGTAACTCAAACTCAAAGTATTTATTTCAAATAAACCAATTACAGGCACTTTTGAATTGTCAAGGTGTCGGTCAGTCAGAGAGATGAAGCTAGTTGCCCATTCCAAAGCAGTAGGTACCTATGGAGAAGAACGAGCAAGAAACTCCATGGACACTCTTTTACACAAAATATAATGCTGGTTGATAGAATCCGAGAATTGAGTTGATAGAGTTCAGCTTGCGATTGATTACTGACAGCTGTCAATTGCTATAGACTGATGACGATGAACCTAAAGCGAAGTGGATCTTCTGTTTCATCTATTTGGTATAACGATTGGCGATTGAATGCCAAGGAGCTCCGTGTGTCTAGCTTCGAGTTTATTTTGTTACAGCTCATCAGGATACGTGCCAATATGGGATGCCGTTACATTAGATTCACCTGTGTAGCTAAGCCCTGGCTGGAGGCTACAATTTTATTATGGCATCCACAGGCAAGCCCGGTTAAGCAGTAGACAACCTTATGTATGAACTACGAGACACCAACTAAAAAAAAAAAATTGTCCCGCTTAATATTAATACGTTATGTGGTGTCGATATCGCGATGTCGTCTTTCTATTTTCCAACTCTTTCGATTAAGTTCTGTCTTCTACCTATTCCTTAATTGGTATATTTTCTTCTTGATATGCCTTGCTTCCTGTTCTCTACTTGTGCATGAGTCATCATCATCATCATTCTCGTGCCCTTATCCCAAAATATTTGAGTTCGGCTTGACATGTTTGTTTCTTCCATACTTCTCTATCAGTACTAAACAGACAGCTGTGCTGTGCTGCTGGGGATTTTGTTGCGCCACTTCTTCCCGGCTAAAACACTAGGAAGTGGTGAAGGGAGGGCGTTTTTGGGGGAGTGTCTTATGTAACTTTGACCTTTAAAAAGTACTGATTTTCAGCCTAGTTTGAATAAATGACTTTTGATTTTGATTTTGAAACGTAATCATTAATCTTCACGCATGTAGGTATACATTTCAAATGAAAGCGATCGTGTCCAATAAATAAGGTTTCAAAGTATTGTTTATTCAGTGGTTATATTATATATATATATATATATATTTATTCAGAATTAAATTGGTAAAATATTAACATTAAAATCTTAGAAAATAATTTGTAAAGGTATTTATATTGTAAGATGCCTGTACTAGGATGAACCTGTGTCACAGGCGGCAGGAGCGCATACGTTATGGTATTTGTAGGACAAAACATTTCGCAATATTTAACATAAAATATCTTGAACAGTGAAAATATTAAAATAATTCATTACTTATTTAAACCTAGTTTACTAACATACTATTTACCTTAAAATTAAAATAACTATGGAAAATAATTTCTTAACAAGTTTGCGTAACATACATATTTTCTTGCACCTTATAACCTAGTTACACAGATACGATATGATTTCGCGTCAGCAGAATTGATTAAGGTCACAACTTAAATCACAAAGTTTGCATCGGACGATGATTATGCTTAGACATCAACAAATACGCAGGTTTGTAGACCAGTGCAATATAACGTTGAGTCAGCAGCAGCAGAGTTTGGCCTTGAGTATGACGCTCTAGGCGCCCTCAAAATCGATGGAGTTGATGTACCTATATTCCGCTATTTCAGATCCAGATCCAGATTAGATTCGTTAAATGTTTTTGATTTTCATTCAAATTCTTCCACCTCTTGGAATCTTTTCAGCCATATCGCTACACATTTGTTTCTTTGAACTGCCGCACAAAAAGCCTATGACGACTCATAACACGAGCGATTTGCATAAAAACACGCGTCCTTGTGCGACACGCTGCATTGAATTGTTAATTATTAGATAATGAGTAATGTTTTGTTCATGTTTTTGCTCGTTCAACTGTTGTTTTTGTTAATTGATTAGTTGCCGTGAACTGTGAAGGTAGTTTCTTTTTCGTAATTAAATATTTGTATGAGGGGAAGACGTTGCGAGACGACCTAGACAGATACTGCAAGGGACGATCGAGGTGGCTCTAGGAAGAGATGGATTAAAGGATTTGAAGGAGGCTTTTGCTCTGCAGCGGGACAGTGTACATGGACTACTCAAAAAAAATGAGGATTCAGATCGATGAAGACGAAATAGTCCAAACATGATAGTTACCCTTAGCTATTAATTACATAACTTAGTACATAATTTATGAAATGCAAATGTAAAAGGATCCTGGTGTCCTGAAACACAGGCCACGAGCCTAGCTTGGGCACCAGTCTTCCACAATATATGTTCAACGTGTGTTATGTGTCATTGTCAAATCTGACCGATGTAATAACATTGTAATGAGAAATAGAAATTGATTGATTGATTGATTAATCCACCTCCATCACCTGTTGCTCGGTAAAAACCTTATCCAAAATATTTTCTTTATCACTCTCAGCTAGGTCAGGATACCCTTGGTATCTGAATTCAGATCCTATTAAGTACTGTACCAATTCAAAAAATGTAGGACATTTTATATTTTTTATCATCGTAAACTCTATCGTGCTAAACCGTATCTCCCTAAAAAACCCAGTGGCCTTTATTAAAACAGAATTTTATAGAACAACACCAGCTGCTGCCAAAACGAACGGATATTTGTTTTATTTGTGAACGCGTGTCCAATGTTATACGACATATTTTTGTTGTAACTGAGCAGCTACATGTATTTATTTATGTATTTATTGGCATAAAAAATATGTACTAACAAAGTGAAGCCCTGACCCCTGCGCTGGATTGCCAGCGTCGTCTCCCAATCAGGTTCTGGATTTCAGGCAATAGGTATACCTACATCGTTTCAATTTACTTTACGACTTATGACACAAATAATATAATAATGAAAAAGTTAGTTTTTGTTCGCAAAGAAATGTATTCAACTATAGTTTCTAATTCAGAAGTTTTCCTGAAAAGAGTATTTATTTATCTTGTGTTTTTCTTCAAAACGGCCGATCTAGTGTTCGTTGATATCGTGATTAGGGATTGCAATCTCGTTCTGGCGAGATCTCGGCCTTTTTTAGCGACATTATCGTGAATGGGAATGCAATGTCTTTCTCACGATATCTGGGCTTTTTAGCGAGATTGATCTAGGACGAAAAAAGGGCGAAATCTCGCGAGATTAACGATATTGCACTGGAGCGTCTTATTCGAAGCGCGGACTGACACGGATGGAATTGCGATCTGTCGGTTTCGTTCGGCGCGCGGGCCTGAGGTAGCGGTCGCGGGACGAGGTGTCTCTCAGATAGATACATACGTCAAAGTTTACTACTTCGAAGTTTATTAAAAAATTACAGACAGATACGTCAAACAATTTTTGATGCATAAAAGTCTATTGGAAAAATTCGTAAAAATAAATGTTTGTCTTATAAAACTTATTATTTTTATATTTTTTCTCCTAATTTATTCAAATATTGTGATTATTTGAAAAAAAACAAAACTGGCAATCTCGCGAGATTTCGAAATCTCGCAGTATTGTTATTCATAAACTCGCGGGATCTCACTTGAACCCCTATCTCGCGAGATTTGTATTCCCTAATCGTGACTGACACTGTTGAATGGACACTGTATCCGCTTGTTTACTGTGGCTTGAAGTTTGGACGGTACGCTGTCCACTCAACTCAGATTTATATCCGGCTACGACTTCAAATAACACAGACCAACACACAAACAGCGCCCGCTTTGTTGTATTAGATAGCTCAGCTCAAATTAACCATAGAATATCTCGAGAATTTTCCGTACTCACAGTAGGTATTAGGTAAGGGCCTTAACACACTGGCGATTCGCAAGCGAGTCCAAAGTGAGGCGAGTGCGCAGCGAGCTCACTGCGAGTACGCGGCAAACACGCCGCGGATGCACAGCGAGTAACAAAGCGTTTCCTCGTCGGAATCCATCTTGTCACTAACTGTTCAAAACGCAGACAGCACGCCGCGAACTCGCTGCGCGCCCGCCGTGTCTTCGTGGCGTGTTCGCTTTGACCTCACTCGCAACTCTCGCAAGTCGCCAGTGTGATATCAGCCTACTCTCACTGCTGATGAGCACCTACTATATTTCGGGAACGGTTCTATACGGTACGGTTCCATTGACATATTATATTCAGGTAAACTAGGCGATGACGTGTATAGATCATCCTATGAAAACATAAATGACTGAGTAATTTGGTGACACTAAAACTAATGAAACCTTTTCTCAAATCTTTTTCTTACGGGGTGTCCTGCCTGCGTGAGCGACGAATATGACGCGACGCGACGCTGCGAACGCGACGAACTCAATCAACTCAACGGCATACCCTGCTTGCGGCCTATAGTCCGGCAAGTTAGTCTGTGGCAAGACGCGACGTGTAATGCGTATTTGTTTTGAGCGCGACCAGACGCGACACCACGAACTAAAGTAAAATTGTACTGTACTTCTCCATGATTCGAGAAGTAATGACCAAAATAACGTAGGACATTTGTCGCGTGTAGCATCGCGTCGCATTGCGTCGTGTCGTGTCGCGTCGCGTCGCGTATTATTCGTCGCTCACGCAGGACACCCCGTTAGCATGTCCATGTAGGTATATGTAAATGAAGTCGGCCCAGAGTTCAAAAATTTACCAATGAGTTATAGGTAAATACTTAGGAAACCACTAGCTTGATCCGGTCCAAATATCTTATAGTACTACTCTACCCCACGTATTCTATCGATATATCCGAATTTATCCCAGCGCGTTACGCTCAGGAAAAATATATATCAAGTTCTTTATGTGTTTCAATCATCATTAACATTCGATCTTTCTGTATGTAAATATTTATTTGTAGCCCAAAATGTTACCTACATTGCGTCTGCGTTAACAACAATATTTACAATCGTTTACTTACTCTTATTTATTTATTGACGTAAACATGTTGTTCTTGACTGGTTAGGAGATAGAATTTAAATCGATATGTTATCGGGTAGATTCGAGAAATTCGTCGTAAGAAGATTTCTAATATCATCAAAAGTTTAACCCTTCTGATATCATTCTATGGTGTAACGACAGCTAAAATTGAAATAGTTTAATAACTTTATTTTAATTAAAGACCAAACTATACAATGACCAATTGAGCCAAAACGAAACAAATGAGATAGTTTTCAAGCCATTTGATAGGTCGCCAGCTCATCAAGTTATACCAAACTGTCAAATTTCTCCAAACGATTTTAACCCTTAAAACGTTAATTGTTAAGTTCTAAATCGATTGAGAAATTTTGACAGTTTGTGGTAACTTGATG
Organism: Hyppa rectilinea; assembly: GCA_951799385.1. Lineage (NCBI taxonomy): Eukaryota > Metazoa > Arthropoda > Insecta > Lepidoptera > Noctuidae > Hyppa > Hyppa rectilinea. The sequence continues at coordinate 18,443,210 of OX637301.1, read as the reverse complement.
TGCCATAACTGTACAATTAATTACAGTGATACAAAAAAACATTCAAAAATACTGAAACTAAGGTGTAAATTTTAAAAAGATCGAACCTAAAAATCCAGTACCAACTACACTCAGCGGCACGGAATGTGGCCCAAGCGCGTTATGTGGTTTATTATCAAATTGAAACGCGATACATGGTTTGTTTTTGTTGTAGAACCTCAATGTTAATTCGAATCGTAAATGCGAATAATTAATTAACAAAAAAGTGAGTTAACTTTATTAAAATTTTACAAAATTACAAAAAAAATCTTAAGCTCTAAGTTTCCAAAAACTCATTTTTAATTAAATTTACAAAATAAAGCTATGGTACTTAAAATTAATAGCGGGTATTTCCACCTCTGGCTCTAATAACCGCCTGCATGCGATCAGGCATGCTGTGGATTATGTTTTTAATGTCCACATGGGGTATTTGTGCCCATGTGGCTACCAGAGTGGTTTTCAACTGACTGATAGTCTCTGGAGGGTTGGGACTGGATCGGATGCGTCTTTTAAGCATATCCCAGACATGTTCTATGGGATTCATGTCTGGGCTTCGTGCTGGCCACTCCAATTTTGTTATTCTCACCTCCGATAGGTAATCATCCACGCAACGCGCTGTGTGAGGTCGAGCATTATCTTGCATTAAGATGAAATCTTCGCTACCGATGAATCCCACGAATGGTAAAACGTGTTCCTGGAGGATCTCTTCAATATATCGCACTGCCGTTAGACGACCTTCAATTAATGCTAACTCTGTGCGTCCTTCTGAACAGATCCCTCCCCAAACCATAACTGATCCACCATGGAAACTGACGGTTTGCCTTGTAGTGATTGGCAGAAACCTCTCCCCATGCCTTCTCCACACACGTTCGCGGCCATCTGGAGCTCTTAAGGCCACTCTGCATTCATCAGTCCATAGAACTTTACTCCACTGTTCATGAGTCCAATTTGCGTGTTCGCGAGCGAACCGAAGTCGAGCTACACGATGATGCCGGAGCAGTTCTGGACCTCGAGCTGGTCTTCGAGCACACAGATCCCGTTCCTCCATTCTCCTTCTTATTGTCCGCTCACTTACGTTGAGCCCTCTTGCCGTTTGTAGACGCTGCCGTATTTCGACCGCAGTAAGGAACCGATTTCTCAAAATTGCGAGAGCGATAAATCGGTCATCTCGCGCTTATGTACACCTAATACCGCCACTACCTGGTCTCCTTGTGTAGAGGCCAGTCTGGTCGTACCTTGTTAAGGCGTACCTTAAAGTTGTACGCGGTACATTTAAAGTTTCAGCAATCTCTCGCTGCGTTCGCCCCTGACTCCGAAGTAACACCGCCTGAGCAATTTGAGCTGAAGTTAGGGGCATTTTGTTCATAAATGCAGAAGGATAAATTAATACAGATTAAATAAAAAACAAAAGAATAAAGATTCAATGCACGATCATTTGAATATCAAATTCTAACTCACCAGTGTTTTGCGCTTTCCAATAAAGAACTAACGTTAAGTGTCACAGAAATTAAACAAATATACTTTTTTTTGTGCTTACCTTCTTAAATTAACAAAAAAAAAATGTCCTGACAAACTGCCACTCGAAATTCTCATACGCGATACTGAAATCGCCTGTTATCGGTCTGTTTATGTTTGGGCCACATTCCGTGCCGCTAAGTGTATTAATGTTTCAGATCATTTGCTCTCAGACACTTATCGACTGTCCATAATCCAGTTGATAAACTCTTCAAACTAAGATATCTAGACAGACCGACATTCAGATAACCGTAGGCATTAACATAGCTGTGACTCAAAGGAGAACGACGCGAGTAACTAAAGCGGATACACCCATTAGAAGATGCACATTCCAAGCCGACCAAATTGACTCCTTGGAATACAAGAATAGATATCAGAAAGGAGTTTTTTTTACATTGGACAAATGAAAAAAAACTCCTTTCTGATATCTATGGTTAGGATACTACTCTGTCAAGAAAGTATGTACCGGGAAAAGATCAATAATACACAAAATGTCTGTTATTCATCCAAATTTATTTTATCACCTTCAAAGTATGCTCCTTTAGAAACGATACACTTGCGCCAACGAATAATCCATTCATCAAAACATTTTTTAAACGCTGCTTCTGGAATTGAGTTCAGTTCTCGCCGCGAATTCTCCTTTATATCTTCTATCGATTGAAAACGGGTGCCACGAAGTGGTAATTTGAGTTTAGGAAAAAGAAAAAAGTCAGCAGGAGCCATATCTGGTGAATATGGTGGTTGCTGGATAGTATTTGTTGAGTGTTTGGTCAAAAATTCGTTCACAATGATAGTCTTGTGCGAAGGCGCATTGTCATGGTGCAAAATCCAAGAATTTTCTTTCCACAAATCTGGCCTTTTTCGTCGAAAGTTAAACGCCGCATAACGCTCAAATAATATTCTTTATTTACCGTTAGACCTTCCGGTAAGAATTTAGAGTGCACAACACCGCGATAGTCAAAGAAAACAGTCAACATGACTTTGACTTTTGATCGACTTTGGCGTGGTTTTTTCGGTTTCGGTTCAGTTGGAAGGCGCCACTCCGAAGCTTGTTGACTAGTTTGCATGTCAAACACGTAAACTCACGTCTCGTCACCAGTAACAATGCGTTTCATGAATGTTGGGTCCGAACTGACTCGTTCTAGCATGTCCTCAGCGACTTTCATGCGATTGAGTTTTTGGAGAAAATTCAGATCTTTTGGGACTAGCCGAGCAGCATGTTTCATACCCAAATGATTAGTTAAAATGGTACGGATCGACTCGTGAGATACAGAAAGTTCGGCGGCTATCTCTCTCAGAGTTGAATGGGGATTTTCAGTCACTATTTTCTTCACTTTTGCGATGTTAACTTCAGTTGCAGACGTTGACGGCCTACCAGAGCGAGAGCGAGGCAAATCTTCCATCACATCTCGAACGCTTTTGAACGCTTTGAACCACTCATAAGCACGAGTTTTTGATAAAGTCGATTCACCGTAAGCCTTCTGTAACATTTTCAGTGACTCCGAACACGAAATTCCATTGGCGATACAAAATTTAAGACAAACTCTTTGTTCGATATTTTTGTCCATTATGAAATTCGCAATACACACTATATATGATATTACTAAAACCAGCACTGTATTTAATATAAATAATAGATGCAACTCAAACTCCGCGCCAAAATGGAAAACAGTTGTGCCAATCTAACAACTACAAAAAAAAACAAAAATTTGAATTTGGAACCATAAACAAATCATCCATTCCCGATACTTTTTTGACTGAATGTATTTAAATGTCAATTAAAGTTGGTTTGTTTATGATGCATGTGGTTGGGCGTCGATCCAAAAGCATTGGATAATGCAGGAAGCGGGTTTTGAGTTCTTGAGATATCCAAAATGTATAATTTATTTATTTAGTAGCTAGTTTCAATGTGATGCTGTAACGTCTTAAGATCTCAAGTATATTTAGCGCTGGTTTCGTAAATTATATTATTATTAATTCTGTTTCTGTTAATAATTTATAAGCTATTTATAAAATACTTTATCTTCATCTTCGTTGCATTGTGTTAAGATTTGAAAATATTCTTAAAAATTCTAAAATGATTAACTTTTTTTTTCTTAAATATTCTTTTTAACTTGCCAAGAATGTTTTTGAAGAATAAGCGGTAATCTATGGTCATTGGCATTATATTGGCGGTTTTATTTGGAAAACAAAAATCTGTTATTTAGCGGGAACAACGTGAAGTGAGTTTTATTTTTAAAGTTTCCAAGATCTTTTAGTAGGTAGGTACCTACTGTGTCTCATTTAGGGCCTATGCACACCACGTTTTTTAAACGCGCCGTCGACGCGCGTTTGTAGCGATACAGACGCGATACGCACGCAAGTCAGACGCAGCCTGTAGACCTTTGCACACCTGACGCGCTTGTGTTGCGATGCAAACGCGCGTGTGTAGCGATACAGACGCGCGTGTGTAGCGATACAGACGCGCGTGTGTAGCGATACAGACGCGCGTGTGTAGCGATGCAGACGCGATTCAAACGCTACTAGCGTAGATTCACACTTCCCTTTCCCTCGTTGCTAGCGCTCGTATCGGTGTCGCGCGTTTGAATCGATACAGACGCGCCGGTGCCGCGCGTTTGTATCGATACAGACGCGCCGGTGCCGCGCGTTTGTATCGATACACACGCGCCGGTGCCGCGCGTTTGTATCGATACAAACGACAACAAACTGCTCTGCAGGATAAAAACGCGCCGGCGACGCGCGTTCCCAAAACGCGCGTCGACGGCGCGTTTAAAAAACGTGGTGTGCATAGGCCCTTATACTTCTTGAAAATAGGTAGGTACTCATTTCATGTCTTATTAACGTCCATGCCTCATTGCGTTATTCTTCTACTGGCTTATTTAATTCATTACTTATCTTTTATTTATTTTAATTTTCAAATCAATTTTCTTGTATCTTTATCTGTATATTCACGTATATTTAAGTTTATATCTAGTTTAATACCCGTTGTCTCACCATAAGATTTTTTGTTATTATAAACTATAATAACCTCGTCATACTCTTTCTAATATTTTCCACCAAACAGGGTTCTAGTGTGAACTAGCTCGTTGGCTACGTAATCTATGAGAAAATTGTTACTATTGTTACTTATCAGTGAAATGGCATTAGGTTTATTGACTTTCAAACAACAATGGAATAAAACAAATTATGCAAGACTGCAAGTATGATTAATATCGAGGCCTGTAAAGAGAACAGTATATCTATATCACTACATAGTATAAAGCAAAGTCGCTTCCCGCGTCCTAATGTCTGTATGTATGCTTAGATCTTTAAAAATGCACAACAGATTTTGATGCAGTTTTTTTTAATAGATAGTGTGATTCAAGAGGAAGGTTTATGTGTATAATTTGTCGACATATTATGCGGGCGGAAACTAGTATATAAAAAAAGAAACTGACTGAGTGGCTGACTGATATATCAATGCACAGCTGAAACTACTGGGTCTAGAAACATGGAACTTTGCACACGGCTTCCTTTTATAATGCAGGTAAGCACTAAGAAGGGTTTTTTGGAAATTCGACCTTTAGGGGATGAAAATGGGGGATTTTGTTTGAAAAATGCGACATCCACGCCGGCAAACCTGCTTGTCAGAAGCTAGTAATTATACAGTGTGTTAGGTTAAACGAGGCCCATGCTTTTTCAGGTTGTATAGTTATCACGAAAATCAACAACTTTGTCCATGGGACCAAAACTCTGAAATATGAAAAAAAATCAGCTGTTCCATACAGTTTAACGAATTATGCGAACAGAAATGTATTGAACAGCTGATTTTTATTTTGTGTATTCAGGTAAATTCCATAATCATAGTTGTTCATTTTCATGAGTATATTAACCCCTGAAAGTATGTCACTCGTTTAACCTAACACACTGTATATAAGTGAAAGGTCACTCATTCATTCGTTCTCTCACTGATTAATCACAAAAAATACTGAACTTACGAAGATGAAATTTGGCACAGATGTAGACCATGAGTAGAAGACGTCAACTAAGAAAGGATTTTATGGAACTCCTCCCGTAAAGAGGTGAAATAGCAGGTGGAAATTTGTATGAAAAATTTCACCATTGTCGCGAACGGAGCCGCGGTCAGCATCTTGTTAACTATAAGAGTAGTCATATCGTAACCCTTTTTACAACAAGCAATCTTAATCAGATTTGCAATGTCTGTCTCTCGTCACTCGGTGACCCCTCAGACAGGAAGCAAGACAGGACATGAGTCAGGGCACCGGACGCGTGGTCAACAAATGGAGACAGACAGACCGACAACTGGTTTGAGCTGCATTGCTTACCACAAGTATATTAAAACTGTAGACTACGTAGATTTTTAGATGGTAGACACACCATTTGAAAGAAATGTTGGGATTTTTCTCTTTCAAGATTCATTTATCAATCATTAAAATTTCATTCTTCTGCCCTTATCCCAATTTATATGGGGTCGGCGCAAGATGTCTTTTTCTTCCATACTTCTCTATTAGTCGTCGCCGTATTCATTTATCAATCATTGATTCAAATTAAGTACATAATTATTTCCATAGTAGGTATTGCTACTTTTGATTTTATAGAAAGTTCACATTCCACCAAATCTTCGTCTTATGAAGTTCATATAAATTCGTTTGTAATTGAACGGTCGTCCTTGTCCTATTTGTAGGGCTTCATCTAATTTGTCAGTAAGCGTCAATGGATGTTAAGTGATGCCTGAAATGGGATCAGCACCTACTAGGATTGGGTAAACTAACGGTCTCTTTTTTTATGTGAGTAATCGCCAAAAGTCCCCTCCCGCTCTGGGTGGAGCGGAAGAGATTGTCAGACTCTTACCGGCTAAAACCCATCCATGTTCCTTCCTTAGCCCTTTATGTTCCGGGGTAGCGGTAACCCTTTCGGACAATCCCGCTGAAATTGGCCAAATCCTATGACGACGTTTAACAGGTATGCCAGGTATCGTGTTTGTTATATTTCTTCCTAGCTGCTTCCCGTAGCTTCGCCCCCGTACACCCCATATTTGTCCTAAAATATAATTCACTATTTATAACTGCAGCTAACAGCCAGTGAATGTCCCGTCAAAATCGGTCCAACCGTTTCACAGATTAACCGTAACAAACATACAGACAAAATTAAAAATGAAATGTTTTTTTTGTTAAAGTATCGTAGGCATATACTATCAAATGCATTTAATAAAAAAACTGTTATTATTACATTACAAGCAGACACTTCAATTTTATTTATTGGGAGGTTTAGATAAAATAACAATGGCTAGTCTGACTAAATTACCATCGTCCCTAAACTGTCCATTTGGGAGGGATTCTCATTTAAAAGTTAACACGCAAAGCCCATTTAAGAATGGGTCCGTCCATTTAATTAACCCTTCGTCTGAATTTAAACACCGAGTCTTTAGGCTGGTTTATATTCTTATGTGGCTTTGACCTTTTTACCACGAGGCTCTTTAAAGAGTCAATAAGTAATCCCTGAAGCCATGTTACGGTATTGTGTAAAGCTTAACTGTAGCAATTGCTATTACATAATTATATTCTTACTTTGTTCAAGTGTCAACTAGAACTCACAGGAAGCCACCGCAGTTGCTTTACATTGTGAAAGATATGGAGCTATTGCTCCTGTATATTTTCTCACATCGAATCGCACCTCTTTCTCACACTGAATAATATTAAAATGATAATGCTCTTTGAGGTGGTCGTTGGCCCCCAGTTCAGCCTTGAAACAATTGACTATTTTAAACGGAAACAGCGATAGCCTAGTGGTGTGTGACCGGCGGACTGCCAAGTCATAGGTCTCGAGTTCGAACCCAAGGCACGCACCTCTGACTTTTCGGATTCATGTGCGTATTGTATAATTATCACTTGCTTGAAATCGGTGAAGGAAAACATCGTGAGGAAACCGGCATGCCTGAGAGATATTTCTCAACAGCATGTGATGCTAAGTCAGAGGCCCATGGGCAGCATTAAAACTCTGACACCAGGTTAGTCACTAACCACACGGAAAAGAAAAAAACGGTTGGAAAAAAAAACAAAAATCACATTGAAAAAGGACCGCTCGTCTTAAAAACTTCCATCACCGTACAGAATTAAATATTATGCGAAGATATAATTGTATAATTGCATTGAATGCTAATAACTATTCCATTTGATTCTAAAAATATGTGACACGTTATTGACTACCCTTTCAAATACCTATATAATATTACATCTATTTTTAATTTGTTCAAGTGTCAGCTAGAACTCACAGGAGGCCAACCACGACGGGTCTCTTATAGCAGTTGCTTCACATTGGGAAAGAGATGGAGCTCTATCTCCAATATAGCTTCATTTTTTTCTCAAACTCAGTAATATTAAAATGATAATGCTCTTTAAGGTGGTGGTTGCCCACCAGTTCAGTCTTGAAACTATTGAGGATTTTATTTTTGCATTTCTTGTTCGCTTTCTTGTTCATTAAACACTTTCTACTTGTACCTTATGTTATGCCTCTAAGGATTACCATGGTCTTATTAGCCATGATTCCTCTTGCTATGATACTGATAGCTATAGCTCAGATTTATATAGAAGCCGCAAAACTTACATAATCAGTTTTTAGTCAGTAAGAGTCTGACACTCTCTTGCGTTCCACCCAAGCGGGAGGAGTCATTTGATGATTTCCCACCCTCTGAAAACTCGCTCAAAACTGGTTATCAGATTTTAAATTGAAATTGCAAAACATTATAAGATATTTCGTATCTGCAAGTGTCTGAGTGTTTTTCCTAGTGTAGCCTTGAACCGAGCCATGATTTGTGAGTCATTGTCATCGCAATAACAATCATTGTGCTGTATAGTTTTTGTCGTCATACAAACGTCATGCATGCGGTTACTGGGTTTATTGTAGGTGAATTGGTTCCTCTATAGCTTTGCTTTTTCCTTGAGATTGGAAACAATCAGTCCAATTGGGGACTCCCAAAATAATATTTGCTAAATTGCTTTCCTCGTTAAAATATTGAATATTAATTTATTATTTCTGCTTCAATGAATCGCTTAAGTTATTTTCCTTTTTTTGGTTTAATTCATTCTTTTGTTTCTACGATAGATGTTTTTTTTGTGAATAGGTTTTTACAAACTTCTACACGTAAATAATATTTTTTAAACTAGGAGATGAGGTCCTCGTTTCCTCTCTCACTAATCTGAGAAGAAAAGCTGAAACAAACTCAGATTTCACAGCCTCTTTTGATATCCAGACATAATCTTGGTCAGACTATGTTGGTTGGTGTCTGAAATGTTCTTTTGAAGTGAGAACCATACAGATTTCGAAGGTTCTTATTGATAACTAAAGTGCTACGTGAAATAAGAGTTCAGGCATTGGTAATACCGACATGAAATTAGTTATTGTTAAGAACTGGCATTTCTACTCAACTGTGCAACAATAATAACGGTTCAATTTTTCATACGTATGCATCTTTGTATCCACATACAAATAAAAAATATACAAACTAAGAATCCAACGATTTTTATACTCGAAGCATCCTGGCTGGATGGATTTCACATGAAGTGTCTATGGACTTGTTTAAGTCGCATGATGGTTAAAGGCTAGGTTCTATTTTTAAAATCAAAATGATTGATTTTGATTTTTGTACCAGGATCAAATCTGAAATAGAACTAAAATAACTGGCTACAAACTGCATCAGACAGACTGCTTGAAAACGTTTTAGTGGCCGTCGGGTTTTTTTAATTTAATTTATTATAGAATTACCAGGTAGACTTAGAGTTACGAAAATACAATGATTAGTGTGAAACACTAAAACCAGAGCTCATTCGACAGAAACAATGTTATTCTGCCAATTGCCTCGGAACTCGTAAGACTTCATTAAATCTAGTGAAGACAGGCCAAATTGGCACTGAGCTCCTGACCTAGACCGGACCGATCCGTTCGTTAATTAAATTAATACGTGCAAACTGACTAATACCGTCACAATTGAATTAATTTAATTATTTGATTAAACGGTATGATGAAGCGATGGCAGGCGAGATCGGGCCGGTCAATTCAATGGATACGGGCGCACTGTTCTTCAATTTAATGGGTATATTTTAGTGATATGCGGGAGGAATTGTAATAGACACAATAATAATATTCTTAATTTATGAAAAAAAATATTAAAAAGACAGCTAAAGGTATTGGAGACGCAATTAAATTACTTACTTATTTATAACAGTAGAAAATGAAATCATTTCATAACTTGTTGTGACTGCAGTTGATTCATATTTATAATTGTCGATATGAGTTAAATACACAAACTGTAGTCACACTTTCTATCATATAACTATGAGGCTATGATCTGATCATAATGTATACACTATGACAATGTAATAGCTGGCTTAGGCCTAACGTCATACTCATAACTGTTTGTCATTTCTTCGGTCTATGGGTTGTGGATGTCAGATAGGCAGTCGCTCCAAGTAAAGTGCTGGTATTCGGCTGCATCCGGTTAGACTGGAAGCCGACTCTAACATAGTTGGGAAAAGGCTAGGCAGATTGATATTAGCAGGTGGATATAGTTAAGTCATACGATTATTTTTATCCCGGTTGTACATTCCCATGGGATAATTTTCGACTAGCTTCTTCTTAGCGTGTCGATGGCAATGTAAATTTACTCGGCCAAGAATTCGGCTACGTGTTTGGCGCCATCACTAGCGTCCATCAGTTCCTGTAACGTGCATACGGCAGGACACGCAGGACACGATATTCAGTGTCCCATCGTTGTAAAAATATTGTTCTCACGAGCCCATATGGAAAACGAAACGAATGACAATAAACGTATCATTGTACCCTTGAATAGTAAATAGGTACTATGTTATGTACCAAGTTTATCGCTTATTGTCCTGCATTTAGTAGCAAGTTCAATGGCAACTGTATTCTATATATCATAATAGTTGCCTTGTATTGTTGTCTGTGCCCCAGGGCTGGTAAACGGTGGATTGAAAATATTGGTTTGTGTATATAGGGTTAAGGGTAGTCAGAAGCCCGAAAGTTTGACAGCCATTCTTACCAAGGGATATCGTATTACCCAGTTAGTGACTGGGTTGTGGAGGTCAGATAGGCAGTTGCTCCATGTAAAATACCAGACTGGTATTCAGCTGGATCCGGATAGACTGGAAGCCGACCCCAATATAGTTGGGAAAAGGCGCGGCAGATTGTATAAAGGGTTATCAATCGTAACTATCCCAATAGTTGCTTCCATCATTCATCTTTTATGCCTCTCCAAATAAAAATCAAAAATCATTTTTTCAAACTAGGCTGAAAATCAGCACTTTTTGCAGGTCCAATTACCTACTGAAAGGTTTAGCATTCCTTTTTTTATTTTACAAATACACACATCAAAAGTGTCTAGGGATCAACATATATTTTTGCAATAACTTTTCTCTTGATTGATATTAATTTAAATTTTCTTTAAGGATTCATCAAATAAAGTGTTTTCGTTTGTCACAGTAACGATAAACCAAGTCACCTTTGCATTAATAAAGAAATTTGCCATTTTCCTAATAAAGGGATTTTTGACATTTGAACCACTAACATTAAAGTTCGAAAAAAAGACTGAAATAACAGTTTTCTTTAAAATTTTATTGGGTAACTTAAACAATTAATAATCCGTGTTTCTACCGCGAACACTAACAACACAAGAACATCGGTTTGGCATACTCAAAATGAGTTCATCCAAATCACGCTGTGGAATGGCCGCCCATGTTCGTTGCAACAACAAAAAAAGGTCTTCTTGCAACTGGATACCCTCCATATTCGGCAGAGCTCTTCTCTGTAGCATATCCCATGCATGCTCAATCGGGTTCAAGTCTGGCGACTGAGCAGGCCAGGGCAGGACATTGATGTTAGCTGCGGCGAGAGTCTGTCTTACAACTCTTGCGGTGTGCGGTCGTGCATTATCATGCATTAACTGAAATAAGGGACCGATTTGCACTTGTAGAGGAACGATGACGTCAGATACAATCGTCTCAGCATAAATTTGAGCGTTGAGGTTGCCTCTGATCCAAATCAACTCAGTTCTTCCGCCGATCCAAATACCCGCCCATACCATGATGGTTCCACCACTATAAGGATGGACTTCCTGGCAGGATTTTAATCGCTGTTGGCGTCCAGGGGTTCTCCAGTGTCGTATACGTCTTGTATCCGGTCTCATACCAAAACGAGACTCATCAGAAAAGCACACGAAACGCCATTGTTCTTCTGCCCAATTTCTGTGTTCAAGAGCCCATTGATATCGAATCCTACGATTGTGCATTGCTATAGGTGGTACCCGTAGCGGTCTTCGGGAATGAAGGTTCACTTCATGCAAGCGGTTTCTGACTGTTTGGTCGCTAATTAAGTTCCCTGAAGAGTGATGAAGCCTCACGGCTAACATCATGGCGGTTATTGTTGGAGCTCTTCGAGTTAAGATTTGAATGTATCGGTCTTGTCTCCGTGTGGTGCAGCGATACCGTCCTTCATGGCGCTCAGCCACGGTACCAGTGCTTCGGTAACGTGTCCAAAGTCGACTGATAACACCTTTTTTTGTTGTTGCAACGAACATGGGCGGCCATTCCACAGCGTGATTTGGATGAACTCATTTTGAGTATGCCAAACCGATGTTCTTGTGTTGTTAGTGTTCGCGGTAGAAACACGGATTATTAATTGTTTAAGTTACCCAATAAAATTTTAAAGAAAACTGTTATTTCAGTCTTTTTTTCGAACTTTAATGTTAGTGGTTCAAATGTCAAAAATCCCTTTATTAGGAAAATGGCAAATTTCTTTATTAATGCAAAGGTGACTTGGTTTATCGTTACTGTGACAAACGAAAACACTTTATTTGATGAATCCTTAAAGAAAATTTAAATTAATATCAATCAAGAGAAAAGTTATTGCAAAAATATATGTTGATCCCTAGACACTTTTGATGTGTGTAGTCAAACCTTTCCATGTGTTATTTTATCAATTCTGTTGCTGTAAGCCATATTATTTACAGTATCATCTTAACTATGATCCTAATAAATTATTTATTCCCAGCTTCTTGCAAGGCAGACGTTCCATCGCGTACAATTCCTATTTAATTATAGATGTCAATTCCAATTGATGCTAACATTGATAAATTGCATCTTTGTCATTAAATGTTTATTTCCGTTCAATACCAATTACAGTATCAGAGTGCAAGCCATGCTTGAAGGTCATTCCATCGTGTCTTTCTATTCTTCCTTACTTTTCGTGTGGTTAGTAACTAACCTGGTGTCAGAGTTTTAATGCTGCCCATGGGCCTCTGACATAGCTTGACATACTGTTGAGAAATATCTCTCAAGCATGCTGGTTTCCTCACGATGTTTTCCTTCACCGATTTTTAAGCAAGTGATAATTATACAATGCGCACATGAATCCGTAAAATCAAAGGTGCGTGCCTTGGGTTCGAACTCGAGACCTGTGACTAAGCAGTCCGACGGTCATACCACTAGGCTATCACTGCTTTCTGTTCTAATTCTTCTGCAAACATTTCTTTTTAATCTGTGGTCCTTACCACTTCATCATCATGTTTATCACACAGCTTAACTATATTACTGGACATGCGCCTCATTGCTTGCGCCCATCTCCTATCTATAGACCATAAACAAAAGAAACCGAAACCATAAATAATGCAAAACCGTTGAGTTTATAAAATGTCAAGTTCAAATCAAATGACATCCCTCACGCCACTTGGGCTGTCCTTGGTAACGTGGGAAAGGCCATGTACCGTGACGGAGGGACCTTTGTACGCCCACACTGTCACGTCAATCACGCTTATTAGTCGAAGCCTGAGGAAATTGATGGTGTCACGTCGTGCTTGGATGATTGATTTTAGGGTTTGATGTTGCAAATATCACGCATAGGGTCTCTTTTGTCAGAATTGACTTTATGAAACGGTCAAAAATAAAATATGAAAAAAGACCGCTCGTCTTAAAAACTTCCATCACCGTACAGATATTAAATATTATGCGAAGATACATTTATAATTGTAAAATTGCATTTAATGCTAATAAGTATTCCATTTGATTCTAAAAGCATTATAACAATGCCCCATTGTTATAATTCATAAAAATCACGTACAAATTCCGCGTTTTGACAGTTCTTAAAAAATACAGTTATTGACTACCCTTTCAAATACCAAATCACCTCTTTTTCTGGTTAGAGTTCTATTTGTTTTGTTTGTTAAAACCAAGTTTTCGGTCTTAACCTCGCTTGATTTAGGAGAATTTTGGGTTCTAAAGTATGATTTTTCTTAATACCTGGCAAGGATTGACAGTTTGACCTTATAATGTGAAACCTTTGCTTCTATACGTTTTAATGATTAAATAAAAATAGACCATACCATACCTACCTTACTTGCTTTTAACGGCCCGATTACATATCAGATGCCGTGTCCTCAGCGCCCAACTCATAAAAACATCATTACTGACGAATATAGTCTTGCAATTACATAAAAACGAAAACTAAACATTGATTCTCAGTCGTATAAACACGACTCAGGCGGCACGGGCCCGAAAACATTTGTCGTATTAATTCGACTGAGGCGGTTAAAAGGTTAAGAATTGATACCTGGAAAAGTGAACACAAATTAAAGAAAAGTCGATAATAAACCTCAGTCAATCAGTTCTCCGAATGCATTGTATAGTCATTAGTTAACCTTGCAAGTAATAGATGTGCAGTGCGTCATAGTACGGAGTAGAAGCTAATTGGTGTCCACCATTTGGCTGTATCGTATGGGACCGCACCATCTGTGCAAAGACTTCTTTTTTTCTAGAAAGATCGATAATCCTTGGGAAAATATGTAATATCGCCTTTTTTTTTTTTTAAGGCTGGGAAATCATCCAATGACTGCTCCCGCTCTGGGTGGAGCGGAAGGGAGTGTCAGACTCTTACTGACTAAAACCCATCCATGTTCCTTCCGTAGCCCTTTATGTTCCGGGGTAGCGGTAACCCTTTCGGACAATCCCGCTTACCCGGCAGACTTGGCCCTGGGGGGCCCCTTCATATGCTGACATCTCTTTGAGGCGCGCGTGGAACATATACGCGCCGTCCGGCACGGGTCTGGTGCTGATCGGACGGTGAGTCACCCATTACTCACCGCCCGCAGGCCCGCGCCTACGGTGGCCGGGAGTCGTCACGTGGCTCCCGACGCCCGGGGCGTCTCTTGCGGCGGCTGGGACGGGAGGACCTTTCTCTCTCCCATCCCGCCACCTCCTTCGCGAGCATAACTTTTTCGCAGAAGGAGGTGACTGCCTCCCACTCCCTCTCGCCCCGGACCATGGCTTGCACCAGGGCCGGGCGCGAGAGGTCGCCGCCGCCGATCGCCTCTACGAGGACACGGCGGTGCTCCGCCCAAGCGGGGCAGGTTTGCACCGTGTGCTCTACCGTGTCCTCTGGGCGATCCTCGCAGTGGTGACACCCGGGCGTTTCCTCCCGCCTGATGATGTGCAGGAACCTCCCGAAACATCCATGTCCGGTGAGGACCTGCGTCAGGCGGTAGGTGAGGGCGCCGTGACGCCTCTCTAGCCACTCCTCAAAGAGGGGCCTTACCGCCACTATCGTGGCGTGCCCATGTAATATCGCCTGTGGTTGAAATATGTGAAGTTGAAAACTCTTTCATCATTGAATACCACGCAGCAGACACAATAGAATTTAACCATTGTTCGCGGACACATGGTGACCGCAACTGTAAAAATTACTAAAAGCAACTTTATGATAACCTAAATGTACATTTCTATTAGTTTAAGAAGATACTTGCCACATTTCATAATTAACATTTTATTATTTATAATGTGCGTTCCATTTTTAAATTCGTCAACCTACACCATTCGTGGTCAGTGAGATTGTCTGATAGGGTTACCGCAGCTCCGCAACACAAAAGGCTAAGAAACATGGATGGATTTTAGTCAGTAAGAGTCTGACACTCCCTTCCGCTCCACTCAGATGGGAGGGACTCATTTAATGATGTCCATCCAATCCTTAAAAAAAACACCATTCGAATCCCCTGACACTGGCCGCCAAGGTTTCCACCAACTACCAAAGAGGTCACTCGTGCATAGTAAGTTAAGTTCACGGTCTCCATACCCTTGAGTAGCACCATGACTACAAACATACCTATAATTATCTACCAAAAAAATATACTCTTGTTTATTCCGAACGAAGACAGCGAAAGCTATTTTCTTCGAACTAATGGGCATATCTATGCGTTGACACGCGCATAGCAACAGCAAATGTTTTGTAGTTAATTTTGAGGCGGCGCGTATCCGTGGCGGTACGTTCTAAATGCGCGCGCGCATCGCCCGCACCCGCCATGTTTAACTTTATTTGCATTGGACGTGGAGCATCAAGGCTGCTGCGTCGGGAATTTTATTAATCTGATAAAGATTATTTGTTATTTATTATAGACTAGCTGTGCCCGTGACTTCGTCCGCGTGGAATAGTGACTTTTCGGGCAGCATATTTTTAATAACAAATACCGTCGTTTGGGTAGCTAAAAATTTACTTTACAGTAATGCTTCTCTTTATACGATATTTGACGTATGGCCATCGGGGATGAAAGCATACAGGCTCCTAGGATTGCACGCTATGGAATACCTTAACAAATGTTCGCCGTGATTCTTTAAATTGACATAACTTTTTATTTATGATCCGATTGACATGAAATAAACACTATAATATGTTAAGTGAAGCTAACTACATTATATTAGTGAAAACCGCATCTAAATTGAAAAAGTCCTTTCTGATATTAGCGTGCACAAACACTCAGACAAACAGACAAACGGACAAAAAAAAAATTACAATTTCGGGTTCGGAATCGATATAATAACAACCCCTGCTACTTTTTTTATATATTTCCATTGTACAGACACCACTTTTCTACAATTTTATTATATGTATATAGATTTTCCAGTGAGCTTTTTCTTTATATTGGCCATCATGCGTTTGGGTGATTTATAGCAGGAACATTTCATTAACTAATATGTAATAGTTGCCTATTGAATTTAGGCCTAAATTCATTGAATTGTTATGTTGCGTCAAGAGATCACTTAAAGCTGTAACGTCAATTTTGTTCAATCAATCATTCGCGTAATGGAATCAATGAACATCCCACGTCAGTCTTATTAAGCCTAATACTTATCGACTCTCAATAAACAATGTTTTTGTAACGGAGGCAGAGCAGAGCAAATCCATTACAGATATAGAGATCCTGTCTTGGGAACCATTACCTCTTTTTCATGGACAACTCGCACTTGACAAAACAAGGGATGCCGAAAATATTTAAAGAAAAAAGAGCTTCCAAGAGGAAAACCCTTAGCAGTTAAAAAACTATGTTTTCTCATATAGAAGAGGCGAGCCATAAATAAGTAAGTTTAAAAGAGCTATACAACCTTGGTGGTCGTTGTGTTCAGTCAATTCGTCGCCCACAATCGCCATACTCTCCTGGTCCTTGGGTTTTAAAACTTGCGGAAATCATTTGTAATGATTATGCACGGAGTTTTCAGATCAATATCGCACATAAGTATTTCTCGTTACTTTTATGAGGCTATTCTAGATGTCGACTCATTGCCTAGAAACACCATAACGACACTCAATAGATGTTAATTACTGAAATGGTGCTCGTTAGTCTCTGATATTTTTAGACAACACTTTCTGCAATCATATTGGTTTAAATAACTTGTTTATTTAGCGTTATCTTTCTATCCTGCTGTATACCAGATAAGCACCTATCATCTTTTTCTTCCATTCATGGTACTCCATACCGCAGTGTAGTTTAAAATGAGCATCCGTTCCATCTTCATCTTCCACTGTCACTGCCTCTTCTTGAAACAGATTACTAAAAAATCTAAATTCAAAATTTGTATGGTGTACATAATGAAGAATACTTTATCTATTCTATCTATCTACTCGGTGATCTAGCTAGAGCAGCGATTCATCCAACAACAATGTACTTCAAAAAAGAGGTTTTATTTATTTATATAATTATCCTATCGTCACCAACACCATCTTCTGTCAGGACAACAATTCATCTCGGTTGTAGCTTGTTTTAATTTTCGTCGTTATTTTTAATTTTACCAAAGTTAATAAACTAATCGGATATTTTTCTCCAATATTTTAGCGTTTTAATAATTTTATCGTTATCCCAACACTTTAATTTCTCTGGATGCAAGCCCTGTAAGGATGCACCACCTATTCCGGGACAGTCCGCTTCCCCAGCGAGCCCATACATGGCCACACCCGATATAGACTTGGATCTCTTTGTCTCCACCCAGAGCCTGGTAATTTTAACATTTCTCAAGTAACGGGACGCTTGCCTAACAGTTCTGAGTATGATGAACTTTACTATTTCGGAATATCGTTGCTTTCCATCTACCAAATGTCGTTTTGTGTCTGTTTGTGACCATTTGGTTGCTTTGAAGTTTCATTTTCAATTTGATAGATGATCTATTTTAGCTTTAGCTAGTGTAGGAATTATGTGTGTGATCTTTGCAAGCACTGTGGATTTCCCTATTGTCAATAGATATTCATAACCAAATGACTACTTATCTCATATCTTTAAGGCTCTACCCAAAAGAGATTCCCTAGATAAATTAGCGAGGAATTGATTTAGTATGCTCATAGGCCATTTCAGTAACAAACTGCCGTAACAAATGGCTTCCAGCGTTCAGCTCTTAAACATTCCTTACGGAGATATGTTGATTACCTGTTACTACTGGTATTCTTCTTACAACTTGAATTGAACCAAACCACACGTTTTGCAACAAATATTGTTAAATCATTGTAACAATACAAATAGTATCAGCTAATTCGTTCCGTGACGCTTCCTAACGACATGTGGAGTAGTCTCGTGACAAATGACGTCTTCAAGCGACAATAACTGGCTAGTGAACATCCATTCGTCAGGCTGTCTGTCACACTTCGGTGAATGCGCCAAATGTTTCATATTTCGTCCAATACTTTTAACTCCCCGGTGTTCCAAAGTTGAAAATATTTTCTTACATCAATCAGCCTAATTGGATTGTTTGTAGACCTTTGGACCTTGATGAAGAAAAAATTTGGCACGGCGCTCTGTTATTTTAATTGGAATTCAATGAAATTTTCCAAAGTCATAAAGAATTCTGAATTGAATAACAAATTCTAGTCATGCAATGCAATGCTATGGTGGTCGGTCGTACCACCTCGTGGAACCGATTACATTGATTTTTCTATTTGTATAGAAAGTAGCACCGTGGATCGATTCTTTCATTGTGCTGTCACGAGAATTTATGTTTTCTAGTTTTAACCAGAGGTAGGCATCTAACTAAGCGTTCCATTCGTTTCTACGGCTACAGACCTCAGTTACCTACCTACTCAAATATTTGAGCTTAAAATAATAGGAGTTCAGTTGTAAGAGTTCCTCATGGTACCTATTAGTTCTGTGGACCCCAATAATTTCTTCTACTAAACTATTTTATTGCAAGCTGATAATCTATATAATCAGGTCTCACAACAAAACATTCTCAAATCCTTTTCATACGTAGAAAACTCAAACTCAAAGCATTTATTTCAAATAAACCAATTACAGGCACTTTTGAATTGTCAAAGGGTCGGTCAGTCAGAAAGATGAAGCTAGTTGCCCATTCCAAAGCAGCAGGGTAAGAAACTCCACGGATACTCTTTAAAACAAAATATTGGTTACATCTATGCTAATAATAATATAATAATTAATAATAATAATATTATAAAGAGGTAAAATTTGTAAGTTTGTATGTACGGGGTAATCTCCGGAACTAATGATCCAATTTCAAAAATTGTTTCACTGATAGAAAGCTACATTATTCCTGAGTGCTATAGGCTATAAATTATATTTATATCATACATATTAGCCGAGCTATCGCAATTTTCGTCTAGCAAGGCGGAAAGATATACCTCCGAAAACAGAATTATTTGCATGCGCTGCCTAAACAGTTACAGTATATCGCAATTTTCCGCGGACGAAGTCGCGGGCAGAAGCTAGTCATTCATATTATTACAATACATGTGAGAACGATGCAGAAAGTAGACAATATTCCAGGAACAGATTTAAGACTTCGCTTATCCGATGAGTTAACTGGATAAACGCTTGTCTTCGGGTCAAATGAAGTCGATTTCCTGCAGTGTACCAATCGGGTCGACAACTGCAGACTAACATTAACGCTGATGGCTGCCAACCCCGGCCCCACGTTATACAATTTCCTGTACATTGGATTACACCGGAGACAGCTTAAGCTGTAGCCATATTATTTGCTTGGAGTTAACAGCCTATCGAATATTGCGTTCAGTTTTGGACTGAATAATACTGATGATGACTAAAATTTAGTTTTTAGTCCGTCAGCTAGAAAAAAAAAAGTGGATAGGTACGTATTTTTTCTTTTTTATTTAATCCAAAGATTACGCTGATACATTGAGTTGAAATGTGGCATGACGTCACGAGTATGTAGTTTTTAATTTTGTATACTTACTTGTGACGTAGCGACCCCCACTCCCCAACTTTAATGCGTTTTATCTCAGTCTCAGTTTTTGTTAATATGATAAAACAAAAAATACATGTCGAATATTTTTTTTATTATCTGACTGACGGACTAAATACAATTTCTATTTTTTTACCCTGTCATCACCCCTATTGGATTTATGCCGGTTGCAGACCAAGAGCTAAGCTAAGTTAGTTTAGCTTAGCTCGCATAGCTGACACAGTTTTTCATACTTGTGTGCATACTGCAAACTATGTAAAAAGTATGAGAAACTGTGTCAGCTATGCAAGCTAAGCTAAACTAACTTAGCTTAGCTCTTGGTCTGCAACCGGCATTAATATTCCCAAATTGCGGTATTTCATTTCATCGCCACTGTTCTCAAAACGGTGAAGGAAAACATCGTGAGAAAACCGGTCCTAGAACCAAAAATTCGAAGCCAGCATGTGGCATCTACCAACCAGCACTGGGCCCCGCGTGGCGGATTACGTGTCCCAGCATCAATGGAAACATGTAGCCTGATTATAAACTGCGGTGTTGATTTTGGTTAGACGTTCAACAAGATATGTACACAGACGCCAGCCCATTGAGCTATCCCAAAATGTCAGATTTTCTCAATTAAAAATGAACCTTATGTCTTTGCAATAAAGTTGAAATACTATCAAAGAAATTTGACAGATTGTGGTAACTTGATGTGCTGGCCTCTGTACACAGACGCCAGCACATTGAGCTATCCCAAACTGTCAATTTTTTCCAATTGAAGATGAATCTTATGCTCTTGTAATAGAATTGAAAATCGATCAAAGAAAATTGACAGATTGGAGTACTTTGATGTGTTGGCCTCTGTACATGAAAATTGTATGTTCCAGTCCATAAATCTGTTGGTATTATTTCGAACTTATCCATGTTGCCTTATAATTTTTTTTATGACCATGATATTGTTATGTCTAGCTGATTGTGGATATTGACGACATTCTGCCTATGCCCTTAGCTCCCAGTCCCCACAACGCCCACTACAAATTCGTTGTTTTGCTCAAAAGCTATCAGTTCGGCGCCATTCTGGATTCAGCTACAATTCCCATTAACTTCAATGGGTGTTTAGTTTCAAATTCATTTCGAAATACTTAATAATTATGTTAAGAAAAGATTTAAGAGTGGAAATTTCTGCAAATTATTGAATTTTATAATCAATATTCTTGCAAAAAAAATCACGTCTTGTATTTTCTTCCTATCTTAGTGAATTTGAAATCGACAGCTTTATAACTTAGATAAGTATTGATTATGTGTGTCTATTTTCAGACCATATTTATTTATTAACGTCCCCCTTCCATAGGTTATAACAGCCGCACAGGTCGATCCATCAGGTTAATCTACGCTTGCCGGGGTTGGCCGTGGATGGGTGACCATATTTACTTAACGAGTCTTCTCCGTGCCTCGGAAAGCACGTTAAGCCGTTGGTCCCGGCTGTCATTTGTGCATCTTTGACAGACGTTACGGGTCGTCAGAAGCCCGAAAATATGACAGCCAGTCTTACCAAGGGTTATTTTATTTCCCAGTTACTGGTTTGTGGAAGTCAGATAGGCAGTAGCTGCGCCATGTAAATACTGGTATTCAGCTGCATCTGGTTAGACTTGAAGCCGAGCCCAACATAGTTGGAAAAAGGCTAGGCAATGAGTAACTGCCTACTTATTTAAGTCCACCTTCCAAAGGTTAATCTCCTGTCTAATAATAATTAGGGGCCTAGTCAGGACTCCCACTAAGCTCTGCGACGTCAGGATCCAATTATTGCGGCTCACGGGGGCGTACGAGTGGGTACAGCGAATGTATATCATTTGGAAGACGCGGCTATCCCGCCGCGACAAATCGCTGCTTCCCGCCTCCTCCATTATCTCTTGCGAATACAATAATCTTGGGCTATTCTCGTGTATTGGGGATTTACGAAAATTACCTTTCTATAAAAGTACTAGCTGTCTCATAGACTAAACTGTATGGTAATGTGTGTTCTAGCAAAACTATTCTCCGGAACTATTCTAATATTGCAAAAGAAATTCGTTTTGTCTTAGTGAGACTTCAATTTTCTATGTTGATAAAATGTTTACCATTTGCAATTGTTAAAAAAATAATAGAAACGAAATATTTGTTCTCAAAATTGTGGACCAGCCGATGGTGGGATGCATGTGGACTGAGACAAACCTTACCCACTGTAAAATTGACAATGTAATTTCATTGAAAATTCATAACACAATTTTTCACTGATTGTACAGACGCCAGCACATCAAGCTATCCCTAACTGTCAAATTTTCTCAATTAAAAATGAACCTTATGTCTTTGCAATAAAGTTGAAATACTATCAAAGAAATTTGACAGTTTGTGGTAACTTGATGTGCTGGTCTCTGTACTTTCGCCAGTTAACCACCATTAATAACAACCGTTCCCTTCTAAACCAAAGTCAATAAATCGGAAGCTTTTCAAATAATCCTACAATGGTTGCAGAATGCATCCATCCCGTTGTCTGTGGCCTGTGGGCGGATATCGTTACAAATGCGCATAATGTACTCGTTAGACCCCGTCCGTTACTGATTTACTACAAAACCCAATCACACTATGAAGACGTCAGAAGATCCACTAAATTATAAATTCGAGATGTAGTAACGTTGCTACTGCCATTCAGTGCTTTATGAAATACTAGCCGCTCGCGTGAATGTCGGCAATTGGGTATTTGAAAGGGTAGTCAATAACGTTACTTTTTATGAACTGTCAAAACGCGGCATTTGTACGTGATTTGTATGAAATATAACAATGTGACGTCACAGATTTTTAGGATCAAATGGAATACTTATTAGCGCATTCAATGCAATTTTAAAATTATATCTTCGCATAATATTTAATTTGCGAATAAAAAATTTTTTCTAAGCGATTTCGTATTTTATTTTTTACCGTTTCAAATAGTCAATTATTCCAAGGGAACGTACTACCGGGATAACAAGTCCTTTATGCAGTTAATCCAGGTCATAAACTACTTCTGTTCCAAATTTTATCCAGATCCGTTCAGCCGTTAGAGCGTGAAGGACGGGCAAACATACAAACACACACTCACAAACTTTCGCTTTTATAATATTAGTGTTATAATGAAAGCCAGTGGCAATGCCAATGATTGCTTGGTATGCTTCAGGGAGCACGCTAGAGAAATTATACAATAATCTTAATCTACCGACTGCCTACTTCTTTCTTTTTCGTGCGGTTAGTAACTAACCTAGTGTTAGAGTTTTTATGCTGCCCATGGGCCTCTGATTTAGCTTCACATGCTGTTGAGAAATATCTCTCAGACGAATCGAAATCGAAACGATCCTCGCAGAAACCATACTGGTTTCTGCGAGGATCGCCCAGAGGACACGGTAGAGCACACGGTGCAAACCTGCCCCGCTTGGGCGGAGCACCGCCGTGTCCTCGTAGAGGCGATCGGCGGCGGCGACCTCTCGCGCCCGGCCCTGGTGCAAGCCATGGTCCGGGGCGAGAGGGAGTGGGAGGCAGTCACCTCCTTCTGCGAAAAAGTTATGCTCGTGAAGGAGGTGGCGGGATGGGAGAGAGAAAGGTCCTCCCGTCCCAGCCGCCGCGGGAGACGCTCCGGGCGTCGGGAGCCACGTGACGACTCCCGGCCACCGTAGGCGCGGGCCTGCGGACGGTGAGTAATGGGTGACTCACCGTCCGATCAGCACCAGACCCGTGCCGTACGGCGCGTATATGTTCCACGCGCGCCTCAA
This sequence comes from Hyppa rectilinea, assembly GCA_951799385.1. NCBI lineage: Eukaryota > Metazoa > Arthropoda > Insecta > Lepidoptera > Noctuidae > Hyppa > Hyppa rectilinea. The sequence continues at coordinate 18,419,386 of OX637301.1, read as the reverse complement.
AGAGATGTCAGCATATGAAGGGGCCCCTCAGGGCCAAGCCTGCCGGGTAAGCGGGATTGTCCGAAAGGGTTACCGCTACCCCGGAACATAAAGGGCTACGGAAGGAACATGGATGGGTTTTAGTCAGTAAGAGTCTGACACTCCCTTCCGCTCCACCCAGAGCGGGAGCAGTCATTGGATGATTTCCCAGCCTTAAAAAAAAAAAAAAAAGACATACTGGTTTCCTCACGATGTTTTCCTTCAGCGATTTTTAAGCAAGTGATATTTATATAATTATTATACTGCCTACTAACCATTCGTTATGTTTGTTGGTTCCTTAGGCCATCGCATTTCTGCTGGATTGTCCGAAAGGATTACCGCTGTGCCGGAACATGATGCGCTAAGTATGGGACCTGGATGTGTTTTAGAATCTTATGAAACAACGTCAACTTTACGTGTTTTCTACCGTTCATCCCAATGCAATATCTATCAAGTGGACTTACCTGCTTGATTGACTGGGTCTTTGTCATTCTTCAAACATATTACCACTTCAAAGTTAAAGTCGAATCATTTATTTCAAATAGGCACAAGAAAGGCACTTTTGAACGTCAAAATGAACAAGAAATAAAATTGATTCTAGTCGCCCCTTCCAAAAGGTAGTTTCGTATGGAAAAGAATGGGCAAATAACTTCACCGTTACTCTTTTAAAATGTTTTACAATGTTTTGTAAACATGAATTATAAAATTATATGAGAATCTTCTTCTCATATAATTTTACCCACCATAAAAAGAATTTCAACTTACTGCTTCATTGTACTGCCAGAAAACTACGAACCTATATTGTGCAAACATGCATTGGTTTTCTGAAAATATTTCCTTTGCTGCCATACTGATTTACAAAACGCAATGCCGTGGGCGCGCCGATACCAGCTATTCCTTCCCTGCCTATTATTCTCGAGTACAGCGAGTACACTGCAAATTCCAGTAGGCGCAGCTTTGATCCTAATCACTGATGTATGTTGTACGATAAAGCTTCTTTCGCTTTACGATAATTGCACTTTGTGTTAGAGCTGCGCTTTTCAATCGGATTTGTCATTCGTAATAGGATCTCTGGAATGTCTTGTTACTTAGAATTTAAATTGAGTTTTGTTGGAAGCTGAGTTGGAATGTCGCAATTTTCTTCTTGATACTGACTTACAGTGAATTAAATAGTAATGTGAATCTAAAAAATAACTCATCATCTGCCTAGCCTTTTCCCAACTATGTTGGGGTCGGCCTCCAGTCTAACCGGATGCAGCTGAATACCAGTATTATACATGGAGCGACTGCCTATCTGACCTCCACGGCTTCTGACTACCCGTTACGACTGTCAAAGATGCACATATGACAGACGGGACCAACGGCTTAACGTGCTTTCCGAGGCACGGAGGAGTCTCGGTATGTAAAGATGGTCACCCATCCACGACCAACCCCGGCAAGCGTAGCTTAACCTGATGGATCGACCTGTGCGGCTGTTAGTACTTAGCCACGAGCTGCTCTAAAAAATAACTGTCTTTCTAATAAAATTCTCTTTAGTTCTATCGTATTTATGTATTATTTTTTTCATATTATGTTTCTTATAAAGGGTCTTTCAACAAGGACGGGTCGATTTTGATAGTTTGTGGCGGCCATGTTGATTGGGCGGCATCTGTCAATGCGTTTTTATTTCTTCAGTTACTGATGCCAAATCACCATGGTAAGTTACAAGATTGAGCAGCACGTCCAAATGATAAAACTTTATTATCAATCAAAATGAGTGTTTGTTAGTGCAAACGTTGCGCGCGTTACGTCCATTTTAAGGCAGATGCGGTGGCCCTTCAAAGTCGATTCGCCAACGGTTGGTGACCAAATTTGAGACGACTGCTTCGGTAAACAACCAACCAACACCCTTACGTCAAAGGAACGCCAGATCAGCCGAGAACATCGCTGCTGTCCGTGAGAGTTTCCGAGGCAGTCGATTTCTCGCTGTGCACAAGAACACGGCCTTTCGCAGACTTCAATTTGGCGAATTTTGCGTCGGGACTTGGGCCTACACCCGTACAAGATCCAACTGACCCAGGAGCTGAAAGTGAATGGCATTCTGCATAAACGGTTCGAGTCATAGAGTTCGGGTAGCGTTATCTCTCGCAGAGGTTACGTGAATTGTCCACCAAGATCGTGCGATTTGACCCCGCTAGACTTTTTCTTGTGGGGTTTTCTCAAGTCGCAGGTCTACGCCAATAATCAGCAATCTAACGATGCCCTAAAAGTAAACATATTGCAGGCTCGCTCAGATTCAGCCGGATCTATGCATTAGAGTAATCGAAAATTGGACCTTTCGGAGCCGTGCCACCGTTCGAAGCCGCGGTAGACCCCTGTCAAAAAGATATGTATAAGAAAAATGTGTATAATATGTGTGTGTGTGTGTATAATAAGTTACCAAATGACTTAAAATTATTACAGGGTAACATGTTTAAGACAAAATTGACAGAATGGCTTCTAAAGTATTGTTTTTATAGTATTAAGGATTATATGGACATACAAATTTAAATTTAATGTAAGTAATGAAATAATTATTAAATGAACAATGTAAATGTCAATACGAATAGGAATATAAATTGTGATACATATATTTAATGTTAACTTGCTTAAAATTTGCACGCTTGCTTGCAGGCAGAATACTGTAACACTTAGGTTATAAGATCTTACCTTCAACAACCATGTATTTCTGGCAAATAAACATTTGATTTGATTTGATTTGATTTGATTTAGAAATTTAAACGATGTCATATTTCATAAATAATGGCATTTGGCCTTTCAAATAAAATAATAATTTCTTTAATATCTCACATACAGCTTGTTTTATTGAATTTCAACATCGACCCGTCCTTGTTGAAAGACCCTTTATTTCTGATGCACCATTAATTCAGGAATATTCTAAATGGGTTTATTCCCATGCGCTCCAAATCTTTGTTGCCTGGAAATTAGTTTTTCATACAATATTCCCGCAACAGCGCCAAACATTTATTCCCAAGAGCTCCAAAATTTTTAGAACATTTTTGGAGCGCGTGGGCATATACCACTTATTGTTATCTACAAGTTGCAATGCGTTATTGATATTCTTTTGATCTTATTATTACGTTTATTCTTTGATAGATTCATTAATTTCTCAGCGTCTTATTTAAAGGCAGCGGAAGATTTTCAACTTTATTTTCCACGAACCAGGCGCAGACCTATATTTTAATTCGTATCTAATTAAAATCCATTAGGACTCGTTGCATCAAGTGATGACTAACACTGATAGTGGCGTCAGTGTCCTTGTCGAGGGTATGAGGACATATTATCAATATTATGAATGTGACTAGATAAACATACAAACAAATTGTCCGATTCCCTATTGGTCTAGCAGTCACGAGGGCGAATACTGCGCCTGCGATCAATCGTGGATCATACAATCGATTTCAAGTCAAGAAGTGTTATTCGATTTTCAATTTTACTAGCAGGAGGTTACAATCTGAAGTCGAGAGGCGATAGTCAGCCCAAAATAGACACATAAGAACTACGTATATAAATGCTGATAGAACTCGCGACTGCCGAAATAAAAATAACTAAAATAAAAATAACACAAAAACCTTAATATACAAAGCTTATACAATACAAATGGGAACATAACTTTGGGCAGCAAAGGTTGCATAAATAGTGAGAACCCTGCCTCCTAAACTAGGGGTGACCCTGTGACTTAGGAGTCAGTATTCTACTGTAAATTCGTGTACAAAAAATCCTTTATTTATGTGTGATAAGTTGATTGAAATATGCTCGTTGTATGCTCGTCTGCTTATTCGTTGTAGGGAGAGTAGGCGTGATGACAAACTGTCGAGTCTATTATGACCCAGACGCCGACATATGCATAGTGGGATAGGTTAGTGTCGGTGCACTTGTAGTAAATGTGTTGCATGTCAGATGCTGGCAGTGCAGCCAAGTATTTATAACTTTGTGGGACTTCTTCTTATTGGGTATTTGAAAGAGTAGTCAATAACGTTACTTTTTATGAACTGTCGAAACGCGGAATTTGTACGTGATTTGTATGAAATCTAACAATGTGACGTCACAGATTTTTAGAATCAAATAGAATACTTATTAAAATTAAATGCTATTTAAAAATTATAACTTCGCATAATATTAATTTCTGTACTGTGATGAAGTCTTTTTTCTATGTGATTTCATATTTTATTTTTGGCCGTTTCAAATAATCAATTGACCTTCCTTGTTGAATTTATGGCGTACTTAGTTAGTTAATTGATTTTGGTCTTTAACATAACGTAACATCATGTCTGGGGTACAGGTCACGCCAGCACATCAACCTATCCCAAGCTGTCAAATTTTCCCAATTGGAAAAGACCTTTTGGTTTTGTAATAAAGTTGAAAATCTATCAAAGAAATTTTATAGTTTTTGGTAGCTTGATGTGCTGGCCTCTGTACATCTATGTGTAAAACATGTGTGGTACTTTCCTCAAAATACCATATCAGACACGGATAGCGACATGGTCCTCACTTGATCCGGCCAAGACTATGTCTAGAGTTTTAAAGAGACTGTAGTAATCTCTGAGTTGGTTTCGTCCTTTTTCTCAGATTTGTCACACTGAAAAAGCCACCATCTTATTTAAAAAAATATATTATCTATACTAATATTATAAAGAGGAAAACTTTGTTTGTTTGTTTGGTTGTAATGAATAGGCTCAAAAACTACTGGACCGATTTTAAAAATTCTTTCACCGTTGGAAAGCTTAGTTTTCTAGGAGTAACATAGGCTACTTTTTATCCCGGGAAAAATAACGGGTCCCACGGGAAAGACCACGGGAGCGAAGCCGCGGACAAAGTGCTAGTTTAATATAATGTGTAAAAATTTTACCGATATCCTTGATACAACTTTTTTCTTTTTCTACTAACTGACTACTCTGAGAAAAAACGCCGGTACAAACTCAGAGGTCACATTCCCTTTTAACCCTTAAACTCCAGACATAATCTTAGTTAGATCTGAAATGGTCTTTTGAGGATAGAACCATACAGATTGAGTTGGCCTGTCCAGTCAGTGCACGCTTTTGTCATAAACCAATTTGATTAAGTTTCAAGAAAAATCTTATGACTATCTGTATGAATAGTTTGTTTAATCTACTTAATTGCTTGTTTCGAGGCATACCTAACGATCTGTTTTATGACGCACTACGTTTTTTAAAAATAGCTATAGCCCGAACGCAGTTACCGCTCGCGTTATAATAATAAATACTTATGTTCCACTAACAACTAAAATAGATTGTAATCTACCAAAAACCACAATAACGCCAGGTTAGATTAGAGTCGATAAAAGCTTAGACGCACTGTCTTTTAAACATGTCCAATTTGTTCCCCCTGTAAAAAAGATGCCGTCGTCTATCAACAAGACTCTTAATAAATAACCCAAAAATAGTAATTATTTTAAATCCCGCTATAAACCCCAAACCTGGCGACTGTAGCCGGGGTTGTTGCACTTGCATGCCGATCGGGCCGAGCGGCGCACACGCAAATAGACAAGCCGAATAGATAGATGCATGGACGCCATGACACGTCTGAGAGCCCAGTTTAGTTCAGTTCTGCTATACGCTAGATAAATCTCTTGACGTTATCTCTTCCTGGATCCTTAGGAGCGATGACGATCGTCATTAGTAATGGTCTTTGCTTCACTTCATATCATCTGGTTCAATACGATCTACTTAAATTAATCAATCAAAAGTCATTTATTTAAACTAGGCTAAAAATCAACACTTTTTGAAGGTCAAAGTTACACAAGACAGTCTCCCAAACACCCACCCTTCACCACTTCCTCGTGCTTTAGCTGGGAAAAAGAAGTGGCGCAACGAACTCCCCAGCAGCACAGCTGTCTGTTTAGTTGGAAAAACTTGATTCTGCACATTTATCGTCATGAGAAGTAATTTACATTACGAAACACATCTCATTAAAATCACAAGTATCAATATACTTTAATAGCTGGTACAAGAATGCCCATTGAGTTACTTGCCCGTTGTTTTCCATAGGCTTAAGGGCATACGCTTTGAAATGGAAAACTAGCTCCACATTTCTGACTGACCGACTTCTAGACAATTCAAAAGTGCCTGTAAAGTTATTGGAGTAAATGCTTTGGGGTTAGAGTTTGAGGTGCCAACCCTGTTATGTTCAATTAGGGTAAGATCAATACTTGATGAAGTACAGTAATACTCTTTACTGGAAATGGTGTTGTCCTTCATCCGGTACCTATCGTCCCCTACTGGACAATAACAGTACACTACAGTTAAGTACCATCTGTAGGTCGATTCTGTAAAACTCCCACCGTGAAATAATAATAATAATATCCTTGGACATTTCACACAACGCCATATCGTCCCAAGCTAAGCAACCTAGTGCTTGTGTTATGGTGGATGGCTGATAAACTACTTATATACATTTTTTTTTTGTAAATACATACATATAATAGATAGAAAAACACCCAGACTCGTAACAAATACTAGCAGGTCGTACAAATATTTGTTACGTGCGGGAATCGAAGCCGCGACATAGTGCGCAGCAGTCAATCGCTCAACCAGTGCCAACCGTGTCGCCAATCATAGGTGAAGTGAGCTAGAAGTGAGCTGTTGTTCCACATAATGCTAGGGATTGACATTATTGACAGCTCGCCTTAAACTCACTCCACCAATGTTATCACGGTGAGAACTTACAGAATAGCACTGCTGTACTGATATCAGTTACTAAGTCACCTACACGTAAAATGCACATAAACATCGTTAAATGCTAGATAAAAGCAGGAAATGTGGAATCAGGATAGAATTACATTATGCGTGTTATTTAATACCATATGGAGTATTATCGCATATTAAGTTTCTAGTAACGGTTAACTGTAATCGACTATTGCCCGACTGCTTAACTGAGACCGTTCCTGAAAGAGATGCGGGGTGTGGGGGGTAGGGTATGGTGACGCGACGCGCGAGCTCACTGATTCGTCAACTTGTGACAACTGTCACCTCTCTCGCACCGCGCAGCTACCTACCTCAAAAACGGTCTCATATGAGCGGTCGGGCTATAGTTAAGTACATGTCTAACTCTACCTCTACTACCCAGTTACTGGGTAACACGAAACCCCTTGGAAGGACTAGTTGTCAGATTTTCAGACTTCTGACGACCCGTAACGACCGTCAAAGATACACGAATAACAGTCCGAACCAACCAAATCGATCGATCTGTGCGGCTGTTATTACTTAGCCACGAGCCCCTCCCAGGCGACGACGTTTCTAATAGTCACAAAAAATATCCGACCAGAAACCTAATCTCCGATTATTAGGTTTCCAGTTGTCCGACATTATTAGGTTTCCTTTGTCAATCACGTTTCTTTTGTTTCTTGCTGTCTCGTATCTCTTTTTTATTAAAAAGGTTAGTTATTCTCCTCCTTTCGTGTCCATTCTTCATATCACTCTAAAACTACAGAACTATTACATTTGACTAGAAATTGCTCCTGAAAATCACTGTGCGGCCACATTGAAATCGTCCAGTATATAGGTTTTGTAACAAAGAGGATATACTATTCAAAAGACCTTGAAGCTAACACTGGCCACTAACATACAGCACTTACTAACTAAAAACAACTCTTAAAAAAAAGAACTGCTCAAATAACACCTCTTTGTACAATTCGAAACTCAAACCCAATCAGCTGACGCAAGACGGTTGCCCATTCAAATAAATAAAACTATTTCTCTAGGTAACGGGAACGAAAGCTAATAAACTGTTTGAAAATATAACACTTGTTTTTAAAGATACGACTTGAATATATCTCTGACATCAAAGATGCTATGGCGGTCAGTACTGGCCTATAGCCAAGACGGGTAGAGGAATACTGTGCTTATTGTCTTTGCCACTTCCAATCTTTATTAAGCGGATTTCTTGGCTGACGATTGGGCTGTCATCTGTTTAGAAAATAGGAGAATAAAGTACGCGCCACGAGAAGCTATAAATTATGTAAACAAACATCTTTTACTAAGTAAACATTTTATACTGCGAGATAATAATAAATTGACCATATTCAATCGACATGAAATATAGACGGGTTATATGAAAGTAACAACCTATTTAATTTAGTCGGATCATATTTTAACGACGCAAAGCGCTATCGTTTGTGTTTCTTGGTACCGGAACGCGTCCGTCGCAGGGATTGTAAACTATCGGGACGCCATTTTGAAATAAACGCGTCATTCGAGTTTCGAATGCGTACGAGTTTGTTTCACACAGAAATGGAAACATCTGAATCTGACGAATAATTATTCTTAAATAATATATGTTAATTAATATTTGTTACTCAATAATTTATTAAATCTTAAACAAATTCATTTTTTTTGTTGGTCCAAATGTTGTGAACTCCTGAACACTTGTTTACAAAATTTATAGCTTCTCATGACGGTTACTATAGCTAGAAAAGTATTCAGTGTTAAAGGGGGATACGCTAATAAGGTAGCCTTCGAAATTCACTTTTGTTTTTTTTGACCTATAATTTGCAGGTCAGTGTCAGTTTGTCTGCCGGGTAAGCGGGATTGTCCAAAAGGGTTTCCTCTACCTCGGCACATAAAGGCTAAGGAAGAAGGGACATGGATGGGTTTTAGTCATAGTGTCTTACACTCCCTTTCGCTCCATCCGAAGCGGCTGGCTTCATTCGATGATTTCCAACCCTAAAAAAAATTTTTTTAAGTTGTATGTTGATTAAAATATGATTCGCAGCAAATGTGATTTTACAGAGATATAATAATGAGAATTAGTAATCAAACTTCCTAAGTTAAAAGTAGTCTCAATGGTATGATTTCATGAAACTTGGCTGGCTTCATTCGATGATTTCCAACCCTAAAAAAAAAATGTAAGGTTGTACGTTGATTAAAATATGATTCGCAGCTGTAGCAAATGTGATTTTACAGAGATATAATAATAAGAATTAGTAATCAAACTCCCTAAGTTAAAAGTAGTCTCAATGGTATGATCTCATGAAACTTTTATTGCATTGATAATGTTTAAGATTACAATTCTATAAATCAATGTTTTTGTTACGTCCGCAAATCATATTTAGACCAACTTACAGCCTGATACTGAACTACAAATTCCAAAAACCTTTGAAAACTTTAATTTTGCGGGTTACCCCGAAGCTTTCACCTTCTTCTTTTCGTGTCTATGGTACTTTTTCTGGATGTTATTAAATTGAATGAGCCCAGTAGACTTTCACGTTAAGAAGTTAATTTAACTAATTCTAAATTATTGCATCTCAGTATTGACTATTTGAATCGGTCAAAAATAAAATATAAAAACACATGGAAAAAAGCCCGCTCATCATAAACACTTCCATTACCGTACAGAAATTAAATATAATGCGATGATATAATAAGTATTCCATTTGATTCTAAAAATCTGTGACGTCACATTATTATATTTCATACTTAAATCACGTACAAATGCCGCGTTTTGACAGTTCCCCAATTCTCCGTCCAGTCATAAACAAAATGCATTCGTCTCCCGCAGCGAGAATTTCCATTCGATGAATATTATTTTCACCTCATAGGCTCGGAAAGAGTCTGTTTGTCATTCGAAATCTGAGCTGAAAATCGATTTTTGCTCTCTAGCGTGGAAAGAGTTTTTAAAATTCGAACCTTTCTATTTAATAATTTTCTATACTGCCAGTCTACTGAAAATGCATGAAACGGTCTAAAATAAAATATTAAATAATACCGCTCACCTTAAAAACTTCCATCACAGTACAGAAATTAAATATTTTGCGAGGATATATTGTAAATTTAGAATTAATGCTAATAAGTATTCCATTTGATTAAAAAAATCTGAGACGTCACATTTGAATATGCCATAAAAATACTACCCTGTCAAATACCCAATTATGTAGTAATTTAAGTTTATTTTTTTAAATAAAATAAATACTAATATAATATGTTATTTAATCCTTTGCTTGGCAAAAATAAATATGTATTAAATTAGTTAGTTATTTGTATTAAATTAGTGTTTTTCTTTCATTCTCCTTAGAAGACAAGTAGGATAGAACAAAATACAGGGTATTTAATTTTGGACATATTCTATGTAACTCATAAGATACATTACCAAGTATCTGTTATTTTCTTCACATGAGTCAATGTATCTGAGACGCTCGAACAAAATAAAACTCAACAACACCTGTTTTCTTGCACCTAGCAGTTTCCTCGCTGTAGTGAGGTGAAAAATTGTGTGTTGCGCTCGGCAGCAAAGCTTTTCTGCGTCTCGTACCTTTGAAACCTTCGTTACGCTCAGGATTCTATATTTGAACCACTCGCTTCGCTCATGGTTCAACCCTAGATTCCTTCGCTTACTCAGGTTTCAATAGAAGTACTCGCGCCAAAAATCAACTTTCCAGCCTTGCATAACTAATAACTATTTCGGGGCTTTTCTTGGCTACTGAAAATAATATTGAAATTGCTGGTTAGTTGTTTTTATTGTTGGGTTTTTAGCAAGCAAATCTTTTTGATCACATCAAAGATAGAGCCATCAGGTCTGTTAGTTATTTGAAACGGTCAAAAGGTCTGTTAGTTATTTGAAACGGTCAAAAATAAAATACGAAATCACATAGAAAAAGACCGCTCGTCTTAAAAACTCCCTTCACTGTATTGAAATTAAATATTATGCGAAGGTATAAATGTAAAATTGCATTTAATGCTAATAAGTATTCCATTTAATTCTGAAAATCTGTGACGTCACATTGTTTTTTTTCCATACAAATCACGTACAAATGCCGCGTTTTGACAATTCATAAAAAGTATCGTTATGGACTACCCTTTCATATACCTTATTCATAATTCAGAACTGGAAAAAAGAATTAGTGAAATGATGAATTTTATTCCTTAGAGTACGAATGCATTCATGTATGATGTACAAGTGCCTCTTCAATTTCATTCAGTAAGTTAAACAGTTCCATTCTTCCTGAAGAATTCTGCGAATTTATAGCTCGCCTCCGTACTCCGTATATTGTAACAAATGGCACGGTACGTCACGAATCGTAATGAATCGCCGGCGCACATCCGGTGCCGTACGAATGGGCCCGCCACTCCCGCGCACTTTGCGATAACGCATAAATTTGTTGATCACTTTAAATTGCGCATGTAGCTGCTAGCTGCTACCATATACATTATACCATTGATGGCTTCCAGATATGTTTTGTTGACAGAAATGTAATGAACTACTGGGATCTCATAATTTAATCATCACCTTCTGGTAGCCCACGTATGTATAGTTCAAAAGGTTCGCTAATCGCTGATACATCTTTATTTTTATAATCTACCAGCTGCTGCCAGCGGCTTCGCCCGCGAGGATGTTGGAAATTATCCCAAGGGAACGTTCTACCGGGATAAAAAGGTTTAATCCAGGTCATAAACTACCTCTGTGCCAATTTTCATCCAGATCCGTTCAGCCGTTTGAGCGTGAAGGTCGCACAAACACACACACACTCACTGACAAACTTTCGCCTTTATAATATTAGTGTGATGTATTCCTACTACTGGGGAAAGGTCTCCCACATAGTTTTTCAAATTATATCACTACATAGTATAAAACAAAGTCGCTATTTTTGTCTGTTTGTTTGTCTGTATGCTTAAATCTTTAAAATTACGCAACGGATTTTGATGCGGTTTTTTGTAATAGGTAGAGTGATTCAAGAGGAAGGTTTATGTGTATAATTTGTCGACATATTTTGCGGGCGAAGCCTCGGGCGGAAGCTAGTATTATTATATTTGTGTTTTGTCTTCTCGAGTCAATTGGACTGAATCGCGCCCAAATCGTCACGTCAGCGTTTCTTATGCTTGTCTCTGTAACACAGTCCCGACCACAGAACAGATAAAGTCCCGACGATGATCTTTCATGTACAACCTCCAGCACATCAGGCTATCCTAAACTGTCAAATATTCCCAATTGAACAGGAACCTTATCCTATTGTAATAAATTTAAAAATCTATCAAAGAAATTTGACACATTGGGGTAACTTGATGTGCCCTCTGTACCTTTAAAGGTCACTGACGGGTTGCAAATCTGAAGCCATTCGATACATCGATACCAATTTGCATGTTAAAACTGATGGCACACTTAGTTTCAACATTCCATTACTGCAAATACTATGAAAATCCTAAAATACGACGGGAACAGTACTCTGGAACCAGCAAGCAAGCAAGCATTTATCGGTATCCATTATCTTTACTTTGTGCACAACAGTAAAGTCTTGACATTGTAAGGGCTATAAATCTTGATCGCATCTGCGGTGTAAGTGAGGAATGAGGGTCTGGCCAATGTTCCCAGTATTTAAAATATATCTGCCATATCCGTACCGTGTGGGCCAGGGCCTCAAGACTTGAAATGGTAATCTGTAGCTGAAGAACTGCTAAGGTTAAGGTAGGTACATAAGTCTCCTCATCACTTGCGACGTTACGGCATCGCGACATAATGAGAGTCAATATTTAAATTTCGTGATTCGACGAGCAATGCGAAAATGTTGATTCGATTATTTGAAATATTTTTATAAATCCTTTGAATTTTTTTTTTATTATTTTAGACTTACAGATAAACAATTTTATTTTTATTTTTAACAACAGCTGTTGTTCACGGAAGCGGAAATTTTTCCGCTATTATTAATCACAACTTCAAATACGTAGTTAATAATATCAGTGGGGTACCTTGGAAATAATTTCATAAAAATTTGGATGCACTCCAAAGTTATTATTAGGTCATTGAAATCAGCTGATTGTTGCTAACCAAACCGCGGTAGCATTATTGCTTTTACAATGCCAATAATAATCCCATTTGGCATATAAACCGGTATTACCACTGCACGAAGTAAACAACATTTTCAAATATTTCAATAAACTGTGGTATTTATTTTGTTTTCTCTAACCAAGATATTTTTTTAAGGTATGTATTTTTTTTATTCACACCCTCGCAGTTATTTCTTTTTTAATTTTATTTAAATATAGAAACTTTTTGTGTCTAACTTCATGCGGCGAATTCGTAACGTAACGTCTTTTTGCAGAGGTCCAGTTTTCGAGCGCCGGGAAGAAAGATACCAATGTCATTGCCGTCGAGCACCTTGCAGCTCCGAATCTAACTCTTGTGACATTCCAGCTTATGATATTGATATAAGACTTCCTGATGACCCTCCAGTAGTTCCCACTATAGACGACGATGAAGAAAAGGCTGCTGAGGTTCCAAAAACAGAAGAAGTTGAGGATGCTGTGGTCGTAGAACCTGAGGATGATGCTGAAGAAATCCTTCCAGAGGAAGCGGAGGGAGGGGAGGAGTAGACTTGCTTAGAACCACTAGGCAATAGAATCGATATATCTAAACCAGACGTTGTTAACAAAATATTTTTTGAAAATTTTTGTTGTTAGTTTTTGTACTACTAGGAAACGAGTGAATAATTTTAGAGGAGCCTACACTTTTTTTATTAAGTATTTTACAGTTCTTATTAGCAGTTATTACGTAGGTTTGTTATGAGTATTAAATTGTACATGATTAAAATCTTTTCTACGGAATGTATCGTTTTATTTCTGACCTACATGACACCATTCCTTTTTTATAGCAATTGCAGCTAAACAACAATAAAGTCCCGAACTCCAAACATTGTAAAGGTTGTCTTAATGACACCTGTTCATTCATTGCATTTGTAACAACGTTAAAAGTATTGCTTGAAACACACGGTGTATGTAAAGGGACTTGTTTCCCATTTCCCAAAAACATGTACTTACTTAGCTTTTTTTTGAGTGAGAAGTCATCAAATGACCCCGCTCTGGGTGGAGCGGAAAGGAGTGTCAGACTTTTACTGACTAAAATCTATCCATGTTCCTTCCTTAGCCCTTTATGATCCGGGGTAGCGGTAACCCTTCGGACATTCCCGCTGTAAGGGTAAACAATGAAGAGGAACATGTAGCTGGAACAAAACTTTTTCACCTCACAGGCTCGGAAAGAGTCTGTTTGTCATTCGAAATCTGAGCCGAAAATCGATTTTTACTCTCTAGCGTGGAAAGAGTTTTTAAAATTCGAACCTTTCTATTTAGTAATTTTCTATACTGCCAGTCCACTGAAAATGCATGACACGGACTAAAATAAAATATTAAATAATACCGCTCACCTTAAAAACTTCCATCACAGTACAGAAATTAAATATTTTGCGAGGATATAATTGTAAAATTGGAATTCATGTTAATAAGTATTCCATTTGATTAAAAAAATCTGTGACGTCACATTTGAATATGCCATAAAAATACTAATCTGTCATATACCCAATTGTGTAGTAATCTAAGTTTAATTTTTTAAATAAAATAAATACTAATATAATGCGTTATTTAATCCTTTGCTTGGCAAAAATAAATCAATTGTATTAAATTAGTTTTCTTCTTTCATTCTCCTGAGAGGACAAGTAGGATATAGAACAAAATACAGGGTATTTAATTTTGGAGATATTCTATGTAACTCATAAGATACATTGCCAAGTATCTGTTATTTTCTTCACATGAGTCAATGTATCTGAGACGCTCGAACAAAATAAAACTCAACAACAACTGTTTTCTTGCACCTAGCAGTTTCTTCGCTGTAGTGAGGTGAAAAATTGTGTGTTGCGCTCGGCAGCAAAGCTTTTCTGCGTCTCGTACCTTTGAAACCTTCGTTACGCTCAGGATTCTATATTTGAACCACTCGCTTCGCTCATGGTTCAACCCTAGAATCCTTCGCTTACTCAGGTTTCAATAGAAGTACTCGCGCCAAAAATCAACTTTCCAGCCTTGCATAACAAATAACTATTGTTTTTTAATGCGAGGCTTTAGTCAGGTAAAGTCCTGCCTACGTTCCCAGTATTACCATGTATCTACCAACTCGAAAGGTACCTACCGTGTGGCCCAGGGCCTTGCACCTCCTCTAAATGGTTATCAGCATCCTCATTCCGTAATACACTCCCGCAATCACAATGCGAAAAAAAATTTTAACAGGCAGTCAATTTTTTGACATATGAATCAACTAGCTAGCTGAAATTATCCCAAAGGAACGTGCTACCGGGATAATAAGTATCCTATGTGTTAATCCAGGTCATGAACCTCTATGCCAAGTTTCATCCAGATCCGTTCAGCTGTTTGAGCGTGAAGGACGGACAAACAAACACACACACACACACACACACACACACTCACTCCCAAACTTTTGCCTTTATAATATTAATGTAATGGGTTCGGAACCCATTGTTTCATATGTCCGAAAACTTGATTTGCTCAATAATGTAAACAACGCAACATTGAAAGTTAGCCAGAATAACTTATTGTATTGCGATTTAATATTTAGACATCGTGATTCGACGATAAGTGCAAAAATGTTTTTTGAATGCCCTTGATTTTTTTTAATTATTTTAGACCTGACCAATAAATGACTTGATTTTAGGAAATTTAACTCGGTAAAGTTGTTGTTGACAATATTTATATTCGCCGAAGCGCAACTGATTGTTTTTAACCCAAGCTCAAATGCCAATAATAATCCCGACTGGAATTTAAACCCAGATAATTTATCACTGGACGGAGTAAACAACATTTTATTTATATCTTTCTCAGTGTTATTCCATGAACAAACGGTGGTATTTTATTTTATTGTTTTCGCAACCCAAAATATTTTTTAAAGGTATGTTTTTTTTTTATCCTAAGCTTAATTAATGATATATTTTTTTCATTTATGATTAAAAACTTTTTCTTCAAACTTTATGCAGAAAATTCTTTTCATCTACAGGGCACCAGTTTACGAACGCCGTGGCCAAAGATACAAATGTAAATGCATAAGCGTACCTAGTGTCGAATCTGTGTCTGTCTCCTCTACTGACCTTCCGCCTAGGACCATAGAAGACACAGTTCGTAATGGCCCACCTGATGAACCTCAAGATCTAGCCTCTGAACAACACGCTGCCGAAGATGAAAAAGAAACTGCTGATCATTTCAAAAAAGATGCTGAAGTTATACAAGAAGACTTTGAGGATGTAAAAGAGGAGTTAGATGAATCTGGTGGCTGGCTAACTCGGCACTAGATTTTCCGCTAAACCGCAAAAACCAGCAGAGTAGTGGTTAGAACCACACTGCAATAGTGACAAACTTTTTAATTGAAATAGTTTAGATACTTACCAATTTATGTCATGCATGTTTCATACGTAGTTACAACTCTACTGCAAAATGTTTGCAGCCCGAAAGTCTATGAGCATATTTTAAGCGGGAACAACGCTCCTTTCTATTAAATATTTCACAGTTTTTATTAGCAGTTATTCAAGTAAGGTTGTTATCGGTATTAAATTGTTCAGCATTACAATCGTTGCTAACAAATGCATCGTTTTATTTCCGACCTACATCACGCTGTGCAGTTTTCGCAGCAGTTGCAATTTTCCTGATAACAAACATAGGAAACTCAATGTCGTATCATGTTGCTTTGGCATTTGTAGCATAAACATATTCCTCTGAGCACTACAACTGAAATCAAAGTCTATTGCTGTAGCTTTAGATATCAATATCACAATAACATATCTACTCATAGGACCTTTTAGCAGATCAGCAGTTGATTGCAATATCAATTGTTCCAATTGAAATGGGACTTCATTGCTTAGTTCATAAAGTTAAATTTTACATGACTGTTTAGTTTCTGAATGTTTCAACATACCTATAACAATATTTTGCATTTAGCGCGTGTTTGTCTGTTCGTTTGTTAGCACTGGCCGGCAGAGGTGTTAACTCAGTTACTAGCCGACCGCTTATTAGTGAAATGACTGACGCCATTTTGGTTATGACACATTATTTGATGAGGAAATTTTATCATTCGTTCTTTCTCTTTATAGTGGATCTTAAAGGGCAGATGATTTGTGCTGTAGTTTCATTATCTTTACATCTTCCACATTTCTTGGTGGGACACTACCGATATCTTAAAGTGGCGCGTATATTCCGTTCTTCGATTGATACGTCATAACTTAACTTTTCAAAGGTTCTATATTAAAAACTTAAAAGAGGGTAAGGAAAGGAGGTGGAAAATGAGAAAAATAAACAGGCCCATTTTAGGACAGATAGGTACGAATTGTAGTATCTATCCTAAATATGCCTTTTTTGTGCAATTTTATGTAAAAATGTACTTTGAAAAAAAATTGCAAAAAAAAAACTTGAGAGGTGTCAAGGGACAACCGGATGGAACGAAGTTCCTTTCGATTAATTAGTGAAGGAATAGAAAAAAATGTTATTTCTTTTAAGTTATAATAACTTTAGTTATAAAAAAATAAAATAGCAATTTCAAAACGATGTGTTATTACTAATGACATGTACATTGATGCAATATTAGACCACGGCACTGAAAAACACGCCACTTCACACATTGGCCTGATGGATGAGTCAAATAATCAAATAGACAAACACTGTCTGGCTGACATGACGGTCATAGTCAAGTTCAAAGTCAAATATCGTATTACGAAACGTAGTCAATGCTATCAGTCAACTCGATAATAATTATGCATGTTGCATGTTTTTATTTGGTACGTTTATTTGTTTTTCAAACGAAAAATGTGACTATGTTTTTTTTTGATGCGATTGCACGTTATGTCGGCCAGAACGTTCTTATTTTAAAAATTTTCTTATTTTAAAACTTGTACATCCTTATTCTTTTCGCTGTACACAATCGCGAAGCAATGGGTATTCGTTGCTTCGATTAGCGCTTGTGGAATTTTCTAGAAAACCATCTTTACCGGTTCATCTTTTCTTTGTTCAAACCTCTGTTAAATTTAATTTCTGTGAGTGTAAGGGTACCTACTTATTTGGTAAAGTGCTTGAAACAACATTTTATTTCTGGAATAGTTTTCTCGTGTGATGTCAAATTCTGATGTGTGGTTTTTGAGTTAAAGAGTCAATAAGTTTTGGTTTCCACATAATGTATGTTGATGATGTTATAATAAGTAACTTCCTGTCACTGTTATTTACATATTCTAGCAAGTGGTGGGGTACCCAAAGTGAAAAATAAATAATAGTTTAAAAAATATTGACAAAATTCGTTTCTGTTTTTTAGTTTGGTTTATTTATAAAAAAAAAACTTATTTTGCAAATTGGAAAATGGAATAATTTTATCAAATTAATGTATTGTCATCGGTCCTCGATAAATCTACAAAGTTTGAACGAAATCTAGCCGTTGAAAGTGGGTCAAAATCGTGACCAAAGGAGTCTGTTACAAACATACAGGTAAAGCTAATATAAAGTGTGTAATAAAATAAACCTTGCCCAAAAAAAGAAACATTAAAAAAAAATGAAAAATAACTTTTCGACTTCTGAATTTTAGTTATTTTTACTTTGCAGTGGTTATTTTTTTAATAAAAAGGGTTTTTTTCCTTCACTAACTCACTCGTTTACCTCCTTAGTTTTCGAAGTGAAAACACTAAAGCCAGAGTATATCTACTAACTGAACAGTAAACGGTAGGTAGGTTACTAAGTGCATTGTTTACGCAGCCGGTGACAGACTGCAAAATAAATATTTATTTATTGCAGTTTCCAAGGAAAAGTTACAAGCCATGTGCGATAATTATAGAAATTTAAAACTGCCATGTTCATAACTTAATGATAGTATGTTAAGGAAAAAACATTGATGGGTTTTAGTCAGTAAGAGTCTGACTCTCTCTTCCGCTCCACCCACAGCGGGGGTCATTTGATGAATTGATGAAGTATGATAACGCCTTTTTCGTGAATGTCACAATGTCACGTGAACACCTCATGCTAGAATAAAACTAGCTCATCCATCCTATAATATGATAATGTCCAAATTGGCATAACTCAGAGGCAGACGTTTATTATTAATACTCTTTATTTTATTTTGTGTTTTTTTTTTATGTTACTCATTTAATTATTTATTTTGATTTCAATTTTAATGCTAAGTTTATCAAAATGTACTGTGTGTAACCGAAAGGGTATATACATACAAAAGGATATGCTACAGACCACCAAACTGTACAACTTTTACTGTGGGACCAACTCCGAAATCGTACAGCTGTACCCTACATTTTGACGAGTCACGTGACCAAAAATGTATAGAACAGCAGATTTTTTTATATACCCTTTCGGTTACACCATGTATATCAACGTAATGTTGTAATGTTAAATCATTTGTTTCAAATGAATTGAAATAAATGATTTTTTAATTTGAATAAACTCGTAAGACCGATCGAGGATGTCAATAGCCAAATATAAAACATCATTTTTGTTTACTAGAAACATGTTTATTTTTATTTATTTTTTTGTTTATGGTAGGGGTTGGTTACCACTCAAGGAGGGGCCCAAGGTGCCGGGGAAAGAGCCTCCAGTTGTTCCTAAACCACTGCCACACGAACCGACGCCTTCAACTCGTACTAGTTAGTATTGGTAAGTGCACTCTTTCTTTTTAGCAGCTGTCCAGGGTTCCTTTAGTAATGCGGTGAATGTACGTGTATTGATAAGATGGGAGGGCTCTATAAACACGGCTACTTATTTACGCGCGTATAACGCATTGCCAATGAAACTTGTGCACATTTCTCATGTTTAGTAATGAAGAAAACGGATTACACCTATCGCGCGTCGAACGGCGTAAAATAAATCGTCGTGTGTTTAGGCCCTAAGTCTGACATAACCCGACGAAGGACCATGAGGAATTCCCCACTTTAAAAAAAAAACAGATTCTTACTCAAAAGATACTTATTTCAAATGGTTGTTAACGCAACCCCATTGCAAAGCCTAAAGGTGCCTCCACATGTAGGCGCAGTGAATCACGCGACAACAGCGTGTCTGTAGCGCTGTTCGATTTTTCCGGCTATTTTGAAGGCGCCCAACTACTAACATAAGAAATTGACGTTCGAGGAATACCATTAATTATTAAGGCATGCAATGTAACTTTGGTTTTACGTCATTTAAAGGGGAATGCCAAGAAAATGCCTGAAATGGACAGAAACTACTAATAGTCGTTAATTCTATTTAGAATAAAATATGTATAATGCAATAATTCATATTTATTAGATATTTAATGGTGACTGTGGCCATTTTTTATGAATTTTAATTTTACTCCTGCTGACGTTAACTATTTTTGATCCCGAACTTCGTCTGGACCCGCCTAAACGACGACTCGGCTTTTTGACGACGGACCTGCTTAAATACGGCGCTGCTAATGTTTTGGACTTGTGACAATTACACATTTTAAAATGGACGTAACCTCATTACACTGCAAAATGATGAAGTACGTTGTTTAATATTATTATAAGCTGTAAGTATTGAGATTCTCTAGTTTTCTTGCCTAATTAATTTTATAATTGTTTTATTAATTACGGCATACGAAAGGTTAAATCTTGAATGTTAGAAGAAATGTTTGAAACTGGCTTCTACCTAGTTTTTTGATAATTATTTAAATTGTAACGGGTTTCCTACGATATGTAATACAATTTAGCGTATATTTCATTGTTGTCCATTTCAGGCTTTTGCTTTTATATGGCTGATGGGCAATCCCCTTTAATCATGAATACGCTGCGTAAGTCTTCTGTCTGCCCGTCTATCTGTCTCAGATAGACATCCCGGGTTCCCAATACAATTGAAAAAAAAAATAACCGCCAAACCAAAAACCTATGCGATCAAATTCGAGGCTTTTCCCGGTTCAATTGAAAAACATAACCGCCAAACCAAAAACTTATATGATCAAATTCGAGGCCTTGTTTGAAAAACGTTTAGTATAGCCTAGCAGTAGAGAATGACACTATTGACATCTCAGTTTAAACTCACTTCAAACTCACTTCACCTGCGTTATCACGGTGAGACGGTTACAGAATAGCACCACAGATAGCGTACGTGATGTCCACAACGTCTCACAGGCTGGTTTATAGGGTAAATTAATAGACAAATATGTATTAAGTTATTATTTTTCCTGTAGAGACTAATAATTTGAATGAGTATTATTGTTTCTGGAAATTATTTCTGGGTTCTCATGTAGGTTTTACCTTAAGTGTTTTTTTACTTTGACTAAGCGTTATTCCTGTTAAAGTCGTACAAATGTCAAACTACAAATGCTAGAAAGAGATAGGAACACATCTGAGTCAAAGCACTTTGTTGAAAGCTACACGGAAGCCCGCGAAATTCGAATTTTGTTTTTTTTTGCAATTAGAAGGTTGGTATCAGGTTGGTTGTATATTGATCAAATTATTATTTGCGACCGTAGCAAGTATGTATTTGAATATGAAATAATGACAGGATTTCAAGAATTAGTCATTCCATAGGGTACCTAATGTGTTCTTAGGGACGACCTGTAGGTATTGATGATTTCAATGAATACAATTCACCTGTATTGATGATTTCAATGAATACAATTCTGTAAATAAATACGTACGTACGCCGCGTATGCCGCGAATCATATTTCGGGTTATTGTAAACTCGCCATAATGAAAATTTGCCACAAGTAAAAATTATAGTAAACTCGCCACAGTCTTATCTGTCTCACGAAAACTTGCCACAGCTTTAAAAGTACCAATAGCAAACGATGTAGTAGTGTTTAATGGCCATGGCCACATGGCCCATGGATCATATTTTTTGATACAGTTTTCTTCTTTTTCTTTATTCGGAAACTACACTACTTTTACTAAACAATAATGTTGAACGAATATCGTTTTACTGTCGGTACAACCAAAACAAGTTTGACCTACCTGTGACGAGTTTACTATACCTGTTGTGAATTATTTTGTCACTGTGGCAAGTTTACTATTATTTTTACTTGTATCTACTAATTTTCATTATGGCGAGTTTACAATAACCCCATATTTCGATCAACATACAACCTGATACTGACCTGCAAATTGAAAAAAACTACTGGAGCTTGCCCTTTCAGCAACGTTTATAGATCTCGGGCTCACAGTTTGAGGCAGGTTAACTTGTATGCCGAGGAGGTGGAAGTGGTATTTGCAAACGATGGTCCATTGCCATTCGCAACTTTAGGTTGACTCGGGCTACGAATTGTTACGACAATTTCCGCGCCCGGGCCCGGGTCAATGTTTTCTCTGTATCCGTCCCTTATTCCAGCGTCATTCCTAGTCTATGGAATATAAGTTTTATGGAAGATCTGTAGTCTGGCAATTTCAGGGACACAAAAGGTATAACTTGATCTACTTTCTAAATAAAAACCGTTCCATTCGATCGTGCTTCAATTCGAAGTGAACATCAAAATAGAACACCTAGAAAATAAATGTAGGTGATATTAAAATTCTCTTGTTAACAAAATCTATTTTTAGGCGGCCTGTTTAGAAAAAATCGAGTGTAATAAGAGAGTGCCAAGCGAAGCTAAAATTCGGCAGTAAAAAACATTGTGTTGTTGAGTACCGCGTGCGCATCTCATCAGGTGCGGTGACGCAAGCGCACCGGCCCACGGCCAATAGGGGCACGGCTCGACACGTCAAACGTCAACATATCCGATGATTTACTACACAGTCGTTATGTTCTCAAAATATTGCTCCAAAGTTTTAGTTTATAACTTTTATTCACTTACGAACATTATCGAACTGATATAAACATGAAGCAAATGGATATAAATCACAGCTTCAGTGTTGCTATATGCAAAACTAAAATGGCCGTTTTGAAACTGCTGAAAAGTTTCACTAAGACTATTTTGTATTTATGAGTACTGAAACAACATTTTTCATTACTTAATTTAAAACTCTATAAACGCATACAAAATACTTTATTTCGTGTTGTTTTTTTCACAAATCGAAAACCGTAGTGAAAGCTTCGATCATTTCTGAATTGCTATAATATTCTTTGTATAAAATTGAATAGAATCAGTACCTCTATCGATATTTTTGGAAAGTGAAAAAAGTTTCTCCATTTATAAAGTGTTTTGACTATAATAGGTCCCATATTCTAGGTCGATGATATTCAATTTCGAATTATGGCTACAGAAATGTTCCTTCCATTCATCAAGTTTTCTACCAGCAAAAATAAGCTCCAGTAGAACTTGAAAAAGTATAAACAAATTAAATCTGGTCATTTTTTATTAACAAACGAAATAATAATGTGAAACTATAACGCGTTTAAAAAAGAGAAATTCCTTCCATTTCACGGCTCAGAAGGGGATAACCCATGTTTCCACCCGTTAAAAATCCGGTTGTCTTGGATCCATGTGGTAGGTAAGGGCCTGTACACAAAGCTGCGATGGGAAGTCACCACTGGAGCGGAGAAGAGACATGAGGAGCCGAGCTGTGCCAGAATTAACCAATAGAATTATTAAGAAAACTCCGAAGCGAAATTACCTGTCCTCTTATCTCTTCGCCGCTCCAATAGACGGGCAGTCTTATGGCCCACTTCCTCGCACAGGCTGGAGCCCTAAGTCACCACAGGGGGAATATTACAAGCTGATTATAATCTGTGACCTAGGTTCAGAATAGAGGCCCATGGGCATGTAAGCGGGATTGTCCGAAAGGGTTACCGCTACCCCGGAACATAAAGGGCTAAGGAAGGAACAGGGATGGGTTTTAGTCAGTAAGAGTCTGACACTCTCTTCCGCTCCACCCAGAGCTGGAGAAGTTATTGGATGATTTCCCAGCCTAAAAAAAATGGGCAGCTTAAAATCTCTCGACACCAGGTTAGTCACTAACAATACGAATAAGAAGACCTAGATTATCTCGTTACCGTTGATAGAGCATAAACATTTTTCGTGACTATTGCTAATAGAAATCGTTTGAAAAATGTGGCCAGCTCGTGAGAGGCTTTAACTTTCACTGACAGCTATGGCGGCGTGTAGAATGCGGTTTGGGCGGCGTGTGCGCAGCTCCGTTGCGCTTGGGTACTGAAATCGTGAGACAATTACTCTAACGGTATGAGAATATCTCTTTGAAGGGATCTAGGAATGTACGAGGAGGGATTTTGTTTTCGGGGAGTAATTCGGTATCTCATTTATTCGGCATTCGGAGAGAATCTCTTGGAGGCCCATTTTAAATATTTGGAACTAGCCAGTATTTACTTTTGATTTGAACATGACAAAGAACACTGCAATCGAACCATCATCACTCACCTGGCCCTTATCCCAATTTATATGTGGTAGACGCAACATTTCTTTTTCTTCCATATTTCCCTATTAGTCGGTAGTCACTCTCTTTCTAGCCATATCATCCATCTTGCACACAATCCATCCATTGTTTTTTTAGTTTCCCTCTACTTGTATAGCTTTCACTGTAAGTTAATTATATCTACATAACTTTGGATGCTAAGCTTCAGTGGTGGCGCGTATTTTGGATCATTAAGCTCCCATCAAAATGGTTGAGCTGAATGTGCTAATCCATGCGGCATGTTCATGAACGGGCGCCGTCAGTAGGGACTGGTCACCTCTTAATCGCACGGCTGTTTTAATATTTGAATTAATTTTGAATTGTTTTTTTAAATCTTGTAATTATGGACGCTTTTATTAAGTTCTGCATCGTTCTCACGTGTATATTTCAACATGAATAGATGACGATCTCACTACGATTTAGATGATAAAACCATCATTGCGATAGAGTATTTATTATTGCTAGTTCTAAGGTAAACTTAATGATTAGAAAAATTCCAAGAATTGTTGTGATAGTGACAGGTTGTCCACTTATCGCTTATCTATCAGACGTGTATACAAGTAACTAAAGGGGCTTGGTTTCTAGATAAGACATGCTGGACTATAACCGTGGAATATATTCAGTTCACTGTCATCGCTTCGTTGAAGTCTCAACACTTGAACATTCAAAATGTCATCATGGTAATAATGATCCTAAATGTGATGAAATAAAGACTATTATGAATCCACGACCCATGTGCTTGGCAACATGACGGTCCACTATGGTTTTTCCCATCGGCAAAAATGACGAAAGTCCATTCATGTCAAACTTTGGAGGAATCAATTGATGATTTCCCATCCTTAAAAAAAAGGGGGTCAGGGTACAACGCCAGGCTAGAATAGACTCAGTGGGATTGTCCGAAAGGGTTACCGCTACCCCGGAACATAAAGGGAAGAAACATGGATGGGTTTTAGTCAGTAAGAGTCTGACACTCCTTTCGGCTTCACCAAAGCGGGAGGGGTGACTTGATGATTTCCTATCCTTAAAAACCTAGTATTGACATTTGCAGAACTGTGAAATAAATTACATACTACTCTGTCAAGAAAGTACCGGGAAAAGATCAATAATACACAAAATGTCTGTTATACATCCAAATTTATTTTATCACCTTCAAAGTATGCTCCTTTAGAAACGATACACTTGCGCCAACGAATAATCCATTCATCAAAACATTTTTTAAACGCTGCTTCCGGAATTGAGTTCAGTTCTCGCCACGAATTCTCCTTTATGTCTTCTATCGATTGAAAACGGGTGCCACGAAGTGGTAATTTGAGTTTAGGAAAAAGAAAAAAGTCAGCAGGAGCCATATCTGGTGAATATGGTGGTTGCTGGATGGTATTTGTTGAGTGTTTGGTCAAAAATTCGTTCACAATGATAGTCTTGTGCGAAGGCGCATTGTCGTGGTGCAAAATCCAAGAATTTTCTTTCCACAAATCTGGCCTTTTTCGTCGAATTTGCTCTCTTAAACGCCGCATAACGCTCAAATAATATTCTTTATTTACCGTTAGACCTTCCGGTAAGAATTCAGAGTGCACAACACCGCGATAGTCAAAGAAAACAGTCAACATGACTTTGACTTTTGATCGACTTTGGCGTGGTTTTTTCGGTTTCGGTTCAGTTGGAAGGCGCCACTCCGAAGCTTGTTGACTAGTTTGCATGTCAAACTCGTAAACCCACGTCTCGTCACCAGTAACAATGCGTTTCATGAATGTTGGGTCCGAACTGACTCGTTCTAGCATGTCCTCAGCGACTTTCATGCGATTGAGTTTTTGGAGAAAATTCAGATCTTTTGGGACTAGCCGAGCAGCAACATTTTTCATACCCAAATGATTAGTTAAAATGGTACGGATCGACTCGTGAGATACAGAAAGTTCGGCGGCTATCTCTCTCAGAGTTGAATGGGGATTTTCAGTCACTATTTTCTTCACTTTTGCGATGTTAACTTCAGTTGCAGACGTTGACGGCCTACCAGAGCGAGGCAAATCTTCCATCACATCTCGACCGCTTTTGAACGCTTTGAACCACTCATAAGCACGAGTTTTTGATAAAGTCGATTCACCGTAAGCCTTCTGTAACATTTTCAGTGACTCCGAACACGAAATTCCATTGGCGATGCAAAATTTAAGACAAACTCTTTGTTCGATATTTTTGTCCATTATGAAATTCGCAATACACACTATATATGATATTACTAAAACCAGCACTGTATTTAATATAAATAACAGATGCAACTCAAACTCCGCGCCAAAATGGAAAACAGTTGTGCCAATCTAACAACTACAAAAAAACAAAAATTTGAATTTGGAACCATAAACAAATCATCCATTCCCGATACTTTTTTGACTGAATGTAATTTTTCACATTTTAAATATTAACACTTTATGTACTTATGAACGCGTCGCTTCTCAAGTGAGACGTTAAAATCGGAAGTTAAATCAGTATATTTTCGGTGCATTGGACACTCGGTGGCTCTTAGTAGACGGGTGAGTGCAGCGGGGTCAACGGCCGCGTGCTTGTCGGCTGAGTCACTCGTGCGCCTATTACGGTGTAACTGTCACGTGATCACGTTTGAAAAATATTTTCTTTTGCTATGTCTAGGCTGGTAGTTGTCTTTTTATTTCCGTTTCTGCAATTCGTTTGATCTTTTTCCAGCCAGAACTTCATTGATTTTGTAACCCTTAATTTTAGTTTAGTTTACAACTGGTTTACTTCAACCTTTATTTTTTTTGAGCCGAATTGGGGAATTCGGCTCAAAAATTACAATGAAAATAACTACTTATGTTTTAAAATTCTTTTACTGGCTAAGTAAGTGGTCAAGCATTATTTATAAGTACTAATTCTAAATGTTAAGTTGATATCTGCTGTAGACAGACGAACTGACAGACAGTCGCACCATATGGGTTATTTTTTGGTACGGAACCCTAAAAATTTTACTTAGTTGATCCTTTAATTTCTGTCCAGCACAAGGTGCCGCTGCTCCGCCCCCCGCTCTCCAGCCACCCCCCAAATAAAAATAATTTCGACCCATCTAAATATCGCTACCTACTAAATCCCTCGTAATGGGATTAAAGTACAGTAACGTTTCGATCTCGCCAATCGATATCACATTAGAGGTGGGGTGTCGCATGTCTGCGCGGGAGTTGCCCCGCCCCTCCCGCATGCGCCGCCACGCTCACACCGCGCCCTCGTTCAGCTGGATTGCGAATTTGTTCAGGTAAGACTTTATTTATTCATTTATTTGATGTCAGATTACAATGATTCATTGGTTAGTAACAATTGGAACTTATAAACTATGTTAGTAAGGTTACATAAATTCAATCACAAAAACACATTTACAAAACATACTTAGGTACAATACAACACACACATTTACTTTACTGTCCCTACCACAATGCTCACCCAGAGCGAGTGTATTGGACACTGGTATTTGTCAGAAATGATCCTCAGAATGCCGTTGCTGCTGCCGCGTACTCTGCCTAACAGTGACGACACATGCTTGCGTCTTATTGCGTAAAAGTCATTCGTACGCGCTTCAGCAAACATGGCCGAAGCATTGCAGAACCGCGGCAACCGCATCAACATTCTGAAGACATTATTGTATTGTACCCGCAGAGCGCTGTATGCCCTTTGAGTATAATTAATCCACAGGCTGCTCGTGTAGAATGATTGACAATAGGCTTTGAAAAATGCTAACTTGACCGTAGCTGAGCAACGAGCAAACCTGCGAACCAACATATTACCCCGGACAGCCAGCGCTCTGCGTTCACGTTCAATGTCCTCGTTGTCCTTCAGATGATCGGTGACAATGTGCCCTAGATATTTAAATTTTTTCACTCTAGTGAGAGGAGAACCATTCAAGAAAATGTCTGGAGTTTCATGAGGTATTTTATCATCCAGGCCGAAAAACATACACTCACTCTTGGTCGCATTGTACACCAGACCATGTCTCTCAGCATACCGTTCACAAACCTTCAGAAGGTTGCGAAGGGCTCCTATTGATGGGCTCAGCAGCACCATGTCATCGGCGTAGCTTATATTATTGACAGCGACCCCATCAATATAACACCCTGCATGCATGCTGCTAAGCTCGCCAATCAGGCTGTCTATATAATAATATACTTTAAAAAGAGTGGGCGAGGAACTTCCCCCTTGCCTCACGCCGCACTCCAGCCTGTACTCTTCAGACAAGGTATCCGCCCATTTAACAACATTCAGTTGATTGGCATACCACAATTTAAATATCTACACTAATTCCGTCGGTACATTTTGTTCACGAAGTTTATCCCACAGGATAAATAAAAATATTACTCAGTTACATTATCTTAGGGACACCATCTGTTGTCCTCGTGTTGTATTTCATCATTTTTAATACAAATATCCAGGACGAAGAGTATCTTACTCAGCTCTTCCGCCAGCTCCCCAATTGAGTAGATTTTTTAATTACTCTTTGATACATTATCTTAGAGACTCTAGCTAGATGTTGTCCGCGTGTTGTATTTCATTTTTGAAGTGAAACTTCTCTATCGGGGTTGGAAATAAATTTAGTGTAACATTTTTTCGTTACGCGTCACATTTTTCCGTTACGCGCCATCTTCTTCTTATCCCTACCACGCGTGATTCAAAGTATACTTTCTCCAGCGGAGTAGGGATTGGTATTACAATAACAACAACAAACAACAACAACAACTTTATCTAATTTAACTTTATTTAACCAATTTCTGTAAAGTTGCATATAGTAAATTATTTTTTGAAAAATAACGTCATAAAGAAGTTTCACTTCTTACGAGTGTACGCTAGTACATACACGCACACATTTTTTTTTTTTATACGAATGGCCAGGGCAAAAAGTATTTTACTCAGCTCTTACGTCAGCTCCCAATTGGGTAGATAACACAGTTTCTATCACAGCCCTAATCCAATGCTTCACATATGCTTGAAAAATTTTTTTTTTCGTTAGGTATTGAAAATTGAGCCCCAGACTACTTATATTCCAAATTTTGGTTAAGTAATTTAAGCATGAAAAGGTGTTCCCTGACGAGCAGAGTTTTGGCTTGGAACATAGCGTAAAGGGTCCCAGTCCCAGCAGAAGCGAGAGAAGCCCCGGGTGTCGGGATCCGCGTGACAACTTCCGGCCACCATAGGCGCGGGCCTGCGGACGGTGAGTAATGGGTAGCTCACCGTCCGATCAGGACCAGGCCCGTGCCCACAGAACAGTTACTTTATCTGTTCTGTGCCCGTGCCGGACGGCGCGGCGGCGCGTACGTGTTCCACGCGCGCTTCAAAGAGATGTCAGCATGACATGAAGGGGCCCGTTAGGGCCGAAGCCTGCCGGGTAAGCCGAGGTAACGTAAAGGGCTAAGGAAGGAACATGGATGGGTTTTAGTGTTTTGATGATTTCCCACCCTCAAAAAAAAAGGGTCCCGCAGAAAGGCGCGACACAATTTCTTTGAAAACTGAATGGAATTTGTTCTGCCGGAAGTGCGTCACGCTCGTCTGATGCCGTCCGAGCCTTAACCTGGATGGTATTCCCACACAACTTCATTATACAAAGCATAAAGAACTTTCCTCTTTTGCATACCTACATTATTAAGTAGGTATCTACCATCTTATTCAATGAAGGTTTATTCAAATATAATCTATATCGCTTATATTTTAACAAGACTTAACTTTTTGTTTTGTTTCCAGGAATAGCCAATACAAGAAGCCGTTATATAAACTGAGGTCGTTGCCGAATGACAGACTATCAACAAACGCACACATTATTTTAATTAGGCCTAAATGTGAACAGAGACAGTTTATTTACCAACAATGTAAAATGATGAAAATGATGGTTATAAATCGTAATATAATAAGTAACCATGTTTTTTTTTTTGTATCATTACATATTAATAGCTACACAATTACATTTTAATAGCTACGAGCTGCGCCTACGCATGACGAGGGGATTTAAAAAAAAACATAATTATACATTGCACCTAAACAAGATTAGAATCTGTCTGAACTAATTAACGTAAATTTCGTTAACGCACTGCTTTTTTTTTCTTTCTTTGGTACATGATACTCAAAGGTACCGGCAGAAAAAAAACAGCGGTTCAATACAATCGCAATCATGTTCCTTCAAACTTGATACATTTTTTAATCTTATCGTCCAAACAAAGAGAATCTAATCATTTTCCTCCAACTACAAAAACCCATAATATTTCGGCGCTGAGTCTCAAAATTACTAACCTTCCGCGTATATGTGTGTCACTGGCAACACATAGGTGAATAAATTTTTTAATGACTCATATAGCTCACGCAATCTTGCGCCGCTATGTGTAACTTATGCAAAGTTTTCCATAGCCATTGAGTAAGCCACAAGTACCTAAATTGATCAGTAGATTAATGCTATTGTGGCAATCCTCTTTTAGGGACCAACGATCTTCACTTGTCTGTGTGAGACTGTTTCGGCTACTCACGGCAAAACTCCAGAAGGATCATGGCTGCTGTCTGTGTTTTACGTCTTAAGATATCATATAGGACTCTTTAGATAGCAGCGGACTAGTAGTGGTACACGATAGGATCAAGAAAATACAGATGAAAAGCAACAGTGATGCTATTATGTAAAAATAACGAAATCAATCGATTTTATAGGTCGTAAAACGATGAGGCAAACATTTTGGTCATGTATTCTCTTACTACCGTAAAACGGGTTGTGTAAGGATGCAGGGTTGAATCGAGACGAAAGTTTAAAAGGGATTTTAACAGTGAAATAATATGGTTTGTGAGCAAAAAGGACTCTTATATGTTTACTATATTATATTGAACGATTCGTTGTCTTTTTTGCCAAACAACTATTTTATTTCAACGTTAAAATCTGTTAAAAAGTTTCGTTCCGATTCACCCTTGCACCCCGTTTTACTGTACCTAAGATAGTAAACCTACAGAAACTGAACATTTAACTCGCATTAGTAAAGAAAAACATAACCATCGTCAGATTTATGAAGCATTCCTGTCGCCGTGGGTTCATCGCAGGCGGGTGAGGCCGGATATTACTCGTATTCATCTTCAATGGTGGCTGCGCCCTCTGACGTCCACTTATACACAACAATGTACTTACTGCAAGAATTGCATACGCCGTTATAATACCATACAATGAATGCAGGATGGAAGAGAAAATTGCTGTTATTGTGAAGCGAGGGACTGTTGTTACAGCGCTGATGGCTTTTCTGTTAGGCTACCTTTGAAATTGGCTGATGCAATCACGTTCGAATTATTCAAATATTAAAGGATCTGGTTTATAAGGTCTTGACATCCAGATGTTATGTATAATCTAGTTTAAAGGACGTGTTTACAGAATGATGATATCTTAATGCAGGATGCAGCTTCCGAGGCTGGCCTTGTGCAAGAAGTTTGTTATACATACGGAAACCACGTCAAGCCTTTGTTCCCGGCTGTCATTTGTAGATCTTTGACAGTCGTTACAGGTAGTCGGAAGCCCGGAACCCGTACTACCGAGTAATTTGGTTGTGGAAATCAGATAGGCTGTTGGTCCTTTCAGCTGCATCCGAATTTATTTATTTATTTAAACTTTTCGCACACAATAAAGGTACAAAGGCGGACTTAATGCCTTGGGCATTCTCTACCAGTCAACCAAGGGTGGTGAATTCGAATTCTGGTTAGACTGGAAGCCGACCCCAACAAAGTTTGCAAAAGGCAGGCAGATATAGGTAAGTGACACACTAGGTATTTAGCTGAATTCCTACTGAAAGCCAGAGTGTATATTAATTAATTACTCATTGCCCTAACGATATTATGTGTAGCAATTTCATAGTTCAATAAGTTAAAGATAACACTAATGTTGATTCATAAACCAATAACATTATTGGTCTCGTGCAAATTCGCTTGATTCTAGAGTATTTTTTTTTGTGACAGTCGTAAGGAAACCCTTGAGTTACCTAGACCTGCTCATGGTAGGAAGGATACGAGATCCAACCAAAATTGCATATGATTGTGCAAAAGATGTAAAATATTAAAAATCCAGTTTATCGGTCAATTTAGAATGTAAAACGTTTTTGCTATTTAAAATGAAAACCAAAATTGCTATCACGCTTACAACTGGACCGAATCATTGGAATCAATTCGTGGTCAGTGTGGTCTGCGCAAAAACCACAGACAATGACGCACTTTCTCTTGAAGCACTACGATGCCTATAGAAAGACAGGTGCAGACGAACTGACTGCCAACACTTCAAATTTAATGTAAAGAAGGGAGCCCTAGGTATAGAACCCAGCTTGTAGGTTGGCTGGGTTGATACCCACTGTATGAAAGGTACAGTCACGAGCACCAATATGTATACACCCAGCAATATTCAGAAGCGATTTTCTCGTAAAATAACTATTTCAACCTTGAGATATAAACCGGTAAACCACCCTAACCCAACCCAACCTATGTTCGGTAAACCTATGGATTCGAAAATGCAATGTGTGTGACAACATACAATTTCATTTAATAATTAAGCAGAAAACCGCTAATGAAATCTGCTAACTGGATACATAGTTTTGCTCGTGACTGTACACAGTAAAATCACCGTGTTCTTTATTCTGGTCTCAATAAGATTGCTCCTTGGGTTACTGTCTGAGGTAAAATAAATTATGCATAGCATGCGAATGGAGAATCTCATGTCATATCCTATTTGTCTATACTCCGTTTATTATAACACTAGCTGACCCGACAGACGTTGTCCTGTCTTAACTATGATACCTACCTTACCTACCCTACCTACCTACTCTACCTACCCTACCTACCCTACCTACCCTACCTACCCTACCTACCCTACCTACCCTACCTACCCTACCTACCCTACCTACCCTACCTACCCTACCTACCCTACCTACCCTACCTACCCTACCTACCCTACCTACCCTACCTACCCTACCTACCCTACCTACCCTACCTACCCTACCTACCCTACCTACCCTACCTACCCTACCTACCCTACCTACCCTACCTACCCTACCTACCCTACCTACCCTACCTACCCTACCTACCCTACCTACCCTACCTACCCTACCTACCCTACCTACCCTACCTACCCTACCTACCCTACCTACCCTACCTACCCTACCTACCCTACCTACCCTACCTACCCTACCTACCCTACCTACCCTACCTACCCTACCTACCCTACCTACCCTACCTACCCTACCTACCCTACCTACCCTACCTACCCTACCTACCCTACCTACCCTACCTACCCTACCTACCCTACCTACCCTATCTACCCTACCTACCCTACCTACCCTACCTACCCTACCTACCCTACCTACCCTACCTACCCTACCTACCCTACCTACCCTACCTACCCTACCTACCCTACCTACCCTACCTACCCTACCTACCCTACCTACCCTTCCTACCCTACCTACCCTGCCTACCCTGCCTACCCTACCTACCCTACCTACCCTACCTACCCTACCTACCCTACCTACCTACCCTACCTACCCTACCTACCCTACCTACCCTACCTACCCTACCTACCCTACCTACCCTACCTACCCTACCTACCCTACCTACCCTACCTACCCTACCTACCCTACCTACCCTACCTACCCTACCTACCCTACCTACCCTACCTACCCTACCTACCCTACCTACCCTACCTACCCTACCTACCCTACCTACCCTACCTACCCTACCTACCCTACCTACCCTACCTACCCTACCTACCCTACCTACCCTACCTACCCTACCTACCCTACCTACCCTACCTACCCTACCTACCCTACCTACCCTACCTACCCTACCTACCCTACCTACCCTACCTACCCTACCTACCCTACCTACCCTACCTACCCTACCTACCCTACCTACCCTACCTACCCTACCTACCCTACCTACCCTACCTACCCTACCTACCCTACCTACCCTACCTACCCTACCTACCCTACCTACCCTACCTACCCTACCTACCCTACCTACCCTACCTACCCTACCTACCCTACCTACCCTACCTACCCTACCTACCCTACCTACCCTACCTACCCTACCTACCCTACCTACCCTACCTACCCTACCTACCCTACCTACCCTACCTACCCTACCTACCCTACCTACCCTACCTACCCTACCTACCCTACCTACCCTACCTACCCTACCTACCCTACCTACCCTACCTACCCTACCTACCCTACCTACCCTACCTACCCTACCTACCCTACCTACCCTACCTACCCTACCTACCCTACCTACCCTACCTACCCTACCTACCCTACCTACCCTACCTACCCTACCTACCCTACCTACCCTACCTACCCTACCTACCCTACCTACCCTACCTACCCTACCTACCCTACCTACCCTACCTACCCTACCTACCCTACCTACCCTACCTACCCTACCTACCCTACCTACCCTACCTACCCTACCTACCCTACCTACCCTACCTACCCTACCTACCCTACCTACCCTACCTACCCTACCTACCCTACCTACCCTACCTACCCTACCTACCCTACCTACCCTACCTACCCTACCTACCCTACCTACCCTACCTACCCTACCTACCCTACCTACCCTACCTACCCTACCTACCCTACCTACCCTACCTACCCTACCTACCCTACCTACCCTACCTACCCTACCTACCCTACCTACCCTACCTACCCTACCTACCCTACCTACCCTACCTACCCTACCTACCCTACCTACCCTACCTACCCTACCTACCCTACCTACCCTACCTACCCTACCTACCCTACCTACCCTACCTACCCTACCTACCCTACCTACCCTACCTACCCTACCTACCCTACCTACCCTACCTACCCTACCTACCCTACCTACCCTACCTACCCTACCTACCCTACCTACCCTACCTACCCTACCTACCCTACCTACCCTACCTACCCTACCTACCCTACCTACCCTACCTACCCTACCTACCCTACCTACCCTACCTACCCTACCTACCCTACCTACCCTACCTACCCTACCTACCCTACCTACCCTACCTACCCTACCTACCCTACCTACCCTACCTACCCTACCTACCCTACCTACCCTACCTACCCTACCTACCCTACCTACCCTACCTACCCTACCTACCCTACCTACCCTACCTACCCTACCTACCCTACCTACCCTACCTACCCTACCTACCCTACCTACCCTACCTACCCTACCTACCCTACCTACCCTACCTACCCTACCTACCCTACCTACCCTACCTACCCTACCTACCCTACCTACCCTACCTACCCTACCTACCCTACCTACCCTACCTACCCTACCTACCCTACCTACCCTACCTACCCTACCTACCCTACCTACCCTACCTACCCTACCTACCCTACCTACCCGACCTACCCTACCTACCTACCTATGCAAAAATGTGCAATAAAAATATTTTTCTCATACAAACTTTGCCACCCCTTGTAACCCTTTTAGGGGTTGAATTTCCAAAAAATAATATGCATATGTCCTTCTCATGAATGCAAACTATCTACATGCCAAATTTCAGCAAAATCGGTTGGGTGGTTTAGGCGTGAAAAGGTAACAGACAGACAGACAGAGTTACTTTCGCATTTATAATATTAGTGTGGATTAGAAAAATAACGGCTAAATAACTTAGAGCATTTAACCTACTAAATAATGACAGTTATTGTGTAATATTGTTGACATAACTGCACTTTATAGTTGTTTTTTTTTAATGTAAATGGTTAATAGATAACATTGCTTCGTATGTAACGTGAAATAACAGAGTCTAATACGCGTCTATAAAGAAATAACGGAAGGGTGTTATCCGTTATTTGTTTAATGTTATAACGAATAGGGTATAGATGTGGACTGCATAAGCTGATGATGACTTTTAATCAATCCCTCGTGTGCGTTGATGTAGGTAGTTCTATTTTATTTTCAAGGTCAGATATGCTTAGAATTGCGTAGCTTAATATTTGTCATAGCAATATATTACCACGTGTACATACCTACCTAGAGTTTGTATGTCATTGATATCTTAAAGATTTTTATCAGGAATATGATACTAGTTCAGTAAGGTACAGTTGCACAATCTTTGCATGACCTAACATCATCGGACTTCGGAACATGCGGTATGCGGCATTCCATCAAAAGATTAGTTATAGATAAGATTATGTATTTCGGAAAATCACCTGTCAATGATTTTGAGATCATCGTTTGAGCCGTAAATACTTGAGATCAAACGTCGAGTGCTGAATGAAACGAACTTTCATGAAACCGCGTGACTGCCGGGACGATTTTTATTTAGGAATTTCTCAGTAGCAGCCCAGAGCTTGGATTTATGACCGGTTGATGGCAATAGGCTCACCCCCTATTACATGGGACTTAAATAAAACGGCATAATATGGTAGTACTTAGTTAGTATCCTTCGGGCAAATAAGGCGTGATTTTAACTTGGATTTTCGAAGACTGGGTATTTGTGATGCGTTGTACAGCTAATAGCCAAGATACAGTACTTAGTTAGTATCCTTCGGGCAAATAAGGCGTGATTTTAACTTGGATTTTCGAAGACTGGGTATTTGTGATGCGTTGTACAGCTAATAGCCAAGATACAGTACTTAGTTAGTATCCTTCGGGCAAATAAGGCGTGATTTTAACTTGGATTTTCGAAGACTGGGTATTTGTGATGCGTTGTACAGCTAATAGCCAAGATACAATTTATTATGACGATTTATATCGGTAGTAACGCTCCCATTTCTGATATATTCCTCAAAAAACCCGTCTGATGCTATCCTGCATTTTGTTGCACGATATTTGATTCATATTTTAATGTCTGGATTTTTAAAGAGAATGCCTTGAGTAGACATTGACCCGTTTTGAATGTCGATTCAAAATTTCTCAGTAGTCCGGAGCCTGGATTTAAGCCCCCAAAAAGCTATGCTATTTCAAAGGACGTAGGGTATTTGAACGTAGATACTGAAAAAAATAACACAAAGGCAATTAAGATTAATAATATTTTAACGTTGAACACACCTATGTAACACCTCAGAAAGTAAAGAGCAACTCGAACGACCACGCTACAAAAAACACGTCGATATAATATCATAATCCTGATAATGAAAAATTGTCGGCGATAATATCATTTCGAGTACCAAGCCGTGCTGACCGATTACTTATCGTTCGCGAAAGTTCTACAATGCTATCGCCATGGTTACAAGTTATTCCTATAAAATGGTTCAGAGTTTTCGCTTTCTTGAGCTTGATCTTCTTCATATTTTCGATTCTTCAAGAAACAGATGTCAGTCTCAGGTGAGTCAACGTTGAATTACTAAGGGGATTGTCCGAAAGGGTTACCGCTACCCCGGAACATAAAGGGCTAAGGAAGGAACATGGATGGGTTTTAGTCAGTAAGAGTCTGACACTCCCTTCCGCTCCAACCAGAGCGGGAGAAGTCATTGGATGATTTCCCAGCCTTAAAAAAAAAAAGTCTGGAAATTTTACAGTTACTTTGACCTTCTTTTTGTTAATGATACGGAAAGGAATGAGTTTAAACTTGAAAGACGCTGAATGAGTCATGATTTTATTAATCGCAGACGCAAAAAGGTGGGCAACAATATAGTGTAGGTAGGTAGGTTGTATTGCCAGCGCGTCAAGTTATACCTAACTGTCTAATTTCTCCAAATAATTTTAAACCTTGAAACGTAGATCGTTAAGTTCAAAATCGATTGAGAAAATATGACAGTTTGTGGTAACTGTGCTGGAGACTGTACACAGGTGCCTACCTCGAATTATAAAAATGCAATTATTAAACTAAATAGGTAGTTTACGGTAGTTTAATTCTATATTTACTTTGCCAAGAATTTTGGTCTGAAATTGGTTGTCCCTCAAACTAAGTATAGAAAAACTAAGCAATCCTATATTATTCTAAAAAAATAATGATGTAGGTAGGTAACTGTTTTATCCGTTCTACAATTCAAAAATACCCGCATTAGCTGCGTATAAAAATCCATACCCAGGATTATTTTTATAACTTATCTTTCAGCAAAGATAGTGTTGACGCTTGCAGTACAAAATAGACATTTTGTTTTACGTGGTGTTGACTGTTGATAAGTCGATTTAGATTAGTATCGGTGATAAGGTGATAGAGTCATCATACGATCGCCTTCCTGACGCTGAATTATGATTTCATGTAAGTATTGGAATATTTTTTAAGTGGTTTGCTGTTGGATAATTAAAGGAATTGGTTCGTGTTCACCAATAAGAGAAGACAAAAAGAACATGTGACAAGAAAGTGTAAGTTTATGTGTGATAGTTCAAAAATGTACATAGATTTTATGACACACCTACACTTTATGGCACTGGTTTCTATGAACAGATTTTGAACATAATTATGCCTTTTTTTTGAGGGTGGGAAATCATCCAATGACTTCTCCCGCTCTGGGTGGAGCGGAAGGGAGTGTCAGTCTCTTACTGACTAAAACCCACAAAGGAACATGGATCCTTAGCCCTTTATGTTCCGGGGTAGCGGACAATCCCGCTTATTGAACATAATATGCCTGAACTAGATATAAAATACGCAACGACCATAGATTGTAGAACGTTGTGTCGGTATCTGTATTTCAGACATGAGCGCTCTTTCCCTGCTGTTGGCGACACTTAGCAAATAACTTTATTTGACCTCTATACACATCTATAAACATATTTCTTATATTCACTATCAGAAGTACTTTAAAAATGCAGAGGAAATGACTCATCAGATCATAATAAAATATACAGTATATGTTTACTTTTCCATAAAGTCGGTGACGGAGAAGTCGCCTCATGAGTCAAGTTACCACAATCTGTCAAATTTCTTTGATAGTACTTATTTCAACTTTATTGCAAAGACATAAGGTCAATTTTAATTGAGATATTTTGACAGTTAGGGACTGTAAATTTTTCCCAATTGAAAATGACCCTTAAGTTTTTTTAATATAGTTGAAAAACTATCAAAGAAATTTGACATATTGGCCTCTGTACAGTCACGAGCACCAATATGTATACACTGAGCAACTTTAAAAAGTAATTTTCTCCTTCTGCAATGGTTGCAATTTTATGTTGTTATAGATATAGTATTTGGGAACCCATACTAATATGAAATAGGATGTATTATCATAAAGTTATCGTTATTCCACGAGTAAATCGCTTTTGAATGTTTCTAAGTGTATACATATTGGTGCTCGTGACTGTACATACAAGGTACAGGCAACCCTGCTATAAATGACGATTAACAAAGAATTAGGTCGAATATAATTGATTTAACTACTACGTTAAGTAAAAGCTAGTAAACACAGCGAATGATTTTACGATCGTTTATTTGCATAATTGTTACTCATTATCAGCTGTTTGAGTTGAGTCAGGCCGTCAAACGATTATTGCATCGTCCTTGTCGAGTTCTCAACGAAAGATTTTATGCTAAATTGTCTAGTCTAGGGATTAGCCTTTTAAGGCTTCGTTCACACCTACGCTGAAATTAGGTACATGTACAATAAAGCAGAAATTCGATATTAGTTATTACGACCGATATCTGTCCTGTTTTGGGACAAGGGATGTTTTTTACACCCCGATAGTACAGAGGCCAGCACATCAAGTTACCACAATCTGTCTAATTTCTTTGATAGTATTTCAACTTTATTACAAAGACATAAGGTTCATTTTTAATTGAGAAAATTTGACAGTTAGGGATAGCTTGATGTGCTGGCGTCTGTACATTCCCATGGTATAATTTCCAACATCTACAAGGACAAAGGCTGTATAAACACTTCGATTTACTTCAAATAGTGTTTGTGTTCTCATCTACTCGAGATTTTACTACACAAAATATTCATTGCCACAAGATATATAAAAACGAGAGATGTAAAAACCGTAAAATTTAATACTATACAACAGATTTACCGTGTAATAGTGTAAAACTGAGTTTTACTCCTACAATAGTTTCCCGGCACGTGAAGTAGTTCGTATTGAACTTTTATTCTGAACGTGAGATCCCCAACACATTTTTTCTAGCCTAGACATTAAATATTCAATACCTAATTGACTTAAAACGGAACGCGTATGGAATGCAGGGGTCGATCGGGACGAAACTTTAAAATGGACTTTATTTTGTAATAACATAGCTTGTTGTCAACAAGTACCGACACTTTGTCGTTAATTATAATACATTTGACACATTAGAGTCCTTTTTGGTCGGAAACAATATTATTCCAATGTTAAAACCCCTTAGAAAGTTTCGTCCCGATTCACCCCATTACATGGTACCTATACTGTTAAATTTGATACTTCTTCTACCTAGCTACATATCACGTCTTACCTAAAACCTGTTACCACCTCCAAACATCTGGAATTAGCGTGTAAATAGAACATCTGACGCTCTGACGTCAGACCTTCAAAAACACGAAACGGTCCTCGTCAAGGTTCGACCCGGCATCGACACTGACATTGGCCGACCATGACGGAAATAGGGCAAGGCCGGGCTTTTCAATCGTTACGTAATGACGGTATAAGGATCCGAGAGGTATGGAGGAATTTTATGATTGTTGAGGGTACTAGGTATTTCACGTTCGGGGGCGGGACGGTATCATAATAAAATAATAATATCCTTGGACATTTCACACAACGTCATAATTATAGTCCCAAGCTAAGCAACCTAATGCTTGTGTTATGGTAACGAGATGGCTGGTAAACTACTTATAAATATATTTTTTTGTAAATACATACATATTATAGATAGAAAAACACCCAGACCCAGAACAAATACTTGTAGGTCAGGTCGCACAAGTATTCGTTCCATGCGGGAATAGAACCCGTGACATATTCGGGCGGCGATTTTTCGCTTCGTTTCACGACAAAATTGAAAAGTATTTTTACTATGACCGGTACGTGGGATGATAAAAGGGGTCATAAATATTTCATCTGCTTTTGTTTTCACCGAACTCAACGATATCCGCCCAAATTCATTTTCATCTAGAGCATTTTTTATACCCTAACCATACAGCAGCATAGATAAGGTTTAAAAAACACGGTTTCCTTGTTCGTCTGAAAGTCTGACATCCAGTCTTACCAATGAATATCGTGTTACCAAGTTACTGGGTTGTGGAGGTCAGATAGGCAGTAGCTCCATGTAAAATACTGGTATTCAGCTGCATGCGATTAGACTGGAAGCCGACCCCAGCATAGTTGGGAAAAGGCTAGACAGATTGGTTTCCTTGTTCTATGGCTAAAGTCGGTAGTCATAATCTGTCATCAATTCCCTCTCTCTCTCTCTGTTTTCTATAATTGACAAGCTGTCATACAACTTTCCTGTAGATTGTAATCAATATTTACCAATTATGTCGCGAGCGCCTCACCAAAGAGTTATCGATGAAAACAGGACTTATTACATTCACATGTTACAAACTATGATGTTACGATCGACGGCACGTGTCTTACTCTAAACAAATCAGATCATAAAACTATCGACGATGTATTACTGCGACAAGGTCGACATTCATCAACTTTTGTTAGAAGAAAATATTCTTTTGGGTAGGCACTTACTTCAATTTATGAGGAGTTCGAGGCTGATTAATAATAGTCGCACAGGTCGATCCATCAGGTTAAGCTACGCTTGCCGGCGTTGGTCGTGGATGGGTGACCATCTTTACATACTGAGACTCCTCCGAGCCTCGAAAAGCACGTTAAACCGTTGGTTCTGGCTGTCATTTGTCCATCTTTGACAGTCGTTACGGGTCGTCAGAAGCCCGAAAATGTGACAGGCAGTCTTACCAACGGGTATCGTAAGGCCCAATTACTGGGTTGTGGAGGTCAGATAAACAGTCGCTCCATGTAAAATACTGGTATTCAGCTGCATCCGTTAAACTGGAAGCCGACCCCAACCAACATCGTTGAGATAGGCAGATAGACTTACCTACTTCAATTAATATGTCGAACATTGTTCAGTAAAATATCAATGACATCGCTGTATAGGCTGCACTTGACATTAATCATAAATTCATAAGTGCCAACTTACCTACCTATAATGTATTTGTTCAGAGTAGTTAATTACTATTATCTAGTCTGATAAGGCGAACATAGTTGGAGAAAACAATATGCATATTGTGCAGGGCTCATGGTACCTACGACACCTACGCAGATGATAGCTACATTATCTAATTACCTAAAGGTTGAATTATTGAATAGAATACAGATAATGTATAATATTTTGTGAGTTGACCTGAATTTAAAAAAAAACAACAATTTAAGTTATTTAATAAAATTTACTGTCATACTTTCTTTCAGATAGATACATATAAACAGGTAATCCGAACAGTCGGATAAAAAAAGGAAATAAAATTTGTGACTCCTTGCTAAAGGCAAGGGATACAAGTTTTCGGTGAATGAAATAAGATTAATGTTCAAAATGCTTTACAAAGCAAATGACCAAAATATTTTAAAGGACGAACTGCCGCACTATAGTCGTATCATTCTAAAATCACTAGTATACTGCCTGCGGCTTCGCCCGCGTGAATGTCGGAAATTATCCCAAGGGAACGTACTAGGTACCCGGATAAAAAGTATCCTATATGTTAATCCAGGTCGTAAACTACCTCTGTGCCAAGTTTCACCCAGATCCGTTCAGCCGTTTGAGCTTGAAGGACGGACAAACATACAAACTCACACACACACTCGCTCACAAACTTTTGCC
This sequence comes from Hyppa rectilinea, assembly GCA_951799385.1. Lineage (NCBI taxonomy): Eukaryota > Metazoa > Arthropoda > Insecta > Lepidoptera > Noctuidae > Hyppa > Hyppa rectilinea. Next base: position 18,376,514 of record OX637301.1, on the reverse strand, counting down.
TTTAAAATATTAGTGTGAATTGCGATAGTGTATGTTCTAATAATGAACTTGAAGCAAAAAGTTCTTAATTGAAAGCATAGCACAAAGGCTTTCATAGTACCTATCACAAAGATTTGTGACAAAACTGCTCTCTGGAGCTTCAGCCCTCCCCTCTGTGGGCTCAAGGCGAAACATTTCTAAAGCTCTAAAGATAACCTTGGGCTAATTGGCCCTTCCCGCGATACTGGGGGCTTCTGCTGCTAGTCTCCCCAACTCCCCAGGTACTTAACATTTTGTAAGAAAAAACTAGGTCAGGGGTAGTGGCCTGGTGATCTGGATTTTGAAGCAAAGGTATACAAGTCAAACCTATAGTTAGCGTAGATTTTAGTTTGAGTGCATTATACTTAAATATTTTTTAGTGATGGTAAATTATGTTTATGTAGATGACACAAACTGCTATTAATTAGCCACTTAACAATATGAAATCTGTGAAAACTTTTTTTTTTCGGGTTACCTGACATTGATTGTCAGGTAACCCGAAAAAAAAAAGTTTATAATAATAAACAAATTAAATACAAGAATGTATTAACAACAATCTTTTCATAGACTAACCTAGATAGTCGTCTTTCATCATCGCATTAAATGATCACTACAAAAGATCGCGATGTTACGTCTGCGTCGCTTTCGTACCTATTTAAATACGCTTGAACCAAAGACAAGGCCGCTCGCCGCAGTCATTGCCAAGGTTTTCTGGAAAGTTCGCAATTTTTTTTTTAATATTTCCGCGACGAATGACGAAACTCAAAAACTACCTTGAACTTGATTTGTGAGCTTGGAAAAGATCAATAATTCATGATTATGTTAACGACTGTTTAGTTTAACAAACTGTCGGTAAGTTTATTCATAGCGCCGTGATTACTTTTTATCGCAAATAAACAAGAGCGAGTCGGACTCGCGCACCGACGGTTCCGTACCATCGCTAAAGATTACTGCAAAAGAGTACTGTTTAGAGACATCGTTATATTTTTCATGTATTCTTTACATAAATTTCTATTATACATAATAATTTCAGATTTTCCTCTATGCAAACTTCGGCGATAAGGAAGGAAGAACGGTATTTTTTTTACATTTTTCGTCAAAAGTCGAAAACTATGCGCCCTGAAAAAAACAAAAAAAAAATGAGAATTTGCAAACAGAGTTCTTTCATATTAATCCCTAATAGGGCCCCTAATTCGAATTTTTAAGAAACCCATTCAGTATCAGGTTTTACCATTTTTCTGCGGAACCCTAAAAAATAAAGGTGAATTATGCTATCTGTTAGCAAAGGACTCTAAGTTAGGATGTTGAAAGACCAGCTAGCTGGTACAAAATCCCCTTGAAGAACCCAATGATCTCTTACATAATTTGATTGCTAATGATCAGTACGGTTTTAGCGGATAAGAAAGCTGATTTTGGTCTGAAAATCTCCACGAATTGATGGTTCTTGACAAGGCATACGATAAGATTATTAGTCCCCGTCCGTACTTTTTAGTACCTACTAAGTAGGCTACATTATGCCTTTATTTACTTCTTATCAATGTAAAAGGTAATAAATAAAGGAAATGGTATGTTAACTGTCTCTGATAACATTATTATGCTCAATAAATTATTACCACTCATCTCGGGGCATAAAATATAAATAAGTACTGTACTGAGATAAAATATCAACAATTGTAGGGGCCAATTAGGTACCAAATTCATATTAAGTAGGTCTACGACCGTAGAAAACCGCCTTTTTTTAATTCACTGCGATATAGATGTACAATTTGGGTATTTGAAAGGGTAGTCAATAACGTTACTTTTTATGAACTGTCAAAACGCGGAATTTGTACGTGATTTGTATCAAATATAACAATGTGACGTCACAGATTTTTTGAATGAAATGGAATACTTATTAGCATTAAATGCAATGTTACAAATTACATCTTCGCATAATATTTAATGTCTGTACGGTGATGGGAGTTTTTAAGACGAGCGGTATTCTATCTATGTGATTTCCTTTTTTTTTGACCGATTCAAATAGTCAATTCTTTTTTTTTCTTATTCATGTCGGCCATATTTTTACTTAACCTATATTTTACCTGCCTAAAAATATTCGTAAATGAATAAATTATTATGTTTTCCTCAATCGTTCAAATCAGTGCTTTACAGAACAGACACATGATCAATCTATAATTAAAATGGCTCTTCCTTCCTTCCTCCTGTTGTTAGGTTTGTTACACATAAATTTTTCCTTCGTTCATTGTTTACTATTTATGTCGATGTTTTTTATCCTGTTTTGCCCTATAGTAACTATAAATGAAGAAGAATTTATGTACCTAGGTACAAATAATTTATGAATGGAAATGACTCCAAACTGTAAAATTATTTTTTGAAAGCACTCACAAGTTTGACATTCTTCTTAAAAATCGCGGGCAATTTTTGGAAATAACATTCCACATCCAAACGTATGAAAAACTCTTATTGTTTTTCGGGACCAAAATCAAATTAATGGTTAGTGACGTACTAATCTTAGTTACGTTAAAAAACGAACCAAAAATATGCATTCGCAGTAAAAAAATCATCAACTGACTGATTATGCCTATCGATCAAACAGGTCGTTGTTCTTGACAATAATAACTTCACCTTGAGTCAGGGGAGTTTTATGGTTTCCTTGAATGTAGGTGAACGAATCGACCGCGAGTCCGTAGTCGCTACCCTGATTCTAATCTCTGGGTCAAGGACTAAGGACACGGTGAAAGTCGGTTTTGAAACAAACCTCGGTTTTCTGTATTGTTGAAATTCTGAATTCTAATAACCTGATAAACGACTGAAATCATAAAAGTTTTCGTACCTAATCAAAAATAATAGTCGCCATTTTTAATAATAAACAGGGCAATGGTAATCTCGATGCCGAAGTTATGCAACGAAAGTGAAAAATAACAAACTTGACATTGGCATCGTCGAGATAGTTAACGTTGAAGATGTGTTGGACTCGATCCAGACACGAAAAAGAACAAGCAACATTCTAATTTTAAATTTCCCACCTAATCGTTGATAACTAATAGTGCCTGACGCGAGGTTCACAATTTCACAATCGATCGATTATGATTAGATGCGTTTGTTGTTATATCATTTTATTTTTTATTGAAAATTTGCAGTTTCTTTAGCTTACGATGCTGTCAATATTGCATTAATAATATGTAAAAATTGGACCATTTCCATGATTTTGGCGGCAATTCCCATGAGGTCCGAATCAATTTCCTTTCAGTGTAGGTATCTGTACGCTCAGTTTCTAATATGAGTAAGTATTATGCAACTATCCAATTTCATCTAGTATTCATGTGACTTACACCTGTCTGTGTTTTAGCATTTTCGGAAGTCACAAGCAAATAAAATTTTAAAGAAGGAAGCAGGTTTATTTTATTTCCTCATTTCAAGAAAAAAAAAACTTAAATGAAGCAACGACAGCGACAGCTTTGCGACTCGCAAAGCTGTCGCTGTCTGCGAGTACTATCAGAATACTTTAAGAGTTAGGACTCCCTATAATTCCATCTATCAGATGTAGGTACCTCTATCAGATGTCAAATACAAAACCTGTTCAAATTTCATTGGTATTTACCATTTTCGAAATACCTGCGTTTTTATAGAATTTGATAACTCTTTATGTCAGTTGGATCATAATCCAAATGATAAATACATATTTCTTTAATGTGTCGTCGTTGCATTTGCCTAGCTCCTAGTTCAATAGGTGATTGGCAATGATCCTTGGATTGGGATGGATTAAATAACTGCTGTAATGATAATA